>VZTI01005069.1:433341-489096 GCA_013397865.1 Struthidea cinerea
GGCTCCCTCCTCCGCCCGCGCCCTCCGCCTCGCCCCGGCCCCGCCGGCCCGGCCGCTCCGCGATTGGATTTGCTGGCGGTGACAGGCTCGTCGCCGGCCCAAGAGGAGGGGGGCTCTTTTGAGCGGGCGTCTATCACGCTGCCATGGGAAAGCGAGAGGCGAATGATTCTCAGTGGCTCCCGATTTCCCGTATTTGTTCAGCATTAGGCCCACTTATCTCCGGGAGAAAAAGCAACATGTAGAGGGAAAGTGACAGGCAGAAACGCGCTCCCTCGCCCCTCCATTCTCCCCGCGCTCTGTATTCAAACAAGGGGGCCCTATTACACTGAAAGCTCCGGATCAGCCTCACTCAATTATCGCCGCTAATCCTTATAGCTCTATAAAGTAAATATTTCATTACAATTTCAAATAAACAGTCACCCAATCTAATGAAGCAAGAACTCAAAGTGGCAATGTCATAGAACTTGTTACCGTCATCAAAGGAAAGGACACAGGCCTGTCTGCTAATAACGCCAAAAAAAGGGTTCCCGGGCAGATTCACAAGAAGGGGCTTTTTTTATTATTACTCACTTGAACCTTTTTCTCTTTCCAAGTATTCTTCAACCGTAAAAAATACCTTTGTTTTCTTACCAGTTACTGGGCTTGGTTCAGGTACTCACTGGGTCAAGATGAGGGACAGTAAATGTCCGCCAGCCACATTAAAATTTAGCATCCCTGACATCTTTAGAGACCAGCTTTGTACTTTGATTGACTTAACGTTCTTTTAATACAAATGTTACTCTTTAAAAAAAAAGGAAACTCATGAAGTCTCAAAACATCCCCCCTTTGCTTTTTTTTTTTTTTTTTTCTAATCTCAAACTCAGTATCTGTACTGGATATTTATACAGAAAGATGCCAGCACCTTTATTATATCCCAAGAAAGGCAGTGAAATGTAACAGGATATTTTGTGCAGTAGTTCTTTCAGGACACTAAACCTCTTCTAGTTCAGACAAGGCAAAGGTAACAACACAGACTTTGCAGGTACGTAGCAGCATTGCTATTCCCTGCTATTTTAAGCAAGCTCATCATAAAAGCCCTTCTATAAATTTTGATTAACTTGGGTTATCTTTAAAGTAGACAAGCTTTTTTATCCACAATTCTTACAACAGGAAGAGCACTACTCTAAGTTTATATCTTGTGCCTCTTTTCAGAATTTTTTTAAAGATGTCTTCTTTCTCCTGCCCTCAATCTCCTGGAGGACTTTCCCACTCCCCTCCTCCTTTCCTTCCCCCCTACCATTCAGCTGAGGAGGGGGATATTCTTTGTCATTCTTTCTCTTTCTGACACAAATGAAATGGGCTTTTCTTCTATCAGCTGTTCACAGAGGAGATATCCAGTGCCTCTTTGAGAAACACTAGAACTACTGAGATCTCAGAGCAGAGCGCACATAGGTCAGCACATAAAATTTAAACCCCCTAGAGTAAATATTCACTGAGCAGTCTCCTTAGGTCCTGCTCACATTCTCATGTCATCCACATGTCCCAAAACTAACCCAGGGTTTAATGCTAAAAATACCCTTACAAGGAACTAGTGTAGGCTCTGTGCAGTCATCCTGCAAACTCAGCAAAACATTAGGAATTAGGAATCAAACTAGCTTATTTTTCCTCATACATCATCAACTACAATCAGCTGATGAAAAAAAAAAAAAAAAAAAAAAAAAAAAAAAAAAAAAAAAAAAAAAAAAAAAAAAAACACCAAAACTCCAGTATTTCAGAGGCTATGTTTTAAGGAGGCAAATTTTAAATCTGTAACTTTAGTAAGTCAACTGGTTGAGAACTATAATGACAAAAAAGCAGTATTCTCTACAAATAATGTTCTAGGACATCTATGTAACCTAGTTATCTATGCAACTATACACATAACTGGTTGCAACTGTGCAATTCTTAGGATAATGAAACAGTGTATCCATCTGAAACTCTTAGAACTAAATAGTCACAGAAACACTGACAGAACAGCACAATGAAAACGTATCTTTGGCCATAATGCCTGTAGACACTGCGCTGCATAAATACAGAAAAGAGAGCCACAAGTAAGAAATTACCATATGTATACAGACATCTTTCAAGCATACTTTAGCGCCTGTCATAAGGAGACCTGATAAAATTAACCCGTACAGAGAAGGCTAACATAAAATCCTATACAAATTTATGCACTTAATACAGGATTTGAGTGTTATACTGGAAGGTCTTGAGAATGTTCTTCTGCAAAGTAGTGAAGCTCACCCTCAATTAGTAGCTACCCATTACCCCAAATTACTGCCATTCAGATGTCAATCAGTAAGGATGCACTACAGGAATTAAAGGAAAGAAGTCATTTACCACAAGTATTTTCCCAAAGATTGTCATTGTCTTTATTTCTTCAGCTATTCTGTATACATTTTTATCCCTTAAAAATTATTTTTCAGTTTTTGATTTCCATTTCAATACCTAACTATGATTCAGAAATATACGGCATTTCAAATGGAAAAGAAAAAATAATCAAAGCCAGTTTACTATTTCACATCTGTAAATCACAAGATTTACAAGAAGAGACTGATTTTAGTCCAGGCACAGTTCCCTCAACTCTTGCTAATCAATGGTGAAATAAATCTTGAATGCTTAAAAGTGCTAAACATAATTTCCTTATCTTAAGTATGAATATTCAAACATAATAGTATCTATTAGGTCAAGGCTAGGCAAAAGGGCATTTTTAATGGTTTCTTTGGTTTTTGACTCCTGACACATTGTTTCAAACAAATGCTGATCTTTCTGATAGAAGCAGAATTTTCACTGGAGAAAAGCATTACAGTTTGTCAATTGAAAGCAATATTTGCTCCAAAAATATGTGATAATGAGAAAGCCAGGAGTTCTGAGTTGCCTTTTTTCTACTGCGGAGTGAAAAGGCTATGCTATGAAAAAAATAATTTATGACTTATAACAAAAGTAAAAACTGGACTATAGCTCCTTCATTTCCAGGTAACTCCTTTAATGAACTTCAGGTTATGGTATGATTCAAAATTTCTCTTTATAGTATGTACTTGGATATACATAAAAGTCTTTTAAAAGCTGTTCAAATTAGCAAAACAAAGTTTGACTTAGAATTAAACAGGAATAGACTTACAAAGCTATTCATTTTGTCATGAAATGCATTAGATGAAGTTTAGGACTGCCTACACAGTTTTAAACTTCTTGAGTACAGAAAGCATATTCCTTAAACATTCAAGCATTCTTCCTTTGTAAATCTAAAGTGCTATTTTTGTTTGAAAAAGAATAAATAAATTATCATAAAGGATATACTAAGAATCTAAAAAGGAGAAAAGATTTTGTAAGCATGACTACAAAACAAAACAGATTTCATTTTACATCTATTTTAGTTTCACAGAGCAATAAATAGAGGGATGGAAGTGTCTCCCCATGTAGAAAAGAAAGCTATTCAGAAAAATAGCTGCAAAAGAGATGGATCCACCCTGTTCCAGCTTAGATTGTGGGGAAAGTGAGGGTAAAACTCCAACTGTAACCACAAAGTCCCTGTACATGTACAGCATATCAACTTCAGCCTAGCCCCTTATTTTAAATCTGGCTACTCTTCTCCAAATGATTGCAACTTTTTAAAAAATTCAATAAATTTTAAAACTTACACAGAAAAAACAACATCGATTTTATTTTCCACTATAATAGTTTCTATTGCCGTACTCCATGTATTTATAGCCCTAATAAATGTACATATTTTGACAGATTTAATGTAGAAAACTGTCTACCAACAAACACACATATGAAGAAACAAAACAGAATTTAAAGTATTAAGTAAAAACTAATGAAAAATAACCATACTTTACAAAAAAAATTCACCAATTTTTAAATTCCTTTCAAAATGTTGGGGAAAATCCAGTTTTATTTCATTTTCTCTTAATGTCTTTTCTTAAACACAAAATTGACTGGTTATTGCACTGTTTTTGAAACTTTGATATGTGAGACTATATATGAGTGTAAATATCTCATCAAGGAAGGCAAAATGTTGCATTCTATAGCTAAGGATTATCTCTGAAAATATGTAATCAATACAACTTTTCATATTTTTTTTTCCATACACCCTTTATTCTGGTCTTAGCTATAATTATGTGTCTTTAGATAATATTAAGTTTGGTTATATCAAAGATATTGTTGTTGATAACTTAGTTTTGTGCAGACAAACAAATTTTGAAATAAACCATTCTGATACTCAGAAGAAGTGACTTGAAGTCACTGAAGGTTTCTATGAAGTCAAATGGCAAGAAAGTCCTTAGATCTACAACCAGTCACTTGAAGGAAGGGTGCTTGAATAAGGGTGCTCACGTTTGGACAAGTGATCCTGGAGCTGAACATAACCAAGCAGGAGAAAAAGAGATGACACTTGATGTCTTAGAAACTGAAATTAAAATTGATTACACTTTTGAAAAATATTTGGCATAAAATAGTGCAGTATGTAAGTAGCATTTTTAATCTCTGCACGCACCTATCCATGCTGTCTTCAGCATCTTGTTAAAACCCGAACGAGACTCAGCGCTGACCTGAGACATTCTGAGTGGAGCTTCTCCAGACAGCCCAACATCCCCAGTTCCGTCAAAACTGAGCCCCCTTTTCCCACAAGAAGTAACTAGTACATTGCGATCCACACAAGGTGATTAGAGAATGTGGACCTGATAGGCAAAAAAAAAGAAACCTGTAGTCGTTGGGAATAACCAAGACCAAACAGGCACAGAAGGGCTGCTTGTACTGAGAGGAACCACTTCTTTCCCATTTCTTGGTATATTTAATCAGAAGACTTGTATTACTACAACAAAGCTGACTTCATGACAGTAGATGAGCAAGGTGGTCAAGAAGGGCCTTCACCCTGATCTTAATTTTCCTAGGTGTGCTAAACCCAGGTTATTGAAAGCTAAAAATTTAAGCAGTTCAGCTTGTGCAGGGGAAGTGCAGTAGAAATTAAAACATAAGGCCATCTTCTTAAAGTTACCTTCTTCTTACAGATCTTTATTTTGACCAAAATCTCCAAAACTTAGAGCTCATGGGTATAACAATTTTCTTGATTCGAAGTCATAATTACATGCATGCTTCATTTGCTTATTAATGCAAACATTTGAGCTGTTTGCATTTATCTTCTGAGAAACACAACTGAAATTATTAAGGGTAATCTTATTTTTTAAACAAATATTGTCCAATTATAAGGAAGGAAAACCTCAAAATGCCTTTTGATGAATTTGTTTTCTAAAAATGTTTTCCTCTAAAACTTTCTTACCTGTGTTGACCTATAGCATAATTTTTAAGCTTAAAAAATAATTCAATATAGAATTAAACTAAGAATAACATTTGGATAAGGTTGAAAGATGGTTAAAGGGAAAAGATTTTAAATGCAAACAGAATAATAATTAATTGCTAAGGTGCTTTTGGGAAAAATCATACACTTGACCTAAGCTGAAGGCTGAAATATTAATCTGTTTCTGTGACAGAGATCAAGCTTCATAGTCGCTTTTTATCCTCCTCATAATAGAAGCAACAGTTGTAAACCATAATGTTATAGTTCAAACAATGCCCCCCCTAAGACTTCAAATTTATTATAGCATTCATCTCCAAGACAAAAGACCTGGTACAGGAAAAAAGCTCTTTTTAGCAAAAAGCATGGTTGTTATTTATGGCTCAAATGCAAAGAATGAGTTTGGGGAATTTATCAGAGATGAAGGTATGAAATGTTTTAGCTTGTTCTTCTCTCTCTAATCCATAAACCATTTTCTCAGCCACCCAAGTGAATTCTAATGGAACAGGAGTGATGAAATAATATTTTTCTAGCCCTTTAACACTTTGCCTACTGTGTGCATTGTGGCTTGTTCAGGGAAAACACAGGAGCTTATAGTTACAAATCTTTTAAATCAGAAAGTAAAATGATCTTGTTAATAAATTATGTAAAATGGCCTTGTGGGAAGATTCAACATACCACCGGGTGCTTGTGCCCACTATCAAACCATATTCACTTGCAGCCGTTCTTACAAAGGACTTTTTTTATATTAATCTTTCATTTGATAGTAATGTGAATTTCCTGTGGATGCCTTGGAGTTATCCAGTCAGCCCATAACTATCTAATTTGCTCTGGGTAGCAGGAAGGAGAACAAAGGTTACTGATGAGGCCCTTAGTTGGCTGAAAAGAAATTGAAATAAACCAAAAGATGCAGCATGAGGCCATGTGACTTTTGTACTCTCTGAGATGTAAGCAATGCCTTGCCTGGTAAGATTTTATGGCAAGCAGTACTGCTGTGACAGAGATATTGAAGATTGCTGCCCTCACCTCCCAGTTGCCATGCTACCCTGTTATGCAGATTCCTTTACAGATAAAACTTGTTCCTCCCTCTTAGTTTCCGCTGAGTCTGATGGCTTTGCAAGCCCCTGATCACCACCAGTGCCATCCTGGATGCTCCTTCCTCACAGGACAGATTCAGGGAAGAGTATATGTTTGTCCAAAGCTCTGGTTCTTCTTTACTGGACATCCCTAAAGCTTCACTATTGTAATAAATTCATTTTTGTCTTCTCCTATTGAATATATAAGTATTTAAGTAAGTCTAAATTTTGAAGTTGTAGTCTCAAGTGGTTCAGATGTTTCAGCTGCAGACCTTGAACCTAAGGTTCCAAAAAAGACTTGAGGGTTAAATTTTCCTACATGAGGTGTAAATAGCAGATTGGCTTCGGGATTCCCTTAGTATCTGGCACAAGAGTTAAGCATTTTTTTAACCATTTACATAGACATAGAAGTTAGGGGCCAGAGCACAGTGGTATGAGTCATTTCATTTATGGAACAAGACCGGAATAGACCAAGTTCAACAAGACTTTGATTGGAAGCAATGTCTGTCATTAGCCATTGCTTGATTGTCATGCTGGTAAAATTTCAACAGATCTAGCCTGCTGTTCCTTTAAATCTCTTTCCATATTACCCTTCTACAACTTCTACAGCAAACGACATATTACTCTTCTGTGACACATCGACTCCTCCATTTAATAATATATGCCTAATTATATTGCCAGGTCTTATCCTGCTGAAGTCAACTGGAGAGTTGCCAATGACTTTCCTGAATATAGAAACATATATATACACACAATGAAAGAAGATAAGGGAAATACATACTTTGCAGATAAATTCTTTCTCCTCTAGCTCATTTTACATCATGTTTCAAAAGAAATGTACATTGACTTCAAAACAATGAAATGAAGCTATTCATAAGAACAAGAAACTGCAGAGTAGCCAGAAGCGGGAAAAAAATCCTATTTAACAAATAAAGTGAGCAGGAAAGAGATAATACATAATCAATCCCCAAACTTTCTTTCTTTCTTTCTTTCCTTTCTTCCTTTCTTTCTTTCGGTGGAGTATTCATGTACCTTCCATTTACACATATTTTTTGTTTTAGCCAAAAGGTAATCAAGTTCTATGACTGTCTTTAGGTTTGCCATGACTCCCATTTATAAAAATATTTCCCCCTTTCTTTCTGTGTGAAGGAATAGACTATAGGAAATTTGCATAATTGCACATCCCCCCTTATCCTTTTTTTTCCTAAGTGCAATATTATCCATTCTGTTTTAAGTTCACACTCCAAGCTGGGAGAACATGCAAGAGCAAGAAGTCTTGTATTCATTAAAGCATAAATTGTGCACCCACTCCACTGCAGATTTCTTTTTTTCCCACAGATTTCATTTTTTCCACTTCTTATCTAAGAAATGTAATCTAAAGAAAGCCATCACTTTACAGTCATCAAAGGCCTATCCTTTCCCTCCAACTTACTCTTCCTATGGCCCTCCTCAGAACTGGGCAAGGGGCTGAAGGGGAGAGAAAAAAGGGGAAAGGAGAGAGAGGGAAGAAAGATATTTTAATCTGGGTCAATTACTAATCTGATTCACAGCACAGCCCCACAAACAATGGTAGTATATAAAATTGAGCAAACAGCAAAGGAACGAGACTGGCGCGGGCTGGCCACCACTCCTGGAAGTGTGTATGGAATTGCTGCCCAGCCCTGCTGGCCCGGACGGATACACAGAGTCTCCCCATGAGACTGGGATCCATTAAGCATGAATCTGTGATGGAGCACAAGGCTTGCTACATCTCTGTTGTAAAAGCAAGCTGGACTCTCTTTTCACATCTATTCCTGCCAATAACCCACAAAGCAAAATGCTTGCCTGATTTGTTGCAGGCTGCTTTCCTCTTCTGAAGAAGACAAAATGACAGCATAACCCCATCTTCAGCAGAGGGAAAAAAGGCTATAGTAACACAACATTTTTCTCTTAATAAATCATTTTTAATGACTTCCAATAAATCATCTTGTAATCACATTCCTTTACCACTTAATCCAGTCAAAGTATACCTCTTACAGTTAAAATATTAATATATTCACATTTCATGTAAAATTGTAAAAGCTCATAAAGAGAGAAACTAACTGGAGAGAAATCAGCTTAATTCATTTGAGAAAGCAAAGATTACAGTATAAGTTTTAAATTTTTTTTCTAGAAGTTAGTAGTCTGCAACTGCCATTTATATTTCAGACACCAATTCTGATCAGAATTTCACTATTCCATGTGCACATACACATGCTCCCTGGACACATCCATTTTAATATACATACATAAAGGCAACATACAGAAACCATACTATTCTGTCTAGTTTAGTAACATTCCAAGCACTTCTGAAGAAGCAGATTATGCAAAAAGACCTGGTGAAATGAGGCATTTAACACTGTAACTTCCCATCACATGTTTTGCATTCCCAATGTCCTGCAGGAATTCTGAAGGTTTTGATGTTTTCTTTTTCTCTAGTTTCATCCTGGTGATTTCTGAACTACAATTTACATCTGCATCACACTACTTTGCCCTGACACAGAAATGAAAGTTAATTAGTTTCTATGACAACCTGATGCATGAAAGGACCACAGGTTCTTTCACATTTGTAAATACATTCCAACTTAGTATTCAGAGTGCAGTGTGTATGAGCCTTAAGTACAAATAGCATGAGTTTGTTTTTAGTAAGGCAGAGAAAAGGACTTAAGTCAGATGACGTGATTCATTGGAGCATACATTTGTCAATGAACAGATGAGTCCCAATTTATTTCCCTCATCTTTAAAGAAGTCTCCAAACTTCCATTAGAAAAGAGTATTTAGATGTGAACTAGCATTCCCTCTAAAAGGTTTGACAGAAACTAAGTGTAAACCAGATGCAGTTGCTTTAGTTTTGCAGGACAGCTTTAAGCATTTTTATTGTAAAAATATATACTTTTGAAAGTATTTCAAGGTATGCCGTATTATTCACATTCAAAAGTCAATGTTAAAAATGAGCTTAACACAAGTCTTCGAGCTAATGCTGTGCTTTGACTCCCACAATCATCTGTGCTACTTTTTTTCGTAACAGCTGCCCAAAATAAAACCCCAAAAGAATATGTATTTCAAAACCTTCCTTCCTTTTTAAAAATGCCATAATGAAATTTAACTGTAGAGGTGTCATGCTTTTACTCACCCATTCACTGCAACACAGAATTGTTCCTTATCGTACTGAACACTCAAGAGAGACCCTTGAGCACCAGAACCTTCCCCTGACTGTAGCCAGGCCTCCTGCTCACCCAGGAGAAGCTGTGGGAGGAAGACTAAGACTTCTCACAGGTTTCCTTCTAGCAAGGAGACAACATTGGGAAGGTGATTTAAGTATTACAGCTATTCTTTCCCCAGCGAAACCAGGACCATATCCTTTCTCAGGCACAAACACAGGTCACGTAAGTGGAGTCTGTTGGGCAGAGGAAAATCATATCCTGAAGATATTCAAGAGACGAAAGTCTTTACACCTGTGTCAGACAATCTGCTCCATATCACCCTTATCATCACCAAGCAGTTGTATTATTTTTTGTGGCAGTCATTACAAACATTTTCTAAATAATATGGGTAGTAAGTCCTTGAAATCACATACATAAGTACTATGACCAAATCTGTTTTTTTATTCTATAACCGAAGAAGCAAAGGGAGAAAAGGAAGTACACAAGTGGATCATTACAACTACATTTTGACTTCTTTCAAAATGAGAAAACTAGTGCCACAGAGCAAGCTAGAGCCGTAATACAAATGCAAATACAAATACAAATACAAATTCCTCTCTCCTAGCTCCCAGAAGCAGAAGAATCGCACTGAATGATTTCCCAGTAAGATGCTGGTGCAAATGACTGAGATTATTCTACCTACTGACAGGCTCAAGTACTGACCCTGCAAGCTACCTGTTTGGGTGGACTCCTGAATTTGTAAAGACTTCCAAGACTCATTCTTGCACAGCTGAAATCCAATTACCAATGTTCTCTGAAGGTATTTTCTTCCACTCTACCTCCAAAGCTTGTAAAACACATGGCTCCTGGATTCCAATCAGAAACCCAGAAATCTATAAACAATGTGTAACTTCCAGATGGCCTTCAGTGCATCAGAACACGTTTTAGTACTGTTCTAAAGTCCTAAATCACTCTGTATTATTTATCTACAAACTTCCCCATATTTTAAATGTCATTGTGTCAGGCTAAGTAATAAAAAGTTTAAAAGCTAATAACTGAACTCAATCAGTAATATCTGAACACCGTATTTAATGCTGAAAATACTGATCAATAATTTGTATTTTCAAACAGAGGAATAATTTTTTTTCTTCTTTATTTTTGCCAATAAGCCAGAATTTAGACTTAAGACTGGAGTCACAATGAAAATGTGACTATGCAATCTCCAGTACATACAGATGCAGCTCCAAGCTAATCATAAAAAATAGTATTTCAGCTGATCAAACATTTTTCAGCTTCATCTGCTCTTTTAGAGATTTTTCTTAACTATAAATTGAGCACTGGAATTTCATTTGCTTTTCACACTAAATTGCCTCCAAGATTTTATATTCATTAAAATAAATGCCACAAGTTGTATTTTTGGATTGTAGAACTTTATCCTCATAAAATAGCATATTACAGCTAAATCGTCACGTACAGGTAAAGTATAAAGACAAATATGAGTTATGCTAGCAGATCAAATACTTTTCCTAACATCAGGAAATAAGTGGCTCCTTTCACCTTAAAAAGTTAATACGAAAATTCTTCACCTCTCAAAAATAACAAAACCCACTTAAATGCTAGCAAGTCATGCCTGACATTTGTATAAAAACAAAAATAATCTGCTGTCAGCAAAATGTCCAAGTGCCTCTGTCACTCCTCTCAGACATGAACCTTTCCTTGACTACAAGGGTTTTGCTGTTACACTACTCTCATTAGAATGGAATTTGTGTTAACTTCCATGTACCACGACTTACTAATAGGATTGCTAGCAATTATTATACTGAAATGAAATCAGCACAAACTATTAGATCTGTTTAAACAAGTTAAAAATAAACCTTGATTAAATGTTCTTTTTAAAGAAACTGCTCATTAGGGCTGCAGGGCCTTCCGATAAATTGGTGTTTCATTAACATCAAAGCATGAATCAAGTTTAAACTCACTTACCAAACAAGTTATACTTAAAAAACAGCTTTAAAAAATAACCTGGATTACAACCATCACATAAGATAGTAACTAAATGGCTCCTTATTTACAGAGGTTTGGAGATTTCAAAAGGGAAAATGCTTTCCATGAGGTAGGAGGGAAAGGATATAGAGCAGAACTGTTGATATCCACAGGCACCAGATTTATTCCTTGGGCTGGGATGCACACTGCAGTTTGCTAGTATGGAGCCAGAAAGGCACTGTGGGTACTGAACTTGCAAAAGAGGACAAAAGCACACTGTTCACCTCCAGCGTGCTTACCTATAAAATGGAAAAAACCAATTAAAAATAAAAAAGAACATGGAGTTGGAACTTGAAGAAGGCTTAGGCAAGCCATGCGTATTTGCTTTAATATTATCTGTTTTCTGTTTCTAAACCTATTGTCTGTACTGTAGGCTGAGAATACAGATGCTATGTGAAATAAATCTAATGAAAGCATAGAGGTTAAAAGTGACAAAAGCTTCCAAAGCTGCCTGAGAGGAAAATCTTATTTTCCCAAGCATGCTGCAATGTTGCAGTTCATCCTAAGAACTCAGACTTGACAATTTTATCACATGTATTTAAAAAATAGTCTAATTAACAATTCTTCTGCCATCCCTCTTCAATGTGAAGAAAGACTTTACAAGCTGTTTGAAAAGGCAATGCTGAATTGGGCAGCTTCTCAATATAAGGATGATTTTATAACACTGTCTTGCAATTGTAAGAATTATTAAATGAAATGGATTAACAGTAACTCAGTATAAACAAATGTACTCAGTACATTATATCAAGCAGTACATATATTTTGAAAATTATTTTTTTAAATGGCTTTTTGGTATCGCTATTATAACAGATCATACAGTAATTTTAACTTATTCTGTCCCTTTCTGCCTCTATCTTCTGAAACCTACTGCTACTTTTCCTGCCCCAGTATTGCAAAAATGTTCTGGTATTAAAAGGAACAAACCTCTCAGTTTAAGTAATTAATATTCCTTAATTAAATTCACCAACCCATAGACAATGAATTCTTTATAAAACTGTGAGCTTGCCTAAAGCAACAAAGTCACACTTTTGTTAAAGCATTTTTAGTGTGTATTTTGCACAATTTTTTAAAGTTTAACCTCTGTGGATCAATGTGCTTCCTTAAAAGACTTTAATAAATTAAAGTGCAGAGAGCTTTTTTTCACCAGGCAGAAAAAGCTGATGAGACAGGTTTAGTTTAATCTCAGGCAATAGAAGTCATTAACCATTCTCTCAGGGATTAAAATATAGCTTGCCCTTTTCTTCTCTCACTTATCATTAGCATCACTTTAATCTCCCAGCGTTTCACACTGCTATTTTAATCATTACTTACTGCCTTTTGACAAGTGCAGAACATGCTTTTTCTCATTGAGGCAATATCCTGGTTTTAGCTGACAAATGTAGGACATAATGTAAAAATATCAAAGTGACATCTCTTAAACACACCTTCATCATAAAAATCTCTAAAGTTACAATATTCCTTTGTCTAATGTTTCTATTGAAATTATCATTTGAAAGGTTTCTCTCTTCCACAGAGACAAAAGTTTGTTCTAAATAACACAACAAATAATTTCAGTCGATGGATAGAGAGAGTACAAACATTACAGGGTTTTAAAAAATATACACTTTTGTATATCCCAGCTATATGATCATAAACTTGCAGTTATTTCTTGTAGGGAGGAATAGTCTTCCAACATCACCAGGCAGAATTCAAATACATCATGCGAAATGCTGACCTGCATTATTTGATATTTTATTGTGCACTAGCCTTGAAAAAAATAAACCAAGTATCTTTCTCTGTCACTTAGGTATTTGTGACTTACTTACTTTCAAGATGAATTTCAGGGAGGGGAGGTGGTGAACCTAGTGTCATATATAATATTGTTTGAAGCAAAGGCATTATAAAAAGCTTTCTTTTTTTTTATTGACTATTTTACTTGTACCTCATCAGACAGATTTTAAATTCTATAATCCTTTCAGTTTGAGAAAATCCTATGAAGTTTATTCACAGTTCTACAACTTTTAGTCAAATTTAACTCTAAATATATTATCCAGGGTACAAAGTGTGGTCAAACTATCCATATTACAAACAAAATCCCACAGGATTCATACAGTTATTAAAGTTTCCTGTCATCCTTAGCTTTAAGTAAATGAATAATTAAAAGATTTAAAAAATTTTCTTTGAAATTCTATTTTGGTTCAAAAAGAAAAACTAACAAAAATAAATTGGTAATGACAGAACTTAAGAAATTATTTTAGTTAGTACTAACACAGTTCCTAATGTTTGGCCCTAAGGTCTTTAATCTAGTCCATCTGTAATGATCTCATAGTACTTTCAACCATTATTTAACTGTTAGAAGAAAAAAACTATGTTGCACTATATGTTTCAACAATAAAATCCCTTCTTAAGCTTCACAAAGCAGAACAATTCATTATTTGATCTCTTTCCAGGTTCAAAGTCTGTCTTATTGCAATACTTCAAAGAAATATGTAATCAAAGACAAACAGCTGTGAAAACAATCTTTTATTACTTTATTATCATCTATCATATATCTTTAGGGTAAACCAATGAAAATGCTATACAAATAAAACAAATATTTCTTTCAAATGTCTCCTTAGCTATAAATAGACATATAGTTATAATCATTTCAAGGTAGGGCCCAGTCCTAGAAGGTGCAAGCACAACTCCCACCCTGGTATTTCACAAGAACATGCCTTTCACTAATTAGATCTCGATTCTGCAAAAAGCCAAGCATGCAAGCAATTTCATATTTATGAACTGATTTATATCTTTCAGTTGCAATGTTAATAGGAGTAGTTTTAGCCTGTGAATTGTATTTATAGCTGTGCAGGCATACTTTAATTTCCCATACCATATATTACATTACTAAGTACAATATTCAGGTTGTCAAATCAAGCATTTTGAAACTGAGAAATCTGAGAAGATGGCTTTTGTTGTAATCTGAATTTTGCCTCCTTTAGTTTTTACATTATGTAATAATTATTTAGTTATGTGAACCACATGGTACTTTTTCTGAAGTTTCTATGTTTCAGCCCATGTTCTGCATAGGCTGTATTAGGGAAATAGGCAGTATTCAGTAATTTGTATGCATCATCCAGCTAGTGGACTGTATATTGTTCACAGGTTAGAAGACCAGATATATAGAAATAATTGGCTTCTTGTGCTCTTTTTTTAGGACATTCATTAAGAGCCTCACAGATTCCAGCATTCTTTTTCTAATACATACCTGTATATAATTTTTCACATAGAGTATAAATTAATCATTGGTAATCCAGCACAGGGAGAATCAGTGAGAAAGATGACACCAGGATTCAGGAACTTTCACCTTCTCCACGTGCACATTCCTCTGCTACGCTAACAAACATGCTGAGCAGCCACTACTTCCATTGATTTCAGTGGCTGTAAGGAGAGTAACAACTGCTGCAAGTAAGAGCCCACATATCTCAAGCTGAGCACCCTGAAAATGAATTATATGCAGTTAGTGGCCATCTGCCAAATGCTTTAATTGAGTTGCTCGGCATCACACAGACAGTCTGTGACAGAAACAGGGACAAAACTGGGTTTGCCAGAGTGTCTTTCTCTTGAATCAATCACAAAAAGCATCCTCTCTCTTTTTGCAGCCCCTGATTTGTTCCAGTTCCTGCAGAAAATGAGCCAAAGTTCCTATAAACAACCATCCTGTGCACCAAAATAAACACGGATGCTAAATAAAAAATAGCATATGATACACTAAATAAAAACTGTCATCTAATAATAACAACTTAGTGCAAATGCTTCATGGGCAATTGAAGTTGGGTGTTCAGAAATTTTCAGGACTTGGCTTTGTAATCTTGAATAAATATATATCTATATCTATATATCTATATCTATACATACTCCAATCTTGCCTCACAGTACATCAGATTTAATTGATCATTTAGCCTTCATCACTGCATAAAATATTCAGTTACTGAACATTATCTTCAAATAAGCGGCAGAAAGTTGAAGGAGCTGAAATGAGTTATTGGGGCCACAAGACTGGCTGTAGCTGATCCAGGGTATGAAGACTCCTGTTCATCCTGTCCTCCTCTATTTCCTTCCTCTGGAGATTCCCCTCAAAGCTGGCAGAATTGGACCTCTGAATCCAGGTACTTACTTTGATTTGCTATGAGGATACTTTTATACTTTTCGTCATTTTCCTGACCATCTACCAGCCCTGTGAAATTAATTATTTGGTCTGGCTGGCAGAATTTTATAGAGGAACACAAACAAGGAGAAGAAAGAGTGTGTTTCAAAAGCATTTGTCTAAGCTGACCCACACCAACGAGAAAAAGCACTGCTTTGATTTCACATCTTCCTTTGCACAAAACTTTCAGTTCCTGCCACAATGCTCAAAATGCAGAAAGTTCTTTCAGACAAGATTTTCTTAAGAAGAGAGAATTAAGCAGTCTGTTATACATCAAATGCAGTGATAAAAATCACGATGATCTGACTGCAAACTAAACCACCTTGTTTTCAAACAGTTTATGCTTAGGATCAGCACAGTAAACATCACTGAGTTCTCCACAAAGAGCTTAGCTGTGTTGCCAGGAACAAAACGTCAAATGCTGCTTAGCTCTAAGCAGCCCCACACTACGAAATATTTTTGAAAGCATTTCCCTGAAAAATTATATTCAACTTGCAAGACTAAAGAGAAGAAAATGGAAGTTAAGTTCTGATCTGCCAAGCCGAGTATATTATGATATGAGTATCTCACAAGATCCTGACTTCCTCTCATGTTGAAACCAGTACCATCAGAGGTACCTCTAAATCTAAAGTAATGTTATGGTATGGCAAAAAATATATCTTTCAATACTTACAACCAATATCTTCTCAATCATATAATGTGATGTCTCTACAATGAATTAACAGTTGGAGTAGAAATTTTTCTTTAGCTTCATAAAGTTATCTGACAGTCCACCCTGGAATTAACTGGTAAGATGGACCTTAATCAATGAAGGTGGACATCCCGTCAATTTTTCTTGTGTTCTACAGCGACAGACTAACAATTTCACTTAATGCACATTTTCAGGTTTCCACATTTTCAGATATGAAATAAAGTTAATTCTGTAATGTTTTTTATAGCACAACTTATAGGTCAGAAAATCAGAAGGAGAAAATACTTCTTTCATCCATGTTATCTGAACTGTAGGTCAACTTCTGTATTCTTTTATGTATTTATATATGTGGGCCTCATTTTCTGGAGACCAATTGTAAACTTTAGGAGGTCTAACAGATATAAAAATAGTTCTGCTGCATCAGTTCATATTAAACAGGTCATACAAACATTTCATAAATGGCCTGGAAAGCTAACCACGTATTTGGCCAAAGGATGGGCTAAAATAGTTACTCTAGGTCCTTTTATGTTATGGATTTTATGATTCAGTGTTTAAAATATGATACGATAATTCAGCTAGAAAGGCTGTTCACATACCTATGACAAATGTTCTCCCCTCAAATACTTCTAATCCATGTATACAAAAGCTGACTAGATGTTATATCCACTCATAATCCCTGGGAAAAAATATCCTGCTGGACATAGACAATCAACTCCTATTCCATATTGCTATGTGAATGTGCCATCTTTCTTTAGATAGATGCAAGGTACCAAACGAAGCAGAAAAAGGAAAGGGTTGCAAGAATTTCTTCTACAGAAAGAGGAAGATGTTGTTTTATACAGTCCAACCAACTAATCAAATCGTTGCGAGATCTGCCACTGAATTCAATTAGAACAGAACAGTGCCTTTGGTTACCAGAGTTTCTGTATTACATAAATTTTATAAGCGGGTAGACTGACTCAGCAGAAACAAACAGATGATATCAGCAAATGTAGTCTTCAAAGGTTAATGCTTAAAACAAGAATCAAAATAAGGTAGCACAAGAAAAAAAAGAGCAACAGACATTTGCCCTCAGTCTCAGTTCCACCCACCTTTATGAGGAGTGGTGTCAAGTCACGTCTTTTTTCTCTTCCTACCAAATTATAGCCCTTCCAACAAGTAATTATGTAAAGGCAGAGCGAAACTGAGATTGGGTTAGTCACTTGCTTATGAGTAAACAGGCAATAGTTACTGACTTAAGACATTACTATAATTTTAATTATTATTATAAGCACACTCGTATCAGATATCCGAGTCACCCAACTGTTTAGGGATTTTCTTGTAAAACTGCAATAGAAAATTTTCTATTTCCTTAGTGTTGTGTGGCTTATAAAGCCATGGATGAGGTTTCCAGATCTACAGTGCTCAAAATACATGCTCAGCATTCCACCAGACGTTAATTTTAAAGCTATATTTAAGTGCTCATGAAAGCTACCTTGTCTTCAAATTTAGGTGCTTCCTAAAATACTATCTCTTTCTATATGAATGCTTCAGTTAATCTGGGGCATAGTTGCTTTCGCTCACAGTAAGGAGCCTGAAGATTCTTGTACATTTAACAAAAGAATAGAGAAACACAGAAGCTGTAAATGTCTCAGCATGTTAAGAGAGTTCCCATTGGTATACAGGCAGCCTCCCATGCAGCATTCTCCATGCCAGCACTGCAAACCTGTGGCTGACCATCCTTTTGATCCTAATACCACTATTCCAATTAATAATTTCTAATCTATAATACTGTAATAAAATAAAACTTGATGCACATCTAAATGGAATAGGGAAAAAACAACTGAATCCAAATGCAAACACAGCTAGTATGTCCTTCTAGGATAGATTTCCTGAGAACACCTTTCCATGTGGAAATAAAAGTATTTCAAGTATAGGTCAGATCTTTATGTCTTGTTCAGGGAATGGGCTCTGAACAAAGAAAAAGGAGGAACTCACCAGCATAGCAGAAAGGGAAGACATTTCTAGACTCTGATCAGGTGTAATTTCCATCTGATGAATAAAAGGAGTATCTAAGCTACAGTGTTTGTTAGTGTAACAGAAAAATGATACCATTCAGAGTGTTTTAATTTTCTTAAAAAACCTTAAAATAGAAAAGTTCATGCAAATGCAAGTTCATGCAAAAGTTCATGCAAAAGTTCATGCACGACGCACCTGAGAAACAGGATTCCTTTTATGTAATATGTTTCTTCATATCTATGTAAGGTACATTTCTGGGACCTTATAAACTTTAACAATGCCTACGAAGGACATTGATACTAACAAAAAACTGATCTTATTTTTTATGTTACTATTTCAAAATGTGTTAACTAGGAAACAGAAAGAATATCAAGTTGTCTTCCAAAAAACAGATGTAAAAGAAAAATTTTTATTTCAATATCATTAAGAAACTCTTCATACCACAGAAACTTTCTTTCAGTCAGACTGAACTTAAGCTTTGAAAAATACTTTGAGAAGATAAAATGATCTACATAATAAACTATTTGTATGAATAGCTTACAATAGATTTAAAGCCTCAGTGAAAATGTTCAGTCTTCAAAATCTAACAGTTTTTTACACATTCACTGAGGTTTGGGATAAATGCCTGGAATATTGGTCATGGATACAACCTTGATGTGGTGGGGGCAGGAGATTATTGAAGAATTAACTATATGAGATTAACTATATGAGACCAAAAAACTGAGAGGACAAAGACCTAAATACGTAATTCTTCTACTATGTGTATATTTAGCAATAGCTGGAATTACTATAAAAAGGGAAAAAAATTCCCTAATGTAACAGAAAGTTAAATAACTAGTCTTTCTGTACATTCTAGAAACGTATAGCAAACCACAAAGAATACACTATTTCAGACATATTCCAATGTATTTTCAGTAAATGGGCCAGACAACTGTCTTAAGCATCCTCTGAATGCTACATGAAAAAACACAAGTCATCACAATGTGTGTTAATATTTGCACTGAGACCTTTCTAACAACAGATATCTGAAAGAAAAACAGGTTTATCTACACACTAAGTGGGATAGTAAAGTGTGATTATTCTGTCCCTTCCCAAAACACTTCTGAAACTGGATTCTTCTGGGATTCTTCCAGGCCTCCTGTAGTGAGATGCCTTTAAAATGCCCCTCTGCATGTCAACAGACTTCTGCCAAATCACAGGAAAAGCTTACTTTCTCCTAGAAAAAAAATAAGTAAACAGATAGATCCAACAAATTCTGTGAGACTAATCACAGAAGTGAACTCCAGAGCTTTCTTGACCCTTTTTATCAGTCCCCCAGAATCCTTTCAACAGCCTCAAGCTCACACTCAAGAGCTGTTATCAAAAGCATCCTGGGTGATTTCTACTGTCAAGATGTACAATAAGTGAGATAATTCTTCAAGATAAGTTGTTTTTAAGAATTCAAACATCTTGGAAAAACAAACAGACAAACCCATCAACCCATCAGAGAAAAGTACAGAGTGGAGTGTGTCATCTGTACAACATCAGAAACATCATTAGGAAGCAGGGATATTTTGGGCTACCCAAAAATCCAAATTTGCTGTGTAAAATTTGAATAAGGTTTTCCTCAAAGGTCTTGATGATTTGTTGTTAAGTGCAGAATAACCAGGATTAAAAATGTAAGTGCTGATTTTAATTTAAGCTCTGCAGACTCTAATCCCAAGGGAAAGAGGACATGGACATGCGAGGCAAAAGCTACTTCCATATAAAATGGTTTTACAGCTAAACACTAATGGAAGAAAATAACCTCCTAGCTATGACATCAATGTTTCACTGTTAGCAACCACAGATCAATGAAGAACACACCAAAATTTCAGGGGGAAAAAATAAGACAAGGCTTTTCCCCCCTGCTTAGGAAGAGGTTTTCCCCTTCCAAAATATGGAGGTTTTAAGCGGGACATGAATTCACAGATCAAAGTGCAAAAATCACCAAGCTGTCATAGACACATGCAGGCATAAGACTAAAAATATACGAGCTTACTTGAATATTATCATGATTCCATCCATGCATGTTCACAAAAGTACACAGCCCTTAATTCTTCACATTATTTCCAGCTATTCTAGAGAGCCCTGTCCAATGGTCAGTGCAGCACAGCACACACTGTGTGAGGAAACATTCAGTGCAAATCAACCCTAACTGCAATTAAAATCTGTTGCAAGGCTTCTCCTTTCTTTATCAAAAGTTCTGTCACAACCATGCAAAGATATTAAATATTTATTTGCAACATCTGAAATCTTAAAGATTTTCCCAGTATAAATGAAATAGAATTTAAAAGCGAATTGAGGACTTTTGCTTTGTTTTAACTCCAGTTAAAGGTTATAAAATATGCATTAGAATGGGCTGGCACAGATTAAGAGAACACAAAGCATTTATAATTTTATGTTTACCACTTTTCCCAAGAAGTCTAATTTATTTGCCCTAGGGAATTATATTTTCCATAATATTTAACATTCTAAATATGATGTGATTTCTATAAAGTAGGTCATACAAAACTTATGTAGAGGAGTCTCAGAGGGTGGGGAGGAAGGTTAAGCAAGTCTATTGTTTGTTCTGTTTACCACACATGGTAAACTGGCAATACTTAAACACGCTTTTTTTTAGTTGGATTTTTTTTTTAAACTTTTTTTTTTAATCTGAGTCTTTTCTTCTAGGACCAAGGAATTTTCTCCGTCACAGAGTAATAGAGCTTGAAAACTCCAGCATCAGCAGGGAAGGCAGGCACTCCTTAGCCAGCCACTGTGTGAGAGAGAAAATGCAATTAAGGCTCCCACCAGGGACAGAGAACTAAACAAAACCTGCGTCTTCACACAAGAGCCTTTTTCTTCAATGTGAAGTACAAGGCCTCAAATCTTGTTGGTGAGATGCTAGCATTTAGGACAACACACTTTCAGATTTTCTCACAGCGGATCAAAGTAAATAATGCAAGGGCAGCAAACAAAAGGGAAAACTCCAGCGCGCTTACATTAAAAAGAGATTACAGGGGGCTTACAAGTGATTGAAGGAATAGATGACATTTTCAGAAACATATAACTAAGATCTTTAGGTACAGCTAGCACAGCGATCTGAGTAACTCACTGACATTCTAGCAGGAGAAACATGCAAGCAAGTTATGTGTTCAAATACACAATGCAAAAAATACGATAATTGCTATCTCACGCATTTAATGTGAATTCAACTATTCCTGATCTCGCTGAAGTCAGGGGAAGTTTAACTACTGATCTCAAGAAAAAAGAAGTATTCTGGCCTACTTTCAGTCCACACCTTTGAATTTTCTTCATCCCTGCCCTCATTTAAAGAAATGTTAATGGCATGACTAATTAGGATTGTTTCAAGATGTGCGTGGAAAAAACACACAGTTTTCAGTGTTCCCAGTTAATTCCAACTTCCGTTTCCTTTGAGGACACCAATCATTCATAAAAGTATGCACATGTTCTTTATATGAAGTCATCAATGTTAACAAATCTTCTGTATCTCAAGATGAACATGTATTGCCCATCCTCAAATCTTTGAGGCTTTCCTATCTGTCTTGACACAGAACTAAGGAAAGCAATGACAAATGCATAGCATGGCATGATGGTTTTTAAGAGGTTCCTTGTGACAAATGTCATCAATGTCTTATTCACTGTGCTGGGACACAGTTGTATTAAACCATGACTGAATGTGACCTGGAAAAAGAAAATTTGTGTGTTGAGAAAAGACAGGAAGATGAAGCTTTAGTGAAAGTACTGAAGTGAATCAAATGCACTTCAAATAAGGTTAAAAAAAAAAAACAAAAAAAAAAACCACTTCAGAAAAAGAAAAGGTTTTGTTCTGGTGGGAAATGTTTGAAGATGTCTGCTGTCCATAACACACACATAGAAATTCTTTGCTTAGTTCTGACTTCATTAGAAACTTGAAGCTGTGGATGAACACACTCACTGAGTGCTGTGTGGCTAACGTAATATTATAGCTATTTTCAGAAACTCTTTTTTTACCCCATCAAGTTATCTGCCTGCACTGCCTTTCAACTCCATGGATTGACACCTCCGGATGATGATTTATCTTTATCCAAGAAGCTTCCACTAGATGCCTAGGGCAGAATCCATGAGAATCCCAAGCATTTGGTCCAAGTAAGTCATCTAAGCTCCCCCTGTGGTCAACAAAGAGAGAGGAGAGGGAGTAGACAGAGACAAGCACCCCCAGAGAGCAATGCATCAAAACTGTCTTACAACACCCTTTGTAAGTGTCTCTCTCCATTAGAGACAAAGTCCATGACCTCAGAGAATCCACATGACTAGTTCAGACTAGCTGACTAATTTCTAGATGACAAAAGTTAGTGAGATGAATCCCACTGTCAGACCATTCTGGCTGATAACGAGCAGAGTAACTCTCTCAAGAACTGTACTGTTATGATCTTTATCCACATCCGCCTATTCGGCAGAAACTGAAAGATAGCATTTCTTTGGAGAGCAAAATCAGGTTCCATCTAGATGTTTTCCAATGTTACTGAAAAGCAATCCATTAAATCAAACGATTCTTTCCTCTTCCCAGTCTCATCCTCAAAATGGGCCATTTTTTTCACTTAGAGTCCTGGTACAGCAAAATATGCCAAATTCCAATCTTTTTTGTTTCCTACCAGTCTCCTTTTCTACTATTTCTAATAATTTGACTTTTTATCAAGTAAAAAGTATATTGTGTTAAAAAAACAACTGGTAATACCAAAGGAGGAGGGAAAAAAATGTCAAACAATATTGTGTTCTATATACCATATCTCTCTTTTTATCTAGGTAACAATAATAATGCTATCTTATAAGGCTGATAAAACAAATACTGCAGTTGTTACTTCAGAAAAAATATTTAAGTAAATGGATGTCTTATCTGCTGAAAGACTTGCAAGATCTGTAGGCCTTCCTGTGAAAGCCTTTTAAGATAGACAATACTTCAAGACTGACCTTTCAATATATAGTTAATCTGCTTTCTATTTACATGAGCATACATTCAACTGAAACAAAGCAGTTATGACCTAAACCATGGCAAATCAGCTAACATCGTGAAAGAAAACTGAATTACATAAAACCCAAATTAAACCTGTCTTCTGTCCATACATACAGACTGCCTATTTTCTGCAACTTTCTCCCAGAGAAACAGCAGCAACATGTCCTGAGTGAAGACATTGTCCAGTAACCATTACAAAGGAAAACATATGCTTATTTTTAGCATTCAGTAGTGTTCTCAACATCTCCTCTGATGAGCTGGTGCTGCTACTGAGCACTGTTTCAAAAAACACTCAAATATTGATTTTAAACATTTCACTTCAGATGGGTAAAAGCCTACTAAGTAAAGTTAATTTTCAGGGAATTAGCTAGTGCTGGAAAACGCGAGTAAATCGCACTAATTTTCATTTAATGGCACTAATGAAACAAGATAAATATTGCATACGACTTATTACAATTTTGTTTTGAAAATCAAACAGTTCAGAAAATAATCAGTAGGCATTCAATCAAGGAGTATTTTATCATGTGTAAATACAGCGAATTAAATTCAATTCCTACCACTTTATACATTCATTGACTTTTATGTCCTTTGTATATTTTTATTCTGTTTCAAGAAGTCTGGATCTAATTTAGAAAGAAACTGAAAAACAAACTATGAAAACTAGCAAATATAAAAAGCCTATTACTCAACCACAGAAGATACTGTCAGGCTTCATTATTTAGATGAGCGTTATAAGTTATTCTATTGTGTGTTCTGTTTAAAATTAGAAATACATAAATTAAAATTCTCATTGAGATTAATTTCAGGAACTGAAATAGAATTTAAAATGTAGACTTTTAGTGATGTCTGGAACTGCTGCATGTGGTGATACTTGATACATACATTTGTATCACAAAGCAATTGAGATTTAGGATACGTTGCAAATGAGAGGAATAAAAAATATTATTAATGATAAGACTTGAATTAATTTTCAGTAGCTAGGAGAATGCACTGTAATACAGCAAAGTTTTTTGTTCGTTATAAAAACAGACATTAGAATATATTATTAAATGACACTTTAACCCATTATTTGAGTTCTGCTTGACATACACCCATGCATGTATATATGAGTGATTGCTTATGCAATAAAGCTGGGAAAAATGTAAATTGTATTTCCTCATAGTAAACTGCAACTAAATTAGACTACTGGGCAGACATAAACAATGCAATCAAATTCCCTGGCTTTTTATTGAGCTTCTATTGGACTTAGTATATATTTGAAAACAAAACAAAACAAAAAAATTGTGTTTCTCAGGGTCTGTGACATTTCAGGCCATGAGAGATTCAATGTCAGTGCCAACATACAAATTTATTAGTCTATAAAATTTGACATTCTCTTATTTATTCACAGAAAGGACAAATAAGATATTTTTTCATACTTACCAGAAATATCTGGGAGTGTTTATATGCTGCTCCATCTGGAGGATGCAAATAGTCGAGGCTGCTTTACAATTCAGCAGGCAAAGGCCTGCTGAAGGATAACAAATGACTTCATGGTGAAACAGCTATTGAAATTCTTTCAGTACGTGATATTAAAAACAACTGAACAAACAGAGATAAGGGACAAATAGGATTTGAAACAGACCTTCTTTTTTTTTTTTTTTTAACCAGTGTAAAAGAAAAACAAATGGAGCTCCTAGCTGAGTCTATACCTTTTACTAATTTCTGAAGGTAGTTTTATTTCGTACTTAAGACCTCTCACAGAATGATAGATACCGAATGACAGGTGCTGACCAAGTTTAGTGTCCTAGATATGAAAATGGTAACAGGACATTCTCTATGTAATCCCGAAGATGGCACAGGAAGGACTTTATCATTCTATAACGTCTTTTTCCAAAGGGAAAAAAAATTACTTGCTCCCTATGTGTACAAGACATTCAACACAGAAAATGTAGTAAACATTTATAAGCAATGAAAATTTAACTTTATTTTAAAAGTCAAATTTGTCTCAATCAGAAGTTTGGTTGAATGACCGATACAGCAAAACAACTGATGAAGCATGAAGATGACTGTGTATTTCAAAGATGGAAAACAAGGAAGCAAGGAAAAAAACATTTTTAGAAATTATGCTGTGATCTGATGATTTAGAATTTCCATTTTTCATGGCATTGTACTGTTATGCCCATTATACTGCTTACTGCCAAAGATCCCAATAACAAACCCCCCTAGAAACATGCAGTTGTAAAATATTTATATCAGAAAAGACTTCTAGAAGTGCTCTGGTCCAACCCCTACTTCCAGCAGTGCTAGGCTTTCACTGGGCCAGCTTAGAACAAACAGTAGCTGACACCGATAGGCAGATCCGCAACACCAGAAAATTCACCACAGCTTTTGGGCTATCGTTGTATGAAATACAGGTTGTCTATGAAGCATAACCACACTCAGCCCAGTAAATTCCCAAAGCCTCCAAAAACATCAGTAACTCAGGGCGCAGTCAGTTGTGTACTGCTATGCAGGGGAGAAATTCCTTCCAGAACCCTGACCATCATAATTTTATACCCTGAAGCATGGGACTGGATTGTTTGAATTTTAACACGCATTAATATAAATGTTACTGTAGTCACACAACTACTCAAATCTTTTAAAAAATTTTCCACATTATTTGGCTTAGCCACCTCCTGCATCAGGGAATGTGTGGCTTGAAGGAAGAAGATGGACCAAATCAGAGTCCATACCTCTGTAGGGAGCTGCCATCTCAGTGATGCTACATACACCCTCACCCTCCAAAAAAACTTCACAGATCCAACACAAGTATATTTTGTTTACATACTTCTTTACTTCTCAAGTACTATAACCTTTCCTTTCTCTTTCAGGACAAAAGGGAAAAACTGATGATTGAAACAATCTCAAGACAAATATTCATTTATAAGTTTAAGTCTGCATCGCACAAACAAGTGCAGCTGCACTGGTTACAGTCACAACTTTTACCATTGCTCCCCAGGGTTTTATTAAAACCCTGTTCTATCTGGCATATGTTCACAAAATTATCACTGATTGAGTTAGCATTTCTCAAGAATATATTGACATAACATAACTATTTTTACCCCAACTTTGCACCGACATGCGAGCATATACAAGATTAGACACCAATCTTTATGCAATGCAAGAATTCATGATGACAAACGAACAGTGCTTCTCAATATAAAACTCACTTAATTTTGTCACTTTCATACCAATCCAGCTGCATTCATCCCACACTACACAAGAGAAACTTTGGAAAATGAACCTGAAGTAACAAAACTGTCTGGGCTAGACAAGCCTTGGTTATCACTATACTTCTGCTCCTTCAGATACAGAAACAAACTCCAACAGCACAAATAATACAACCGAGTTCCACTCAGTGTGTTGCTCAGACCTTCTTGCTTTAATACACTTCAAGCACAATGACTGATGCACAGAAAAGTTTGGTGTTCTGCCAGAACTGTGGTGAAATATAAGACATACTATTATAGTGTTTCTTTTCCTTAAAACTTCCTTTCCTATAAAAAATGGGGAGAGGGACAGGCAACATAATTTGTAAAAAAAATCTGATAAACAGCTTCTGACTCAATACATACAAATGGAATATCAGAACTTATTATTTCAGCGAAAAACAGTCTAAGTCCATTAGCTTTCTCTCCTCAGCTCAAAATGAAATATAAAAGGGAAAAAAATTAGACCTACATGATTTCTGTATTTTCTTAACTTGACAGGATGTAAAATACTGTTCAGATTTAAATCCACTTCTGTAAAGTAGCATTTGGCATTTCAATCAGAAATCCATCAGATGTTCTAGTTTAGCAATCTTAAGGCTGCTACAATTCCCTCGAGAAAAGATACTTCATGTTCCCCAGAGAGCAGGTATTCTAAGAAGTGACTTGGTTAGAAGGGGACATTCATGAAATGTTACAATTTCAACCTAATTAGAAAGAAATCTTATTAATTAGATAATCATCTAAAAGGATATTAGATTTTTTAGATGGAGGACAAAACAGAAGCACAGTAAGGCCCCATCTTTTCCTGCCATTTTAAGTAACTGTTCTTTCAAATATCAGTTTACTTCTCAAATCTTTGAGAGTTTAACAAGTTAATCGTACTGGAAAAGGAAAGTTATCTGTTGAAACAACTCCCAATGGGAAAGCAATCCTCCCTTGTTGTTTTATGTACTTGTAAGTATGTATATAACACTTACAGACAGGTGATTTTATGCATGCACTAATATCTCCGTGCTTAAGTTCATGAAAATGTCGTTTCTCAAGGAAATGTCTGTAATTTTTAAAAGTACTCCTTCATTTCAGAGTAAAACAAAGATTTTACATATCATAGGCCTTTTTTTCCATCCAAGTGATACACTTTTATCAAAACTACTTACTGAACCCTATTTTACTTTACTGAACATAGGGCCTCTTCATTTATTCTAATTTTTTCTGTTGCAATTCTCTAAAGTATAAAGAGAAAAAGCATTGGACCCTTCCTTTTCACCATCTGCTTTCAGTAACTCTAATCAACAGACAGAATACACAAATCTACACATTCAAGCTTCAGACCATGAATATAATGCGTTAAATGGTTATATATAAGAATAGCAGCTACCTCGGACTGGTTGTGACACTCCTTGTTCTACTGCCCCAGTGCAACAGGATGGTGTGTTTGTTATTTCTATGGCTAGAACTTCATAGATTCTAATTGCATTTCCCATATAGACCAACTAATTAAAAAGTTCAAAAGCTAACTTATCTCATTCAGAGAACTTGCATATTCCCTCTGACAAACCAGAATGTAAACTTATCTTCCCATTTATTCACCTTCTGTAAGTTAGCATAAAGTTTATCTTACCTTTTCTAGTTAAGAAAGGTGTCTGAACTTCCTCAGCACTTAAAGGGTCAAAATTTATCATTTCAGTTCATCTAATAAGTAATGTTTTTGCCGAACAAAACCAATTCCCAATAAATTCTCACTGTATTTGTGTGCTCTGATTTGATTTAGAGGCCTGTGGGGAGACACCATTTGGTAGCACAGGAACACAGAGGGGTAGGTGGTGCTGAGGAGAAGTAGAGCTCATGTGCCAGAAGTGTTATTGTGTCAGGTTGATTTATTGAGTGAGCTTCACTTCACCGAATGTTCCGAGATATTTATTTCCCTAAAGGCTCTGCAAAGATATGAACAGACCTGCATCCACAGATGTCATCATTGCTCATTTTACCGAGTCATGAAATTTTCTCAACTGCAATTTGTCCATCTAAAATTGCTGCAACAGAACAATGTCAATAGTAGCTTCCTACTCATACTACCTCCCTCTACTACACACTCTGGCCACATCCATCTCCTAAGTTCAGAGAATTTAAAGACACAGAGCTCTGTCCCTCTAGATGTTATCAAGCACTTCCTTTTCCTAACCCACTAGATAATGGATATAAATTTAAAAAACGTAAATAAAGGGAGTAATTAGATGCCAAAAGTAATGAATTAGTAGTGCATATGACTGAACAGATGAAAGAATACCAAGTGACAAGAGAAATGTCCTACTTGACCAAGTTAGTAAGAATCCCATTACCTGAAATTAAGAATAGCCAATTCCTGTTCTTTTCCTTGGACTTTTTGTTTTGCCACTTTGTTTTTCAATAGTAGATGCTGAGAGAAGTGAGAAACATCGCTCTCACTCTACTCATAATAGTAAAGAAGAAGAAGATTACATTTAGTCCTGATTTGATTTTATAACTGTGTGGAAAGGAAGAAATTGAATATTTCTGTATACTTACATAGAAATACACTAAGTTATACGTAAGTCTACTGAATGTACACATGCTCCCACATGTTCAAAAAAACTTTACCTTCCTAGAAATAATAAAGAACTTAAGGCATTTTAAGAGCTGGAAGTGATATAAAAAGCAAATGTCCCAGGCAATGAAAACAAAACAGTTTGTAAATCAATTATCATTTCTAAAAATTATGATTTTTTTTTTTTAATAGGAAGAAAAAAAAAGATTTTGTATTTAACACAAGTATTAAGTTCTACTTAAAACCTTAAAGTGTTCCTTTAGGGTTTCAGAAGGATAGAGTCCTTTTACAAAAAGTTTCAGGTGCTAGTTAGATTTAAATAATACAACAAATAAACAGGATATTACAAATAAAATAAGCTCTTGTACGAACTTTATCCAAAATGCTGCCCCTCTGCTACAGGAGAAGGTCTATTTAAATACACATGTAAAAGTGAGTGCTTGTGGCCTGTGTCAGACTACACTGTTTTATTTAAATATGTTAATATTTCTCATTATGCCATTAACAATAACCTTCATCCATTTGTGAAAAACATTTTGCCAAGCATGCACATAAAAAATTAGCAAGTGAAGCAAAATCACCTTAATTTGCTTTGGACCAGCAAATAACCAACTAATTTGCAGAAATCCCTGCCAAGCACTCATATTAAATGCTTCATGCTTATTTTATGACCTCTGCTGCTCCTCTCCTTCCCAGGCCCTGAATCATATGATCATTAACATATTGCAAGGTCTGAAACTTTATTTTTTACATTCTTTAATTAATGCCTGTTTATAGAAGGCCATAGGACTTCAGATCCAGTTAATGAAACTTCGCTCCCCCAGGCCCCTGGAGCCCAATAGAGAGCTTTCTCCTCTGTTGTTTTAGTAGCTTTTTTCCAACTGTTTGTTTATACACACTTAATTGATCTCTTTAGTCCCAGAAGCATTCCAGAGACACAACCTGTTCTGAGGCAAGCTAAAGTTTTTTTCCCCTTCTTTGTAAAAGCCCTGATTGCCCAAGGTTATCAGTTTTAATTTGAAAGTTGAAGATTCAGCTTTATTTACACTGTCTAAAAGACAAAATTGATATGGGCCCTGAAGTGTTCATTTTTACATTCATACGCAGCAGAGTGGATTGCAAACACATACTGTATATAATTATTTTGATGTAGAACTAAGTAATTACTAAACACTGCTATGTCTTGTTTTATTGCATTTAAAGAACTCAGTCTTCATAACAAGTTGAAAATAAGAACAAATCAGCCTGCCAATGCATGAAATTTTCATGGCTCTTCAATTTACATTTTACATATTCCCTATGACAAGAATTTCTATTATGCTATTCTCTTTTTTCTGCTATAATTAAATTAAAAAAAGTAATTGGCTGGTGCTGCACACTGCTGCAATGTCTTAATCACATAGACAAACAGTTTTACAATAGCTTACACCATTTGCCACATGGGGCAATGACATTATTGTACCAGGCTATAAACCAGGAGACAGATATCACATACCAGCTATCAACTACGGTGTTGAATCTCCTGGTGCCTGCTTGTGAAAACAGAGGAGAGCGGTACATTTAGTATGTTGATTGGCAACTCTGCATCTGAAATCTTAATTAAGTACAAGTGACCAAGACTAACAACATGATAAAAGGAAACATTTCTGGTTAAAATGAGTGACACTAGAAACATTGACTTTGATTTCAAGATGTAAAAATCCTTGGACACAATATACCACTGCTTAAAAAAAAAAAGGAACTAAAAATACTTTCAAGGTTGTTTTTAAATGTGAAAAATAACACAGCTAGCAGCCATCAGGTAACTTTAATTCAGTATAATCAATCTTTTTCAATAGAATAAGAAAAAAAATACCAGCATAAAAGACACAGTTACTCTTAATTATAATTTCCTAATCACCTAAACTGATTTAGACAATATTTCCTTTGCGTTCCTGTTTAGAAAAAACTACCATGAGAAAATAAAAGGCTTCCAAAACTATTCTTCCGTCAGGAATATTTTTAACAGAACCAGGCTTCTAACAAATGCTACCATATTCATCTTGAAAAAAATGTATTTAAGAATCTATCAAGTCATTTAATTGAAACTTGTGAGACTTTTTAGATGGAACTTCAGTTAAACTCAAAAGCTGTTAAACTGAGGATTTCTCTAAAAGAGAAACTAGTCCTTTAAGTCCCTATGCTTTATTATTTTACTTTTCCCATTTTCTGGAATACACATATGTTAAAGACTCATCCCAGTTATAAAGTAAACTGGGATCATAAAATGAGCATCTCAGTGTCTAATGAACTCAACCAAACCAGCATGCTATGAAAACACCTAGCACACACTAAAAGGCTTAAATTCCTGAGGGGAGTCACCATGATTGGCTTTTTATTTTTATTTTCTACCCCACAAAGTCACCTTTTGTGGAAAATTTCAGAGATCTGGGAATTTGGCTAGACAATAAGATGCAAAGGTTGAGGTTCTTCACATGAGAAAGTTCAAACCCACATGAACTCACCTCTCAGGAATACACATCAGACAAGTGGCCAGCTGATCTATAGTACAGATGGATATTATTCAAACTGAGCTGCCCATCACACAAATTATTTAACATTTTATGATCACAAATAATTAGGAATTAGGGCGCTCCCTAGTAGCCTACAGCCCTACTTCTGTATTCTTTTTTAGGGTAAAACAAATGCTTTCACCTATTACATATGGAAGCAACATTCTGGGTGTTGCGCCAGAAGTAAAAAACATTTTTGCTGAAAAGCCCCTTACTGAAGTTAAACCTAAATGTATATAAGTATTCACGCATATGATACATGCACATCAACGTGGTTACATTTCTTTATCTGGATTTTCTTCCACTTCAAGGAAGAAAAAGGATTTTGTATTATTTCTCACTAAACTAAGTTGTTAGAAGAGAACTCACTGTAGATATTCATTCTAAGACACAACCACTAAACTGCCAACACCAAATCTCTGCTATTGGATGTGTAGAGACAGGAGACCAAATCAGAGCAGCAAACAGATTCTAATTGCATGGAATAGGAGAAGTCTAACAGTGTGTCTCAAAAACCTGGTCCTTAGCATATAGTAGACTCCAACACCAATACTAACAGTTTTGTGGTTCCTTTCAAAAACTCATGCTGATAAATCAAATCCATCTTGTGTTAAGAACAATGAAGCCACCATAGGGGGGTATTTAGTCTTCCTACTTAAAATCCCACAGAATCTAATGAAGCTGACCCTAGAGAAGAAATGTGATGGGAGGACTCCAGGGAATTAGCCAAAAATCTTATAGCTGTTAGTGTAAACTCATTGAACTGGAAACTGTTGTGTATATACTTCCTACCTATAAATCTCTCATATCGTAACTGATTAAGGCAGAATAGGCATGATCCTGTTCCCACTGATGACAATGGCAAAACTCCAATTGACTGCTTCATTCCTGGATTTGGCAAAAGAAGAATTCATCAGCTCCCAATTACTGTTCAGCACAAAGGACTTGGATGTATCCTAAGGTTTTTCTTACCTCAGCCAAAAGATATTTTCTCACTTTAACCGATTTGTATTTCTGCTGCTAAGCAGAACACAATGGACTGAAGTCATGCAGAGAGTGAGGAAATCCTAGAAAACTTAATGTGTAAAGAGACAATCTCCGTTAAGGTTTCTTAATACCTCTTGTGCTCCAAGTCTCAAAGTCCATTTCTATTATTTTGTATTACCCTCAGTATTTCTTCAAAAGAGCAACAGCCTATCTCTATATCATCTAACAATACAGTCCCACTGCTTTGAAGTGTTACTGTAGCACAAAATAGTAATGAAAAAAACCCATTATATTTCACCACTACATCTACTAAACACTCTGTACCAGGAACAGCACAGTAAACTGTCTAGAAGACTTCAGGTCGAAACAAGATAAGGACATTGATTCCTTAGAGCACTTCACAAGATTTTACTAACTCAAAAGAAAGACTGAAGAATATGAAAGTTATTTAAACGGAATTTCATTTTTCTCTATTTGACCCTTTAGAAATGCTCAAGGGAAGCAATGTCAGGCACTGGCATTTGGAGGGTCACCACCGCAACAAGGGTTTCAGGTACAACACTGTCCTTTAAAAATCCTCACCAAGATCTGATCAAAGGAACTGGCAACCCCAAGTAACAGTATCCAAACTAAACAGCATCAGCCCACAAGCTCTATCAAGACTTGCTCTGCTTACATCTGACCTTCCAAGCTAGTGGAAGAAAGTTTAACACCACAGACTTTTTCTGCTGGTATAGAAAGATGCATATTAAGTTTTCACAAGATGCTGCCTTTGCATGACTGTCACATTTCTTTTTTTTTTTTAATATATTTCCTTGTCAGAACCTGTTTAAACACATGTATAGCTTGGTTAGCATGCATAAATGTAAATAGCTGATTTTAAAAAGAAATTTATTTTGGTGGTAGAGTGTTTAAAAAAAAAAAAAAATGAAAATGGAGGTTAGCCCTAAAGTAAGACCATTCTGCAATGCAAACAAAGCTAAGTTAGCTCCTCCCTTTCCCTCAGACTTTGAAATTTCATCCATTACTACAAAATTTACCTCATAAAGCAAATACTTCCGTATCACAGTTCCCACTGCAATATATGGAACAGCCAGGAATTTAAGTTCTGGAAAAAACAGCTTGTAGGTGTGTGAAAAACTCTTGTACTTCTGTAAAAAGAAGCAATCCTTGCTGCAGAGGTTCAGCAAAAAATAAAATTAGAACAACATTTACATAAAGTGTGTCAGTATGAAACCTGGATCCCTGTAAACACTGCAGAGTGTTCAGCCTTTGCTGGAGCAGAAATAAACTTAGCATGGCTGACTCAAGTTCTGAGAGTTCTGGTTTACCACCAAAACAGCCACAGTTCAGTATACAATAAGCCACAGATCTATGAAAAAGAGTTCACAGACTGACAAACAATTTTGTTACAAAAGCATCTCCAGTGTTGGTTCCACAGGAGTGTTTAGAACCCAAGCAAAATACTTAGTCATATTTCACATCTCATCCAAAAGATTCTCATTAGCTTCTTCAATCTGACCAAACTTCAGTCAGGAAAAAAGCAGGAAGTTTTACAGTGTCACTATTTATTTTGTAAAAAATTGTCTCTAAAACACAAAAATATTCATAACTCTAGGCAACAGAGTTCACAGCTGAGAAAAGTTTGTGGTGCCATAATAAAGACAGAAAATCAAAGCAGCTCCCAATACATCTTATTTTCTAGCCTAGCTTTTAACAATATTTCTATTTATGAATAGATACTCAATAAGAGAGCATTTACAGTGAGAAAAATTGTACTTCTCCACCCATCAATTTAGAGCTTGAAAATAGAATTCTTTGCCTTTTTTCAGCACGCCACCCTTTAGGGCAAAGAGTGGTAATGAACACCTACTAGTCACACAGAATTATAGTGCTCTTTATTTCACTGAGGGCTGAAAAAATTTCCAAAGGTTTGGAATCCTGAAACCTGTAAACAAAATCTGTGGAGCAGATAAAATTTTAAATGGCACAATGCAATTAAAGCTGAATTCAATTTGAGCGCACCCTGTCCATCTGTCAGAGGGAAACAAAAGCCGAGGAGCTCCATTATTGCTGAATCCCTGCTCTTGTTAATTTGCTTGCTGAGAGATTTCAATTTCTAGGAAGTGCACAAATTAGTGTTCAGTCAGGGCTAGATCCTCAGTAAGTATAAGCAGATGGTGGAAATCAGCCCTAATCAAGTAGCCAAAGCCCTTTTTTCTGTCTGATTAAAGCATTTTAATCCTTTCATATCGTCTGTGTTTTTTAGTAAATATCTACCATCATTTTCCCCCTCCCCGTTTCCTATAATTTTTATTCCGAAATTAAACGAAGCTCAGTTTCTAATAGATTTACTTATTTTTACAAGAGTGTACTTTTAAACCATACTAGTGTACTTTGGGCTAGGCAATGTGGCCAATTAGATTATCCCATTTATTCAGTTCACTGAACTTTTTTTTTTTTTTTCTGAAAACAGAATAGTTAATATACAGTCAGCTAAAGCAACATATACTGTTTAGCTAGTTTCTGATTATCCACTGGAAGACTCCTCCAAACTGTGAATTCATTATGATTATGATTAAGAAGTAAAAAAAAAAACCAAACCACAGAGTAATTGTGCAAAGTGATTATATACTATGTTTTGTGAACATTTTCTACCTCTGTGGTGGAAAAGAAGCTGATTTTTCTATTAGTACAAGCCACACAGATGTCCATTGCAGGAGGAAAGCATGTTTATACCACAAAAGAAGGCCCTAATAACTCATAGATGCCACAGGCATTTGTGAATAATGAGAGCTAAGATTAACACAGAAACATTACAAATATTATTGTGAATAGAATACAATACATAATTAACTCTTCACATTTTAATGAAAAATAGCAGAATTTGTTATTTCAAAGGTTACTTATTGTTGAATTTGCAGATAATGGTAAATATGAGGGAATTGCCTAACTGAACATATATTTACAGAACCAAGATAAGAATAACAAACAAAACAGCAGTAAATTTGATTTGCATAAAATATACATGGTGAAACTTTGACTGCAATTTATATTGCTTTATCCTTTGGAAAAATATATAAATAGATTTTTTTGAAAAGCTGGTAACTTTTAGACCTAAATCTGTTTAACATTATTATATATGTTACACTTTCACATGTGTATTATGTAAAACAGCTGAAAAATATAAACTTTTGATAGCTGGATCTACACAGAAGTGTGTAAAACAATAACCTTAGGGACACATTCTTCAAAAACAGTACACAGGATTTAGCCACACATTTGCCATTAAAATTAATGGGAGTTATTTAGCTATAAATCCTGAAGAAAAGACTTTGAAAATGTACCCCTTAATGTCAACACCATCAACGTAATGCACAAGGGTGGAGGAAAATTGAATTTTGAACAATGAAGAACTTGAATATAAACCATGTGTAGTATTTTCACTGAATGATATTTCGGTATCCTGTAAAGCAACTTTATTGCCTAACTGCCATATTAAAAAACCCACACCTAATATTTTCAGAAATGCGGTAAATAAGACCAGATGATTACTTCCATTTATCAGAGGTTAAAGTCACAAAAATAATGAAAAATAACTCCTTGGTAAGTGTCTGAAATGGAACTGAAATTTATCCAAAGAACATTTTTAAATCTCCTGAATTTGCTTCTAAAAATTTAGGGATGCTAGTACTAAGGATTTTTTTAATACAGAAATCCCACATAAAACATATCTACTGTATGCTGATTCCTGATTTAATGCACTCGAACTTTTCATGTTTTCCTCTACTTTTCATATTAAAGAACCTTTATTTCTTCTAATAGCCTCAAGCAAGTCTCCTTCTAGTCTCCTAAGAAAACATTAACACTTACATTAGCGTAACACTTGTAAAGCAGCTTTTCTTTCAGTAAAATGAAAAAAGGCACCAGTTCATCACTGAATTAATCCCATAGAGAGACTTGATCCATTTGTAGTCCCATTCCAACCCGGCTCTCCCAAATGCCCACTTCCTTCTCCCATGCTTCACTAGAGAAGGAAGAACACCAAAGCATATGCTATTAAAAGCTATTTTTCAGCATTAAAAGTAAACTGGAAAGTTGTGTTTGGTGTAACATTATACCAAAGGTTGCCCCATCGTTTCGAATGGAATTTTGTGAGATGAGGACTGAAGGACAATGCCATCCTTCACAAAAAAAAAAGGTTTCACATCATGCTTCTACTTTCACCAAGAAATAAAAAAGAATTTACCCCCATGCCCTTTCACTCCTCAGTTTACTTCTGGAGCTGAGAGGATGTCTCGGTGTCTGGACAAGTACTAAATATTACACCAAAAGTACAGACTCAATTCCTATGGGCCACTGAATACCTGTAACTGAGAAGAGACGCCCCACTCTGGGAGACTAGAGCTACCTCATCGATTTTCAGGCTTTCACACCATACTTATTCCTTGAAAACAATATTAATGACAGAAATCATCATTCCGAGCACGTACACTCAGTTCAGGATTATTACCAACTTCCTAAAAATAGCAAATTCCTATCTGGAACCCAACACAGAAGGCAACATTGTGTGTTGCTGCAGCAGGATGCATTTAAACACAGAGATAACAGTAACTTAGATGAATGAGAAGTGAACTCTAGACATGTTCACCTTGTTTTCCACACTTATGTCACCTTCGTGAATCCAGCCAGAATAAAATTTGAATATATTTAGAATGAACCATACAATGTTGGCAAATACTAAGATAAAACATTACGTTTCACTAATTTATGAAACCAAAGGAATTTCTTTTGCTCACAAATAAAAATCTTAGTTTTTCATGTCACACTTTGAATTCTTCAAATCCTCCACTCTTTTATATATTATTTCCTTCTTGATTTGCAATAATTACGTAAAATTTCAAATATAGTTTAATTTTTGTAACACAAAACATGATCATGCATATAGCAAGCATATGCATCGACACATCTGTGTTCCATCCTTTGATTGCTGTTACACTAGCATTACTTTAAGAATAAAAGAACTGATGCCTTAAAAATCATAATATTCAGACAAAAACAATTTGATGCTGTGTTTTAAATACAGTGTGCTGTTAAAAGTAATACTTTTGAGGACATCTGTAACATCTGATTTTTTTTAATGTAAACTGTTCTTGACAGCATGGAGATTCTTTTTCAGCCTTTTTATTACTATTATTGTAACTGTGACCATATATATACACTATACATATAGTATATACCATATATATACTCGGTAAAACACTTGAAATGGGAATGTGAAGAAATTGTCTGCAAACTGTAAAAAAGGTTTACATATAGTTTAAGAGTCACAGCATGCTTATCATGTTGATCAATATTATCTCATTTGCATATACTCCATATGGCAGCATTCATCTGTTGTCTTTTGCTTGTACTTAGACCAAGGACTCCTTGGGGCAGGAACTGAGTGTCTGAACTGAGTAGTGCAGAGGTCCACAGTGAGGACTTCTAGAAACAACAGTGATGTGAATTGGAACAGAAATACAGAAAAATAAAAATAGGAGTTTTCACAGCTAGTACATAATGTAATACTTCTTTTAAAAAGAAAATCTAGAATCTAAAATTCATATTATAGACAAAACAATTTTTTGATTACTGATAAAATTGTCACAGGTGAGACTAATACTCTTAGAAGAACTTCTGAAATCAAGATTGGGCAAGTTTCTAAAAGAGATCTTAATGCAGATATAAACTAAAGGGCATCCAATAGTCTGTGTTATTGTAAGCAGATAACAGTACATTACTTTACAGAGATGTATGTAATTTTACAGATTTACCAGTTTGAGGACGTACTTTATTTTTTGCATATCTGCAGTTAAGATACTTTACAAAATTTAAAACTAAACAGTTAACAATGTACTTATTCCTTTGTTTTCTAATGAGAAGACATCATGTACACATCATCTATAAAACTCTGCAGTATGAACTCTACCTCATCTATCTCAAAATTTTTTGATCATATAACCACACCTCTTAAATGTCATTTATCGACCTAATGAATATGAACATATTCTAAGGTACTTTGGGTATTTTGCATATTTGGCCTTTAGACTTCCAATAAATGAATGTTATTGACATATTTTTACATAATGGAAAATTTATTAACTAAACTCTTCAAGGTCTTTTTAGACATGGTTTTCAAGAAAACTGAATCCTTGGAGGAGATTGACAGGAAAACTCTTTGCAGCATCTTAGCATGTTCTCTGCAATACAGTAGGAAAATATCATTAGCTATTCAAAGTAAAACTTTCAGCAAATGTGCCTAAGACATATTGACCTTCATATAGTCAGGAAATGCATCTTGCATGTTTATGTGCTTTTAAATATAATTTGTCTAAACTGTCTGAAGTAAATCAAAAAGCTATCACTCAATCCTCTCAGTAGAAAGGGTAAATTTTAATTGCAGAACTTAAAACCTCACAATTAAAAGCTGTGTTGCTACTTAAAGCTAGCACAAACACAAGAATGAGAGTTCATGAATACAAATCAGCTTTTCTACCACATCCAGAAGGGTTCTGCAGAATAGTCTGATGAATACAGTCTGTACCTTCTAAATTTAGGTACAAGGAAAAAGAAGTGAAGTATTAACCATGTTTTAACAAAATATAAGTTCTTTCCTTTTCACTTTGATTTGTGAATGACTGTGTGAGAATCCACATTTGAATAGTGAGAAAGCTGAAATGATGTTGATAATTCAAAGGTAAGCATGCAAATAAAAAATGTGATGAGAAATAAATGCAAACAGAAACTGGAGAGAGTGGGTTTTAGCAATTTTTTTTTTCCTGGAGCGAGGCATTTTGCAGAATACCTTTCAGAGTAAGCAAATCAGAATTTATTATTTTCTAATTTAAAGAAAAAACCGCAGCTATAGTATCTCACACAGCCAATCCAACAGGTAGATGGAAATAAATATTCATAAATACCAACTATGTACAAAAGGGGAAAAAAAACAGTCATTGAAAGAAAAATTACATATTTTTCAACTCTGTGTTCATGATTTTATGCCAGATTCTCAGCTGTTTTACCTTAAAAGGCCTCCTCTTAATTAATGGGTCCATGTCAATGTATGCCAGATGAAATTCTAGCCTTTTGTCTGCAAAATCCATCTTCTAACCCCTCCTAGAGAAACCAGTAGACAGTTTACGCAGCTAAACCAGCACTCAGTTATCCTTATCTGCCATCCAGGGCTGGATACGCCAGGAGGATTTTGTCTATGATAACTGGTCAATCAGGAGTCACTTCATTTTCTCAGAAAGTAGAGAAGATAGAAAAGGTGCACAGTTAATAAACACCCTGGCATAACCTTGCACTGATCTTCTTCAAGAAGAGGCTTAGGGCTTAAGGCAGGCATTCCCGGTGGACTCTAAACCATCTCCAGATTCCCTAAGAAGTTGACAGAGATTTTAATCAATTTAGTGTCAGAATATCTAAGCCACCATTTTCTTAAACAGCAGAAACCTGATTAGAATCACACCTAACGATTCTGAACAAACAAAAGTGGACACTAATATTATCATGGCACCTCAAACCTTTGGACTTTGTATTGTCCACAGCTGGGTGAATGGACTAAGCAAATTTTTCATCAATTATAAGGATAATTCTTTGAAATTCAGTACACAAATTTGGATTCACAAATTTGGGTTCTACTAGTGTTGGCCCAACTAACAACAGCATAAGAAAGTCCTTTCCCCTGATTTAGAGAAAGAGAACTGCATCTGAGATAATGGTGGCAAATAGAAAAAGGTACTGGAGTTGTCACACACAATTTATCTATTATGCCTCCCCTGGCTTATCATAGGATAATATTTTAATATTTTTTGTCTTGGCATAGGGAGGAGAGGCATCTCTGACTGAGATGATAAAGCAGAAGAAAGGATTTGGAGGGGGTGAAAGAGAACGCTAATTACAAAATCATGTATTAATTTTCTGGTGTCAAGTGAACACTGCACCAGAAGTGTCCCTCGGCAAAAGAAGTTTCAAAGGTTTTTAAAGCATGCCTGAGAAGAAGAGGTTTCAAAGACTATCTTATTGCAGGCAAGTGTCCAGGAATAAGCACCAGGTGGTGCTTGCTTAATGCCAGGTTTGACTGGAAAATCCTAACTTTTTCTTAGTAGAAGCTTTGGGGAATATCTGCAGTGGGGAAGAAAAAAAAAAGGTATGTCAGCTAAATTGAATCCAAGTTTAAGTAGTACTTAAAATCTGTAATGCTATCTGAGATCAAAACATAGCTTCTAGTCCTAGTTAAAACTGCCAAAATTCAAGCCGGTTCTTTGTCCTCACTGCTATTTAAAACAAGTCAGTTAAATTACAAAGCAACTTCTTCAAAATCAATAGAAATAAATCTGGATTTCCATTTTCCAGTGTCTGGTACCCTGGCTTGATGGGGTCTCTTGGCCTCACCTTACTTTGGACCAAGAAACGGCAAGCACTGAAGTCATCAGCTCTAGGGACATCCAGATACGCCCAATCCTGATTAGTGCCAGCAGCGTTTTCAGCGTTTGGTTGATGCACATGACAAAGGCCTGAACCTGATGTAAATGTACCCACTGAAGGAATCATTCTCCAAAGAGGACATTTCTCTTCTGGGTAGGTCTCCTCTGAGTTAGCGGTAACATGAACCAGCTCTTCTAGACCGTACAGTAATCCAGGAAATTGCACATCTCATCTTTCACATCTGCTAGCAGGATTTTCATACGACATATTTATCAACCAGAGACCTGACTTACTTGAAGAAGAAGGATTAATTATGTTTCTTGGCCAATGGGATATATCTTAGGTAAATCCAGGAGATTTTTTTGCATAATTTGCCACAGTTTCAAGGATTAACATAGAGGCAGGGCACAGAGAGTTCATCTGCCTACCTTTTTTTTTTTTTTTTTGTCATTGGAAAATAATTCAAAGGGAAGGTAAAGATTGGTTTTGGTTTGGTTTGCTTCAAGGAACATTTTGAAAACAATGGTGTTTGAAGTTCTGGAATTTGGATAATTTCTGGATTCAACTTGTAAAAGTGGAAATCAAAAGAGGGGCAGCTGTTGGACAACTAAAGTAATTTTCCTTCAACATCTTTTTATGCCTTTTACTTAGCTGGTGCTGAGTATTTCCACTGGAAAGAATGCCCTATCCTCATGCCTCACCTAGACCAACACTTGAATAAACACCTTGTGAGAGATGAGGTTAAACCATGAAAGGGAAGTAAATATGCAGGTCTTAGTTCTTTAAGAAACCAGGATAAAAATACATATTACGTACATGGCTGAAGTTGTTTAAAACATAGATCAAAAAGTACCAACTTAAAATCACCTAGGAATAAGTTTTCTAAACAGTATCAGTCTTCACCACAAATATGCAAAAAAATGAAGGAAAAGTTTACATCTTCTCTATTTCAGCATTACTAAAGTATACATAAATACTTTATTTGTTTCTTTTAGAAAAACATTTCTTCCAAACACTTTTTGAAAAATCTCAATCCTCATTTTTAGTTTCACTTGAGCAGGAAATTTCAAACACCTACTTTCACATGTAATCTAAAAATCCAACAATTTATTTCAACTATTTGAAATAACTAACCATCAGAAACGCTCAGTTTGTGAATTAGATCGTCATAGAATCATTGAATAGTCTGGGCTGGAAGGAACCTTAAAAACCATCTAGTTCCAATCCTCTCACCACAGGCAGGGAACTTCCACTAGACCAGGTTGCCCAGGGTCCCATTCAACATGACCTTGAACGCTTCAGGGATCCACAGCTTCTCTGGGCAACCTGTTGTCTCCAGACAGAAAGGAATGAGAAATAGGGTAACATTTCTGACAAAGCAAAAGCAAATCACCCACAGAAAGAGGTGTTCAACATATATTAAAAAAATAAGCATCCCTATATAAAAAACATGAGTGCAGAACCTCAGCTGGTGCAAACTACAACACATCCACGGACTGCAGGGAAGTTATGTTAAATTACACCAGCTACAAAACTGTCCTCAAGCATTATACTGATGCTCTGTTAAATACTGACCTAAAATGCATTCTGAAATGCAGCTTCTCATTTAGACAAGGCTCCTCAAGGAGGATCACCTTGTAAGGTACAACTGCCACGCTGTTTGTGGTAAAAGGCAGTCAGTGAGGAAACCACTTTGGTAATGTTGTGAGAGTATTTCATAGAGGTTAAACTGGGAGCAAGTAGGAACAGCTTCCATGTAGGAACAGCAGCACAGCAAACGAGAGTGGATACTCAAAATGCTTCTTCAACGATTCTAAACAAAACCTGGACCACACTGTGGTAATCTGAATGTAAGCAAAATAGTGCTATTTTTTTCTACACAGGCAAAATGCTAGATTTTCTATTAAGTGAAATTAATTCACAATAAAAACTCAGTTATGTTTAAGCACTGAACTATTTTTGTAGTCATAGTATTCATTTAGGAGTTGGACTCCATGATCCTTGCAGGTCCCTTCCAGCTGAGGATATTCTAATTCTGTGCTGTTAGAGCCAAATACCTTTTTCTGTTTAACAAAATGTAATTCCTTAAAAAACAGATAAATAAATAAATAAATAAACCTGTCTAAGGATACAGTCTCTGCCAAGGCAAGCTGTCTTTACTGTTACGTACCAGGAGCACAATTTAAAGCTATCTTAAGAAGTTGTGATTTATACAGCCATATTTTTCCAAAATTTTAAAGTTTTGTGTAAAAGAAAACAACACCTTTAAAGAATAAACAACGAATGCAACAATTGTTTTTGGAATAGGAATGTGGCACTGAGCTATCTCTCCCACTTTAAATTAGGGGAAACTTTAGGTATGTCATGCATGAAGGAACTAATAAAAAGGAGGCAAGTCCAACTGAATACTTCATTTGTACCTCAGTAAAATTCTTTCAGAAAGATAACTTAAAGAATGTTTTGCTCCTAATGTTCCACTCTTCTCTGAATTCATTGTTCACGTGGTAAGGAAAAATGCTCTACCACTCTCCATTATTTGTGTTTTTACATATTCTTAAATTGTCAGAATTTTCATATACTGTTCATTACGCAGTTTTAGTAACTTGCTTTTGCAAGGATAAAAAAGGGAGAAATTCAGCTCCTAGCTTTAGTACCACTAAATGGCTCTACATAGGTACTTTCCTGTACTTGCAAGCAGCAGCAACACAAAATAGCGGCCAAAAAAAGGACAGTGGGAATTTTGCAGTTGCCTTTAACACCAGGATTTCACTTTTTGTTCTTGACAAAAAGGTAACAACTGCTCTTAGTTCCTCCATGCAGAAAAGTTCAGTGCTCAAGATTCAATGTGTCCCTCAGGATCATGCAATGCCACCAACCATGAAGAATCTTTTCAGAGCACCACAACCAGAAGTCAAGAACCAATATATGTATCCTTTCTGCTTCTCCTTTCTCACTTATTCAAGCACTCCACACGTTATTCACTACGCTGCCTTTCCATAATAACCAAAATATAATAATAAAGTCAGCTCTGTGCTATTACTGAAATATTTGTTGCCTCCTCAAGTGCTTGCCATCTTTCTTTCAAACACCATATCTGGAATTTCACCACAGATCATGAAACTATGTATCTCAATGTTTGTTAAAATGAGTCTAAATAAAATAAAGTCTGAGTAGCTATAATCTACATTATCTATTAAGACTACAGGAGAAAAAAAAAAAAAAACCAAAACAAACAGAAGCAAGATATATACTGAAAATCAAATTTATTGTGATTTTTAGTCAATCTGAAATTCTAGGATGAAAAATCTGTGTGTAACTTTTGTACAGCACGAAAATGGCATTACTGATGGAAAACCGAGTGGTAATACTCACACATGCATATGACATACGACATGAAAAGTACTACTGGCTAGCCCAGTTCCATAAGCAAGTATCAGGGACACACAGTAAAACACGAGTCTGTGGACTGCCAGAGTGGTGGAACTAAGCACAGCTTCATATCTAGCTTCTGATATTGCAGCAGCATCACTCTTAGCAAAGGCGGCAGCCTCTGAAAGAAATTTAATCCAGTCCACGTCTTGTGGAGTGGGTGGGTGATGAAGATTCAACATCTGAGGACCAACAAAGCAAATAAATAAATAAGTAAATCAATAAATAAGGAGTTCCTTAGTATTCCTCTCTTAATGAAGAGAAAAAAGAAAGCATGAATTTTGAAACTGCAGCCAGTATAATTTAGATTAATCTAGAAAACAACATTCAGAAGTTTATGCAAGTGCCCGAAAAACATCAAAACATCTAACTAATTTGAAACAGTATTCCTTAGGTTGTTTCTTTTATAACCCATTTTCATCACCCATTACAAAAAATACACACAAATTCCTTTCTGGATATAAGAATAGTTGCATAATATTTATTGCTGTTCATTAGCATGCTCAGTTTGTTGATAGATTGCCTTCATATCATATGGGGGGGAAGAGGAAATTGGAACCAAAACCAAAAAGCAATTTAATTATTTTAATTAATTACAGCCTTTGAAATTATGCAGAATGCTACCGAATATTTAAAAAGCTATACAAACCAAAATGTATTTATGCTGCATTGTACCAAATGGAATGCAGTAGGAAGGTACTCTTTTAGGCTCTTTGAGAAGTTGCACTGGAAGACATCACAATCTAGATCATAAGTGCACTTTGTGTAAATGTAAATAGGTGTTTTGGATGGATAATATGCAATATGTTAATGCAAGTTCTAGATTAGCAATAATATCAAAAGAAAAACACATTTGTAAAACTGGTTGCTAATCTATAAGATACATGCAATCGAGAAACACTTGCTATGGAATTAGGGGTCCTGGGCTCCCTATATGCCTTCACTCCATTTTAACATATTGCACCAACTAACTAAACTAATTAGTTAAAAGTAAAAGTGCAACCTGAGTAACCCTCATAAAAAATGTAAACTAGACGGGTGGGGAGGTCTATAGGTGTCAATCAATAACAAAATGCAAACTGTCAAGCTTGCTTTGCTAACAAACTGTCACATCAACAATATGCAGTTAATGACTACAAATTAACTGTATACCAGATGCTTGACACTTTGTTATGACACTTAGCAAGCTAGTTGACATTTGGGGGATCAAAGCTTCTTTAATTACACTTTGTATAACATGTGCAACCTTTATGCTAATGTCCACATATTCCTTAGAGCAAGAGGCAGAGACTGTGGTTCAAGTGGCAGAGACTGTGGTTTTTTGGACTTTGAAACAATCCAGTAAATCTGGATTTTAACTGAAAAAACCCTGCTTTTACATCATTATTCAGTATTACCACCCTGTCTAAAATAACTCTTTAACTTGATGTACTATACCATATTCACTCACTTATAGACACCCTCTGCGTGAAATAATGCATTTTCAAACAGTGTTAACAGTATCTATAAAAGAGAGAAGCACTAGACACACTGCATTTAAAAGCATCTCTGTGTTCAAACTGTCTAGAATCAATGTTACACATTGATATTTCTTTCCTAAACCAAATTAACTTTCTCATCACACAACGAAATGTAGGACACAGCATTAACAACATTTTTATTTAGCCAGCACTTATTATATTGTTTGTCAGGCTCATGGAAAAAGTATCAGATAAAAAGCAGCCCCAGGTTTGCAAATCCATTGCCTTACTGTGTTGTTGTGAAGGTGTGTTTTCAAACATTTTAACTTTCCTGCTTATTCCTTAAAATACAGGTCCCCAAATTTCAAAAGAGTTGTGTGCAAGTTGAGGAAGGAAAAAAATATAATCCTAAGTACTAAAGACTTCTCTTAGCAAGGGAAATTAGCCTTTAAAGCAAAATATAATGCCTTCCTACTCTGGACAAAAGTGATACTTGGAAGAAATACTACAAAGGCATAAATTCAAATGGCCTTTTTCTATCCTAGACACGTAACTCAGATTCTTAAATACATTTTTATTTGGATTTCATTAACATTCTTTAATACCACGCACCAACTCAGGTTTTACCATATAACACTTATTACACTGGATGTTAACTCAGTTGAATGCTAACTGCTATGATCACCACAGTGCATCAGTGGAGATAACTCTATGGAGGGTTTCTTGATACCTCTGGGAAAAGCTTTCAAAGTGCATGAAGCACCAAAGCTGGGTTTACATGTCTTAGCCACTTGCCAGTTATTTTCCTTGTTCTATGTGAGCTGCTAGATTAATTTTCTGTAATTTCACATTTCTGTGCAATTTTTGTCCCAACTATGTAATACTAATAAGGCAAATCATTTGCATCCTTCTTTGAAGCATCATAAACTGTATTGACCAGATTCATCTAACCTAACAGAGGTCTAAAGCCTAAGCATCCCCATCTAAGCAAATAATTCCTTACCCTCAGCTGAAAGGAACAGGAAATTTTAAGGCATAATTCATCTGATCTATTTTAGACGTTCACATCAGGGGCAGATAAGCAGTGCTCTGGAAGTGTTTATTTCTCTTTTACATAGCCCAGCTGTAGATTAATCCCTTCCTCAGGGCTTCCGGTAGGATCTACCAGAACTATTCTATCCAGGCATCTACAGGGTCATGAAAGAAACACCTGTAGCTTGTCTACATGAGTGGTTTAGCAAAGCTACTCATTTATGCATCTAGCTCTGATCTTGATGACAAATTTGATCACTTGGAGGTTCAGCATATCACAGTTAGTCAAACCCATCTAGCTAAGAGTTCCTATCAGCAGTCAGGAAAGACAACAGGAAAAAATACTAATCCTAGATGCTTTCTAACCAAGTCGGGGTACAAAAAAGGGTATCAGCACTATAAATGAGAGCTTGACCACCCAGCTGGATGAACTGTGTGAAGAAGGATATTAATATGCAGAATATTAATTTTTGGTTTCCAGGATTCAGTTAGATCTTTAGGTCCCAAGAGTGAGGACACTGCCATCATGACTCAGATGGTATCAAAGCCATTTAAGTGACATTATTTATCCTCTTCTATGTATTCTTATACTTAATTACTTCATGCCACATACAGCTTATTTGTGTCATAATCTAAGTAATCGTTTAAAAATATGTGTATTTATCTGTTTTCCATTGCATGGCACAACACTGCATGTAGTCAAATAACCACGGATGCACATGCTTTTTATTAGAAATCCTTTTAAAGCATCGCCTACCATCTACAAAGAACAGCAGAGGAACCAAAAAGCTGCTGAGATGATCACAGTGAAACATGAAGTGAGAATCTGTTGTGTGAATTCCCCATGCAATGCTCAAAACTCTCTGTCTGCAGTGATACACTTCCAAATACCATTTTAACCCAGCTATCAAATTCAAAAGATCTGCTAATTCAGTTTAGCTTTTTCCTAACTGGCAGCAGAATTACATGGTCAAACTATAGAAAAGCAGGAGAGCATCCTTGTTATTACTACATTTAGAAGCACAGTGGTGCAAAGACAGTTCTGTTTGTTGATGGTTAATCAATCAAAGATATTTCTTTCACTATTGGGCTTTGAAAAAGCCCATCAGCAGTAGGTCCACATCTTTACTCACAATTCCCATTTATTATGGGTCGTGACAGTGGTGTAATTTTATTCTGTAGTCACTTAAAGAGTAAGATTCGGGACAAATCTGATTTTCCAAGTTCTGCATGTTTTATCAGTTTTGGTTTTCAGATTCTTTGTACAAAAACCACCACATCCTGGCTTGCAGAGCATGCAAGTAATGAAAAATCATTCCTTAATAAGAATCTGAAATTTCACTTAAATTAATTTTGGCTAATTGTTTTACACTAACTAAATTAAAAAGGAAAACCATGAAAATTTATGACAGCATCATGTATCTGTAAAACTTAGGGAGGCTTATTTTATTTCATCTTTAAAAATATTACTCAGATGAAAGGCAGATGTTTTAGACCCAGAATGATTATACAACTGATATAATATCAGTGGGTATCTATTAGGAAAATAACGGAATTATCATTTCCATTATTTCCTATATGATGCTGTGAGCTATGTAGTAATAACTCTGTAAGCTTCCTAATATAATTTTAAGTGCTACATGTTTGAAAAAAGTAAAAATTATATGAATATATCCACTTATGAAAAAAGCTTTCACTGATTAGAGCTCATTTCCCTAATATACAGATTTCTAAAGACAGCTCTATTTTAGTTATGTAAAGCATGTAAAAATTGGCATGTGCTCAATCACAGCTGAATCTGAAATTAGACTGTCATTTTAGACACCATACTTTGGGGGTGGGAGAGGGGAAGCTCCTCCAGAAAAACTTTTCCTGGAGATTAAGTGGCTAATGGTCTGCTGGCACGACAACGTTTCGCAGGAAGGTGTTATAGGTTTATTATTTTCAACCTTATTTTCCAGGCAGGAGAAAGTAGAAGATGTTATTTCTTGACAAAAGAGCCCAAATGTCCCTTTCTTCTTTGCAGAATGAACAAATTCCACCAATAATGCCTTACTCTGGCTCTCATCTTGCAGCCCCTAAAGAAATACAAGAAAGCTTCTGATTCGAGTAAGAAGACATGCAACTGTAGGATTGCTTTAATTCACATATACATGCTTATGTATACATATAGTCTTTTATGTGGAAAAACAATTCATTATTTCTTTGGGAATATTCAGCTCAGAAAAAGCTAAATATCTTCTCATTAATTGAAATCAGAAACATTAGAAAGAGCCAGCCTCATTACTGCCATGTTTAGCTTATTTTTACCCATTTCCTGAGCAGACCATAACTAGATTTTTATGTTGTTCTGATTAAAATGGGCATTGACTTTTTCAAGCTGTAAAAACAAAACCAATCTTTAAAACCTGCTTAAATTCATCACCAGAGTTCACAAACTTTATGAGAAAAAAATATTATGGGTCACTGTATGAAAACTGAATTTGAAGAAAAGCTTTTCATCAGTTAGCAAAACCACTCGATATCCAAACAGCATGCACATAATGATACTAAAAGCTCACAATGGAACTTCAGAGGGCTATCAAGCCATGAAAGATCTCATAAAAAGACAAGTGATTAACTTATTTAAACTGAGCAGAAATAGGAGTCAAAACCACCTCTCTTACTTCTTCTCATGCACACAGAATTTTGCTTTGGAATAAACAGATCTCACTATTATAATTTATCACAGAAAAAACAAAATATAGGTGATTTAGCTAGTTCATAGAATAATATTCAGCTGCTCACAAAATAACTAATTCAATGAACAACAACTTGCTAATGTGAATTCAGGCTGAGAAATGTGAAAATTCTTTTTTCAAAAATGTCCTGATTGTATTGATTAGTAAACTACTGAGCAATTTTACTGGTTTATATCTTTTTATACATTTCTATAAAAACTATTTATAAAACCTCTTGATTTAACAGCTGTAAACAGTTAACAGCATTTTTAAAATAAGTACTTAAATGAGCACAACCTACCAAAGAAAAAAGTACTCACTACAATTAAAAAGCCCTACGACTGCTTGGTAATGTGTCCTTAATCAAGACAAAAGTACTTGGTGGGGTGTATTACAGTTAAGAGGATGTATCCACAGCAGATGAAAGTTTGCTCTCAATTTATTACCCCTAATAAAATCAATTAGATTAAGCCCAAAAAGCTTGAGTAAGGAAATGGTAGCTAAATACATGAAGTTCAAAGAAATAAAAGTTGTTAAAGAAGAATTATTTAAAGGTTTTATGTCACTTAACAGGCTTATAAAGAGTTCAGAATAGTTAGGTAGAATAAATATTTGTTTCACAAAATGTAACCTGCTTAAGATGTTAATATTGAACATTTTCCAGGTTTGCAGGATAATGCAACCATTTCAAAACACACAACACAGACCTGCTTAGGTTATGGTACCATGTCTGTGCTTACATCCTGGAGAAAAGTTTTTATAAATCGAGGTGATATCTATGGAACAGAAAAAAGAGAGCTCATGTTTTCCTATCAGGCAGTTTATGGACAATGGAAATATAGTCTACTATTCTGTACAGTCCTCAGTATTCCATAGCCAGACACGGTGTTCTGTATAGAGTAACCAGTATTTATTTTGTTCTTCAAATTAACATGAAAAAAAGTCAGATACTCAAGTGCTATATTTTTTACTGCTTGTTGACTTGTCACATGAAACAGGATCCTGGGACATGACTACCATAATGCAAAAGTAAATCATTCAGGCTTTAGGAGTCCTTGGCTGTCATAAGGGTTTAGAGTAATCTTCTCAATTTTTGTTTATCCTTCCATCTCCAGCAGCCGTTAAGGCTAGATTGTTATTTGGGGAAATACTACAGGGGAGTAGTACAGGGGAGACTCAAGTCTGGCAATTTCAGTGATAGTATATATAATTAATAAATAAATTGATAATTTATTATTTAAAATCTTCATTTTAAATGTTTGGGCTGATAAAGATTTTCTGCAGAAATTTGCAGCACTGCCCCCCTTCCAAGCAACCATGTAATTATTATGAACAGAATACATAAAGGGCCTATGAATTTACTGTACAGTTTTAGGCTTTCTCACTCACCCTGTATTTATTGTTTCCCTTAGACTTACATGTCTGCAATGCAGAAATACTCATGTGGCACAGCCATCCTGTGCACTTCTTTCACAACCAATGGTGCAACACAGGAACTTCGACAGTTTGCTTCCTCTGACCATTCTGAACTTCTTTATAATGAAGTGTGTAACATCTTGAAAATCTAGTTCCTTCCCTACCAAAGATCACTGGTCACTAGTTCTGACGGAGAGTTCTACAATGTAGACGTGAACTGGGATGAACCAATTCCACCATTGCAGACCAAAGTATTTTAAATACTGCAAGTATAGGTCCTATTGGTGGGATGTTTAGGAAATTTTCTCCACTCCAAATCACAGCTGATGTGTAAGGTAGGTATCACATCATCTAAGAAATAGCATGAGAGTGCAGTGCCCTATGAGAAAGTGCAGTTTTCTGGCACAGTGCTGGAGGATTGAAAGAAATAAACCTAGTGCTGCCTGTCAGTAGTGCCTTTGGGAAATAGTTTCTAGAGAGTGGACTATTGCCAGGACTACAATTGTATTTTTTTTTTTTCAGAGGGAACTCACTGGTTTATCCCAAAAGACTACACAAAAAATGGTGGAGTGGCAGCAATAAGGACCCAGTAAAAACTGAGCTATTTTTAAAGCATAGGAATGCCCACAGAGACCAGCTCTACACAGGACACCATACACAGAACTAAGGAAAAAACTTTCTAGATAATCACTTAATAGATAGCAAAGAAAATCTACCAAAGAACACAAATATTTTAAATGTTTTTTGGGCTTTCCTTGTTAAATAGACTCAAATTTGATAACTTTTAGAATAATTTTAGTTGTGTAATACTCTAAAATAAGTATTTTCATAATGAAAACACGTAGGAAATATTAAAAATCAAACTTACTGGTTTAATACAAGTATGTAGTATACAAATATGCATATATACAAATGTTTATGTTGTATACACATCAATATATAAATCTATTTTATACATTACAGCTACACAGTTAATTGATTTTTTTCAGTGTGCACTCTCAAATGCAGTATTTAAAGTATTGCAAGTAAAGTTTGCAACAGTGTTTTTCAACGACGTTGTAAGTATGCCATTAGCTTGTCTTGCTCATGTTAGGTATCTGTTTATGCCATGAAGTTCAAACAAACATGTGACTTCTTTAAATTCAAAGCAAGCAATTTGTAGGCTGCTCATCCATTATGTCCAAATGCGCTCTCTGTACAAGGTCTACTAAAGTAATGGTTCTTTCATCAAAGCCTAATGGTTTGTTTCAAATAATCAAAGTAGTGTTTATATCACTGTCCTCAGGTGCAACCATTTTGTTTCCAGGAGAACGGTATAGTACACGCTCATGTCACAAGTGATAAATCAAAGCAACTACATTTGTTTCTCTACCTTAACCAATCTACCCTATGTCTTCAACAACAGCAACAAAAAAATCACCCTGGCATTTGCACTCTGTAGTTTATTCTGAGAGTAGGAGTAATTTTGCAAGAGTAAAACATTGTATGCAAAACCACTCGCTCATTCCTTTCTCCTAAACATAACAAGTGTAGCTTGACTTATGTGGGAACTAGCACTGTTGTTATCTGAAGACAGACAGGAAGATGTTTCTCCCCATTAAAAGAGCTCATGAATCCTGTGATCATTTTTATGCAACAACCTGCTTTTGGCTAACTACAGTGTGTCTGACCAACTCAATTATCCAAAACACTCTTATTTTTTTTTATTTTTTTGACCTTAGATATCTAAAGGGGAAATAAAACTTGAAAATACTTTAACTGGAAAAAAAACCAAAAATTGAACTCACCTACCACTTTGGAGGATCTTAGACAGTTCAATGGCTATATAAAGCAGAAGTTAAGCTAGAGCTACAATGACATTTTCCATTCTTTATTCTTTTGCAATATTTTGTTGCATCGTTGGTAAGAGTTTTGTGTGTCTTAATATGATAAGATGGGAACTTCAGATACCCTGTGCACCATATTGGATTTGGTGCAGTAATTACTGCAGTGATGTTACTCTCTTTACCAAAAATGTGCTGGGAAACTCAAGCAGGGAAAGCTTTCTGTCCAACAGGAAGCAGAACCTGCACAGACATCAATCATGCTCTATTTTCAATTAAAGGAATGACACTGATAGCAGCAGCAGGAGATGCTGTCAGTCCTATTAGATACAGGATGAGAGTTGCCTATATTAACAGCTGAAGAGAGTGAGAATCATGGAATAATGTGGGAACAATGATAGACAAGTGAGCTGGAGTGGACCAGAGGTTCGCTTTATGAGTCTAAGTGCAAACCATCATCTTCATCGGCATCCAATATCCAAAGAAAAGTAATACTCACATTTTGTTCAAGAAAGAGGACAGGAACCATTGCATGATTGGGTGAGGTTTCTGAATGAAGAAGGCACTTAATATACTGCTGGGCCTTTGGAAAAGCTGCCACACCGAACAAGTTTGAAGAACGTCATTAGAATTGTGAGCTGTAGTAAAACAAACAAGCAAACAAACACCTTTCCATCCACTTAAGTTTGGAAATTTGAAATGCAAGATTAATTGTGGAGTAAGCATCCCCCTGTACTCCAGGACTCCTCATGATACCAGCCTGCTTCCTAGATGACAGAATTTAGGACATTACCCACATGTGCCAGAATGCATCTCAGGAGTTACTATGGTGCACCCCACACACAGAAGGAGGGAAATAGAAACTGGAAATTAACACACCACTAATAATTCACATTTGGATATTTTTTGTCTTATGCAACCTCCTAGCAATTAACATTAACTCTGAAACAGAAAAGCATAAGGAGACAAAAAATAAGAAAAAACTTTCAGTGATGTTATGCCATAACAATTTTTTTTCCAAAATGTCAGCAGAAAAGAAAGTTTATTTGAAACATTTTTTCCAGGTTTTTGCCCCACAAGTTGGCCTATGGGGTTTTGGAGTTTTTTTTTAAAAATTAGGCCTGACTCTTCTGGTTTTAATTGTGTTAAAAGATCTGGATAACTGCTAGAGCAAGTGGAATTAAATGCCATAACAAAAAATGTGGATCTTGAGAAGACTGCCAAAGAAACAGTTTCTGAACCTTTTCTTTACACTCCTAAAGCGCTACATCTGCTCTTTTACCAACCTCACCTGTGAATGCAGGAAGTAAGCAGAAATAAAGTTGGTGTCAGTTATATTTACTCAAATAAAAGGCATACGAAGAAAAGCAATTACCAAGAAAAGTCTGCCAAGGTTTTGGTTTAGAAAATATGGCCACCAAGAAGAGCTAAGAGCAGCAGTACTCAGTCTAAGGAGGGAGGTGTGGAAAGCATCCGAGGGCCTGTCTGGCTTCTCTTTTGTATTTGTTTTCTCTCAGCTGCTTGTCCTTAGTGCAGAAGGACAGAAGTTGTCTACTCAGAAGCAGCACTCAGGCAGCAGGCACCAAAATGAGTCACTAGCTCAGAGCTACAGAGTACTGAGGAAACAAGCAGACGTGAACCTGAACACAGGGAAGCACTGGAGCATTTTACTGGCTTCTTGCACTCATTTTCCTCTTCAGTCATCCCAAGCCCTGCTGCTCAGTTCCCTACCTCTCCACTTCTGAAGCCACTCGCCTCACAAGGTAGCTTCAAACATCTAGGAGGATTCTGGAGGAAAAAAAAATATGGTGCCAGAAGAGCTAGCCAAATAACAGGAAAAGAACTGGGGGGCTAAGGTGTAAAAAGTCAGAAAGGTAAGAAGAAAAATCCCATTTCTCACTTTTCTTTGTGCACATCAAGGCTACTACCCAATATGTTCAGATGTACCAAATGTATAACCCCAGGGAGCAAGACAAAGAAGAACAAAAATTTCCTCTGGCTAATTTTACCCAATATAGAATAAACTCTACACTGAAAGTGTGAATAAGCTGATTAAATCTGACATTAAAAATACATTCCTATCAACTTGCTTTTGCACATGAGTCACCACAACAACTAACTTTTTGAAAAATAAAGGGAACCACCGGATATAAATTCTCCCCAGTTCATTAAGGGGGGTATTTTATTCAGTAAAAAAGCCTTGAAAACAAAGACTTACTTGGCTAGCCATCTAACACTAAATAGTGATTAATTTTCTAGTACCACACTCCCTATTAGTATTACTCCCAAATGTTCAGTTTAATTTAAGTACTTTCTGATTCATGAACAAGGGAATAACATACAGCTATAAAAAGGTAATCCAATCCTAAAATGGCCTTAACCCCCATAATCTGCACTTCAATGGCAAGGGAAACTGTATAGTTTTGAAACTGTAATCAAGATTTTTTTTTCAAACACACACACTGGAGCTGTCCTTTGCTCCCATCACTTATTAGATTACAATAAAACGACCATGTTCTCTTTATGGTGGGAACACAGCGACCCTGGGGTGATTTATAATCTTGTGAAACCCTGTCCACACTGCTGACCAGACTTTTCCTTTTCTTTTTTTT
>VZTI01005069.1:489107-499707 GCA_013397865.1 Struthidea cinerea
TTTTGGAGGTCGCTATCTGTTTCTTCAACTGATGTCTTCCTGCTGTGACAACACTGCTGGATAGCTGTCAGCACATAAGTATTTTTCAGACTACGTATTATCTCTGCACGCACTTCTTGTGGGTTGTTGTTTGTTGTGGTTTTTTTTTTTCTTGCTGAAAGCATTTCTGTGTTTGGTGTTTAGACAGAAAACTGGACCATTCTAAGAATGGTTCTAAGAATTTCTCTTCAGTCTGACGCCTAACCCAGAGAGGACAACTAAACAGAGAAAAACTGAAGTGGATCTCTTAATGACAGAAATAACGCTGTTTCTTCCAAACTTAACACAATACTATTGACTAGATATCATGCTGCAGTCTTTTTATCACACATGTTTTTGCACTTCAGGAACAAAATATCTGGAGTATTCCCTGATGAAAGCATTTCATATATGAATTAAATGCAAGTTTTGAGAAATATCTATAAAATGTTTTTAAGCAGCAAAAATGAAGAGAGAAGCAGGAAGAACCAGATAGCATACAAACAGTGCAGTAGAAAATATAAAGAAGGGAACTTGCAGATACTGAAATGAATACACAATTTTCTTGTTTATTAAATAAATGCACATTAAGAAAATATTTTTGAACTTTCCCCACCCTCAGCATGAGATAACTCATCTAATTCAGTCTAATGGAAAAGCACCACTAACTTTACTATCTACAAATATTTTTAGCAATGTAATTTTAAAAATAATCTAATTTGATATAGTGCTTATTCCTCACACATTTTAAACCACAGCATTTTAAAAATAAACATCAATAAAAGTATCATTTTATGCTTCTCCTAAAATAAGGTAATATTCATTTGATTTAGGCATTCAAAAATTAATCATTAAAGATAAGTTAGTTAGAGTCAAACAGTGACTTTGCTATGATTCCCAGGCAAAGACATCGACATCCTTGTACAACCTCAATTGAAAGTTCATGACGATAACAACCATCCTTTCCCCTCAGTTGCCCGTGCTATGCCAGGGTTTCAGTAAATTGTCCCGGGTCCCACCCTGTACAGCATGGATGACATGCTATCCTACTTTGGATAGTGTATAGAGAGTTACGGATGCTGCCTCCCCCCTGATATGACAGTCTGCATAACAAGAGCTTCAGTTTGGTCATAATTAGAACTTGACTCATTAATAGCAAAATTTGCACTGATCTGAATGTTGCAAGATTATTCTTTTAAAGCAAATGCTCAGCTGCTCCACATGATACCTACTAGATTCTCCCTTTCGCTATGCAAGCTAGTGGCACTTCATAACAACTTTCAATGGAAGCAGAAATCAGGTGACTATCGCTTGAAACAATATTAGGTAGCTATGAGTAAATACAACAGGTAATTGAATTATGCACAAAACTTCCATAACTTTCTTCATATGATAGACTCTAGCTAAACATATAACAATTTTTTTACAGAAATGTAACTGTTCAATATTCTAGTGAAGACAACAAAATAAAGCATTTCAATCAGATGTGCTTGACAGTTTCTTCACCTGCCAAATATCTTGTTTAGGAAAATAAAATTACATGCAGTCTTCACAATATTGCACTTGATATTTAAAAATTAAATAGGCTTATGCTGGAGTTAACACCAGCTATTCTTTATTGTTTTATTCATCACAGTAAGATATTTCAGAAGGATAAAAAAAGTATTTCACTTCATGGAGATAAGGACAAATTGATAATCGTAGCAAATAAGTCAGGTTGTCCTTTGCTCTCAAGGAGGTAACCTACTGTTTCACTCCTCTAAGGACTTGCTTAATAAGATGAACAAATTCTCGGGGAAAAAAAAATCAATTAAAATTGAGAAAAGTCCCCTAGGATAAAGTTCGTTTGGCAGTCCATGCATTTCTCCATCATTACTTCAGTTTGTTCCAAGTAATACATTCTTACTGCATGTTTCTAAGTAGTACTCCTTTTGGTAAAAAAGCACTTTCAGAAGTGAACTCTAAAAACCGATGCTGAATCAGCAAGGGCTGCTGGATAAAAGAGGGGTTGGGAAGTAAGATATCCAATGGATGCAGAGAACACCATTAGAAATAAAATACATATTCCTAGGACTGCAAAATGAAAAGTCAATACAAGTTGCTAATATAAAAAACCCTTTTATAATGGACTGTTAATTTATCAGTTTTTCTAACTAGGTCTTTATAGAGCCTTTGCATTGCGGTATATCCTGGGGGAGTGGAGAGGTTATGCATTCATTCATTTGTTCTGTAAACTACAAAAAGCCTTCCCAATCTGCAGTCATGAACCAACAAATCCCACCTTACAAGGACAATCAAATAACAAAACAGGAAAGCCAGGAATAGTTTCTCTTAAGCATTCTTCACCCTATTTGCTGTTGATTTAATTACAAAAAACAAAACAAAACAAAACCTCCTCTTGCTCATTAATATGCAAAACAGCAACAAAAATATATCTTTGTTTTAAAAAATCTATTGGATTAATCACTGCCTCAGATTACCCTGCAGGTATACTATTGTATAACAGCACTTGTCACTAAAGCCTGAATGTCAATCCCAACAGTCTGGCCCAACATAAATTGGTAAATTATAGCATACTCATCCAAAATTTCCTACCCTTTGGATTAATAAATAGACAAGTAAATTCTGTATATCTTATCCCTTACATCTCAGAACATAGCTGCATGCTGTTATGTAGATGCTATGCTTCAGTCTACTTATGACCAGCAATTTCAATGATGGAGGAATGACTACAGTACTTTGAAAGCATATCAACTAAAGCAGCCATGTAGATAAAATTGTATTTCAAGCCAGAAGAAAATAGAAGTGGCTATGTTTATTCAGGGAAGTCATTAAAAAAAAATTAAAAAAGCATGCATTTACAGCACATTTCATTGGACAAATTCTGCATACAGATATGTGAGGTAGGATTCAGCTGCCTGAACAGGCATGTGAATTTATTTTAGTCCCCATGGGTTACTGTGATGGCTCCTAAGAAGAAACAGATCTCCTGAAAGTCACTCACTGTATCTGCCTTTACAAGTGTCTCACACTGGGTGCTCCTAGGCACAGAAGCGCTTCAAGTGGCACTAGATGCCGATGCTTAGGCAATTAGATTAAGATCAACTAAAGTGGGATTATTTGCCCCTAACTTGAGATATCTAATAGCTGTCTAAAGTCTAAACTCATGATCAAGACTCCTTCAATAGTTAAAGGAATAAAGAGTGGCAGCTCTAGAAAGCAATTCATCTTGTCTATCTTCCCTATACTCTGAGGAAAATGAATGGCTTTTCTGGAGGTGCCCATCCCTCTCCATTTGACTACAAAAGGGGTGTAGCTCAAATTAAAAAAACTTTACATATCTGAGGCTGATGGACTGAAATTCACTCTCAATCATGCTGCTTTAAAAATATATTATGCTGCTTCTTACCTACTGCATGTAAAGGAGGAGTGTCTAAAATTAGGTATCTAGAAAGTGGTTGTCTAAGCTTCTATTATTGTCAAAGAAGATCTAGTCAAAGAAGGCTAGAAAGCTATTCAGTGGAGCAAATGTAGGTGTCTGCTTCAAAATAATGAGTCTTCCTTTGACTGCATCAAGTAATTCACCATTGACTAAACCCTGAGTTGAATTCTTCCCTATGAGTTTGATTGACTGCCTGAACATAGGAGCCCTGTGCCATCTGCGATGCCCTGAAGTATCCAAGACATGCAGACAAGCTGGCAGACTTGACAAAGGACCTGGGAAAGACTTGCTCTCCTCTGAACAGCAGCTGTAAAAGAGATAAGATACCTTAGGGCCTTTCAAATGCATCTAGATGCCTGTGTTTATGCAATTGAATCATGTCCTACAATTCCAAACAGCAAGTTAATTTGGAGTAGCTAGAGCATTAAAATGATACGTTAGCTTACTTGAAAGTAACTGCTACACATACAAGTATCTTACCTTCTTGGTCTGAAATGAGTGACTGGAAGATCTCCCCTTGTCAACCGACAAAACCTTATTCCTTCAGACACTTAACCCTGGATTTCTACTGTATCCTGTAATAACCTTAGTAATAATTTTTTATTTACCTGTGCTCTTAAAATAAGATTTTATTTGGACAAATATACCCACATTTTCAAAATGAATGGTAGCGTATGTGTCATACGATAGCTAGAAGAACTGAAGAAAAAGAAACTCCATATGTTTCTACATAAAATATATTCTTTGCATACAGTACATTTAATGCTTTCTCCATCATCACAAAAGTTTGAAATATTAGAAGCTGTTAAGATTTTCAGATACTCCACCTGACAGCCACCACATAATGATAACCACAAATTTGTTTTAACTCTGAAGGTGAAGAATAAGGAAGCATGCCGTAAAAATTTGTTCTGCACTCTTTCTGTGATATTTTAGACATTTAAGCTGTTGTTACATGTCATTATTCTGTCAGTAACAGATCAACTATAAGAGGTTTTCCATATATTCCCCCATCATTTCTTCCCTTTACCTCCAGTTCTCACTCATCTAAAGGTTCTCATCCCTTGCTATAAATCATGTTAGTTCAACTGTTTGGCTGGCTGTGCTCCAAAGTCAAAAGCATAAAATGAAAGGGGAAAAAAGCCTCTAAAAGTCTGAAAAGTGTTGGGTTGGTTGGGTTTAGATCTTGGTTTGTTGTTGTTGTGTTTTCTTTTTAAATACAATTCTTTCACTGCAGCAGTTTAAACAGCTAAAGAAAGAATTGAATCAATGCAATGTACAGGACAGAATCATTGGTAGGAACAGGGAAGGGAACCACTTAAAATAGCTGCCAGGTGAACAGTAACATGGAGCCACTACCTTAGTTCCCATCTAAAAACTACATTTGAAAAAACTTAATTCCTGATGTGGAGAACATAACTGACTGGACAAAGAAATTAAAATATGAAAATAGACCAACAATAGCCCATTTTTTTTCTAGAAAATAAATACAATTTTGAAAAATACATACTTTTGGATGGAGAAATAACTATCAAAATCTAAGAGGCCAAAGAGAGGAAAATTATACGCAAAGAGAGTACAGTGCTGAAGTTTTCCATGCTGCAGAGACTGATGGTCCTGTTGAACCCCCAAAAAGCTGGCACACTTGGGACACCCAAGAGCTGCCCACTTCTGCCCAGGACATCAGGCATCAACAGCTAGCTCCCCGATGTCCAGGAGGCTGGTGGCCCCTATGCACAGACAGAGACTACAGAATTCATACATCTGATGAAACACGTGACTCAGAGGTCTTCTGAGCATGGAAATCACTGAAGCATCAGTACCATCTTCCACTTATGAATGCACAGTTTGAGTTGGTTCCCCACCTATTGTTCCAGCCAGTGAGAGAATAAGGGAATGCACTGTATGAACAATTATCTTCTACTAGCAGCTTCATTCTACAGCTAATAACAGCTAAAGGGGTAAAAAAACATTCTAAGAAACATTGGTCATGATCAGTGTCTTCTGATTTCATTCCCTACAAGGCAAATGCAAAGATTGGTGCAAAAATCAAAGATTGTGTTAAATGGGAGTTACAAAATTGAAGTACTCCTGGGGACATCAACTTCAGACGTGCTTCATAACTGGCATTCTCAAAACTTGATTCCTCCTCTGACCTTGTAGGACCTTTAATACATTTCACATGTCTTGAGGGAGCTTCCTTCATCGCATGATCCCGCTGCACCTCAATATGTTGGTTAGTTAGGTTGAAACTTTGCCATGAATCAAATGGGAAATAATTGGTCAGCATTGCTGGTGATTTTCTTTTTTTAAATCACAACCCATCTTTATTTACCCTTAATACAACAAAATCCCAGCTCTGGTGAATAAATGCCAATTGTCTAGCCTACCTTTCCATCCTTAAAACACAGTTTCCTCAGAACTGGAATCTCATAAGCCTAGTCTAGTTGATTTTCAACAACTAATATTTTCCCATGGTGTTTCAGTGTTCATTACCAGTTACCTTACTCTGATTTCTAAATCTGAATAACAAACAGTTGTTAAACATTCATTAGACCTGAGAGATGATGTTCAGGATTGGTGTTCTACTAACTTTATTCAGGTTTCCTCTCACATAAAAAAAGCAAAAAACACACCATAACAGGGATATAGCTACATAAAACTGTTCAAATCTAAGTATGTGCTTCTACAACAGCTGAAGTTTGTCTACACTGAGGCCACCAACTAACAGTGTTGTCTTCCTCCTGTCCCACGAAAAGTACAGCCACCCCTACCTCCATAAGGGCACTAGAATTTGTGCCACATAGCAAGACACTTTGAGTATTTGGTGAAAACTAGTCCTTCCAAAGAAGGAGAAAAAAAAGTTTAATTTTCAGCTGGTCTGAGCAGGGAAACAACCTGCTTACCATATTCCTGCTTAATTAGAACACTGTTGCTCAGGGACAGTAGAGAGTTCTTAACCTTGTCTAGCAGAAATGTGTTGCAGCCTGTCTTGATCTACATAAAATGAAAATGTGGTTATATCAGAGCATTCATCTCACTTTTAATTTAGCTCACATAGGTGAGAATATTAGTGAAGACACTGCTGCACTGCCTTCATCAGGAATTGGCAACTGTAATGCTTGGTACAGGCTTTTAAAGGGACAATACTCAAGCTGCTAGACCACACTGCCAGACCTCCACTGCTCCTGTTACAAACGCTGGCAAAGTTACTGGCTCCTGCTGCAGTCACACTTACCCTGTGCTGTGAAAACATACCCTATTAGTGGCTAATTTTTTCATGGGTGCTATCACTAATTCTTGCTCCCCAAATGCTCATTCTTCTAGTGATGCTCAAAGCATGAAATACAAAAGCTTAAGTTTCAAAAGGACCACAAATTTTTATGTCTTTACAGACTAGGAAAGCGGAGCTATCCTGCATGTGACTTACTTCTCTCGTGATCTTTGGAGAACTGGCTCTTTAAAAAATTACAAGACCCTGACTTCACAGTTTAAAAAAAAAAAAAATTAAAAAATCCCTGAAAAAACAAAAAAACTTTTTCTCAATTTTTCTTATTTTTCTTGAAATTGCATGTCAGACAGACTGTAAAGTGAGCCCAAATAGTTTGATTTCAAGAATCTTGCCTTCAACACAAAGCTTTCATTTGTAGAAAAAAGGATACAGCATAATCCACAACCCATTTTCTATGACCCTGTTCAGATAGCTTTCATTCAAATAAATGTGCCCACTTCAAGTCTGAACCTGAACTACAGCTCTTCTGTGAAACACACTGAGAACCTCAACAGGGCATTCCTCCCAAGTGCACAACTGCCTCTAGTAGCTATTAACTCAGGTAGGAAATGCAGTAAGTGAATCAGTAACAATTATGTTTTCTTGGGATAAGTACTACATAAGCTGAAACTGCTTCCTGGGCCAAGAGCCAGCTTGGAAGCTTCCTGCAAGGTTTGCTGCTGTTCATCACCAGATATGCTATCAGAAAGCAGTACGGTGGTACAACTCAAGGTACTGATGAGCAAATACTAAGCAAAGTGAGTTACTTATTGCAGAAGAGGTAAACAGTCCAGATTTGTATTCCACAAACAACATCGAATCATATAATCATTAGGGTTGAAAAAGACCTTCAAGATCATCGAGTCCAACCTTTGACTGAACAACACCTTATCAACTAAACTACAGAACCATAAGTGCCACATCCAGTTGTTTCTTGAGTACTTCCTCAGATGGTGACTCCACCACTGCCCTGGGCAGTCCCTTCCAATGCTTAACCACCCTTTCAGTGAAGAAATTCATCTTTATGTCCAACCTGAAGCTACCCTGGCACAGCCTGAGGATATGTCCTCTTGTCCTCTCACTAGTTGCCTGGGAGAAGACACAACCTCCCCTCAGGCTGTAGTGAGATCTCCCCTGAGATTCCTTTTCTCCATGCTAAACAACCCCAGCTCCCTCAGCCATTCCCATAGGACATGATCTCTAGACCCTCCACCAGCTCCACTGCCCTTCACTGGACACTCTCCAGCACCTCAGTGTTCTTCTTGTAGTGAGGGGGCCAAAACTGGACACAGCACTTGAGGTGTGGCCTCACCAGTGCTGAGTGCAGGGGGACAATCCCTGCCCTGGTCCTGCTGGCCACACCATTGCTGATACAGGCCAGGATGCCATTGGCCTTCTCGGCCACCTGGGCTCACCAGTGGTTCACGTTCAGCTGCTGCCAACCAGCACCCCCAGGTCCTTTTCTACTGAGCAGCTTTCCAGCCCTTCCCCCAGCCTGTAGCACTGCATGGGGTTGTTGTGACTCAACTGCAGCCTTGGCCCATGGATCCAGCCTGTCACCTATCCTGCAGCAGATCAACACCCCCCAGCCAGGCTGGTGTCATCTGTGAACTTACTGAGGGTGCACTCAATGCCCTCTTTCAAATCATTGACATTTAACAGGACTGGACCCAACATTGAGCCCTGGGGAACACCACTGGTGACCGGATGCCAACTGGATGTACCACCGCTCGCCACAACTTTCTGGGCCTGGCCATCCAGCCAGTTCTTACCCCAGCAAAGGGTGCACATGTCCATGCCATGGGCTGCCAGCTTTTCCAGGAGAATATTATGGAAGACAGTGTCAAAGGCCTTACTAAAGCCCAGGTAGACAATACACATAGCCTTTCCCTCATCCACCAGGCGGATCACCAAGTCGTACAAGGAGATCAGGTTGGTCAAACAGAACCTGCCTTTCCTAAACCCATGCTGGCTAGGCCTGATCACCTGGTTACCCTGTACATGCTACATGATGGCACTCAAGATGATCTCTTCCATGACCTTCCCCAGCACCGAGGTCAGGCTGGCTAGCAGGTCTGTAGTTCCCTGGATCCTCCTTACAACCTTCTTGCAGATGGGTGTCAGACTGGCTAGCCTCCATGGAATGAAGGAGATGATTTCCTGCTCACACAAAACCAGGCGGGACCTACACATACCCCAAGCTCTCCATTTGAAAACTGTTAATTTAATGGTTGCAATTAGTTGGGTCAGACTTGACAAACCGATGAATAAACAACCCCTCTCCAATGACAACATTAATGGACCAAAATTTGGAGATACAGATCTTAAAGTTTTACTGCTATAAACCTTCCCCTGTTCCTACACCTCAGAAATGTCGTAAGATCTTTCAATGTCTTTAATAAAAGCCAAAATCTCAGAAAAATAACAAGCACCAGTAAGAAGCTAAATAAACAAAACAGAAATTTAATAAGGAATTCTAATTCTACAATCCACTATAAAAGTTTAAAATATTAACAAATATAATCTTAATATCTTCTAAGATAACTATTATCATAAACATATCTGAATGGCATAAACACATTACAGAATCACAGAATGGGTCAGGTTGCAAGAGACCATATGGGTCATCTGGTCCAATCTCCCTACTTTAGAAGGTCATCCTAGAGCACATTGCACAGGACTGCATCCAGATATTGCTTAGCCAAAGTCTGCTCTTTCCTGCAATTTGCTTACAGACTGAATCTGCTTTTTTGTTTGAGAATGCCATGCATCAGTCAGATGCCTTCTTACCTTTTTTCCCATTAATTTCTGAATATGTTCTATTATTGGACTATTCCTTGGGCTTGATTCAACAATCTCAATTAATTGTTGGGTTACTCTAGCTGTAGTCAAGAGTCCTTAATCATGTATTTTATCTCACACTGTTTAACACTTAATAGACCTATTTGCTAGTAGACTAAAGATTAAAAGCTCCCTCTTTTTTTTTTTCTTTTGAACACTGGTCCTTCAATGCTGTTTGATCCTGAAAAGTTGTAAGATACTGTACCTCAGAGCATGAGTGTATCACAGTTAAAGGATCAGACCTGAAAAGTCTGGTATTGTCTGTACTTCATGTCCCTATCTCCAATCACTTCCTTTTTGACTCTGGAAACAGGAACTACTCAAAATACTCAAAAGAGATTTTCACTAGAAGTGTCGTTCTTACAATTTCTCATGTCACTGGACCCTGACTTTTCTGCAGAAAAATCACATTTGTCTTGGGGTGACACATTGTACACATAGTACAAAACATTATAAAAGCACTGTACCTTAAAAAGTACCAATTCTTAAATAACAACTTAATTCCAAGAAATAACTTGGAAAATATCATCTTCTTACTGAACAGACCTGCTTTCAGAGTGTATTAAGGCAAATGCTTCCTCACATTACAGTTCAGTTTTTGACACTCTTTACTGCTGTTAAGCCAGCAAAACTAACACAATTTTGCTCATTCTGAGGAGCCCCACTCTTGTTCCTGCAGCAATAGTATTATTAACAAAGTTCTCTTTGCTCCACCAAAATCTTAATCTTCATTACATCTCTACAGTCCCACTAAACACCACCATTGTTCACCAAAAAAAACTAGGCTATGCAAGCTTAAACAAGGGCAAAATAAATGTTACTCATGATGAGCATCTGAAAGAAAAAAAGGACTGCAAAGGGAAAAAAAAAAAAAGACTGTGAAAGATTTAATGAGCTCAAGCTATTTAACTTATCAAAGAGAAGAAGTGAAGATCTGAAAGTACCTACCCAGGAAACAAAATTTCAATAATGTAAGCAGCTGATAAGCATGTAGCAAGCAAATGTAGAAGTAAAAAAAAAAAAAAAAA
>VZTI01005069.1:508947-522442 GCA_013397865.1 Struthidea cinerea
GGTTACATTAATGAATTGTGAATTCAAATAAAATAAGAACCCCCCAAAAAACCTCACCAAAGTTAAAATTGCTAGGTATGTAAATCTCATCTGAATATATGAGAAGCTGACGAGCTAAATATCTAGCGCTGGCAGCTGGCAGCTGGAGACAAGCTACAAACAACAGTGCTCCAAATTAAGAAGTAATTTATGTGGAATACATCATTATTTTAACACGAAGTTTTAAAGGGGAGAGGAACTGCTAGCAGACTTTTAAAGAAAAGTAAGTCCAGAGCAAAGTAAAGCTATTTATGAAAGTTGATTTTTCTTCCCTGACTAATTTCTTGTAGGACACATGAGTCACACAATATAGCCAAAGGAAAAACTGCAACTGCTAACACCACATTAGTAAAGTATAAAAGGGAGAGACACTTTTCTTAGCATTTCAGCCTTGTCATTTCCAATTTTCTGCTCTTTGGACATGCTTGTATTCAAATTCTGGAACATCTATTCAGCATATCAATCCTAATTAGACAATCTGGGTCTGGAAAGGATGAGAGCTGGGTCATTTGCATAATTTAATCATAAATACTCAGTGATACATATTTCCAAATGCATTTGTACAATTATCTTTTCATCCTTGGGGCAATGGTATTAATATGATTAGGCAATATTTCTGGAAAAAACAGACAAGTATGCACTCTTTTTAACTGCAGCTTAGGGCGATATGAAAAATTAATTAATTTCTGAAGAAAATCAATTTCTGTACGTGACCACATTAGACATTGCTAAACCAAGACACAGAGTCCTTTCTCAATCAGAACATTTTATCATTCTTTTCCAAATTTTGATTGTTATATGAACATTTCAATAATAAAACTGTTAGATTATTTAAATTATCTTAATGCATAGGCATGGAAAAGTGACTATTTCTTCTTCATGTTACCCCGACAGACATGGTGTTTTAAAATATGTATTGTTTGACCAGTCAATAGGAAACCTTAGCATTTGGTCTGAACTCATCTTATGTGATCTTTTATTAATGCACATTATACCGATTGAATTCAAGGACAGCAGGAAATAATTCAGCTCTGAAAACCGCAGCTGAAAAAAAATAGAAAGATGCTAACCAAAAGTATTTTAAAATTAATATAAGGCTGCTTCATTGTTTGTTTTGCTACAAAGAATTAGATAAGGTGTTTCTTCAACAGAAGCATACACATTGCAAAAATGTTGTGACATATGTGGGATACAGCCAAGCACCCAGGTGGCTAATCTCATTTTTAGAAGAAAGATACTGCTTTGTATGTTAATTGGTGCAAAAAAAAAAAAAATTACATTTATGTTTTTATATGTACCGTCTTTATTTCTTCTCAATCAACAGAAAAAGTAGAAATTACTGCATGCAAATGTTCAATATTCATTTAATTTGCATGAAGGTGCTTGAACAATTTTTTTATTCTAACAAGCTCATTTTTCATGCGTTTTGTCTTTCATCCTAATCTAGCATCTGTCATTCCTTTTTGAAGTTATTATCGGCCCAATTCCCTCTTGGACATGGTTGCTGGGTGACCGGTATCTTAGCACCCACTTTGACAGGAACAGATGTGAATCTGATCAAGAGATTTCCCATGAGTACCTGAAATCACAAACAACTTTCGGGAAAAACAAACAGCCTTGCTGTCACCGTCCCTCTCTCGCCCTCCTTCCCATCCCTTCCCCCATACCCCCCAAAAAAGAGTATGAGAAAGTTGATGCAGAGTTAACCAGCATCATTAAAACGCATTATTATCTGGCAGGTGAGCTCCCCGAACACCTCTCTAGCTGCTTCTGCCTTCAAACGCCAACTCTCAGCTTTAAGTTTTAATAACTCCCCTTTGAATACTTACAAAGACGACTGTTCGTTTCTAAGGTCACCATCTTCTGAACATTCTCACGTTGAACCTGTTTTCGTCACTTGAATGCTCTCATTTAAATCAATGGTATTACTCGTGTAAGCAAATTTCACATGCACACAAGCACCCACCAGTTGTTTTATAACACCTAACTCACATTTTGATTACAAATAATGTTCTTTGATCGCTCCCACACTTGGTTGTCACTGTCTGTGAAACTCCATCTTATGAAAACTCTGCTAGCTATGCTGAGTACCAATACTGATAATATTTAAGGACCTGCATAATTCTGTTACTATAACTCAGCCAACTGAGATGCTATGGGCAACAGGACTCCTTACACAAACCAAAGCTTCCTGCTCGCAGGACTCAGACTTCTATATACAACCCAACATCATAGTGACTATATTCATTGCTGCATACAGGAGATGGAAAAATAGGAATTAACTTGGGAATTACGGCTGTATACTTCTGAAATTAACTTAGAACCATACAAAGCATAACTAAGAATTTTCAGATTAAGTGTATTACAAAAAATAATAATTTTTTTCATTCCCATTTAACATCACTGCCGTAAGAATCTCACCCAACATCAAACTCTAAAGAGAAGCTTATTTCTTCTTGCTTGCTTTCCCAGGCACTACTCTAAACATAGCCCTACTTAACGAAGAGAAAGGACACAGTTGTGATCCAAAGACTGAAAATTTGATCATACATATGTAAACTTGTAAGGCCGCATGTGACAGCAACACCGGATAAATTTGCTTTAACATGCTGTCAACCAGCCTTTCACTTCTGCCTCTTCACGATGCTGCTCTTCAGCATGTTCCCAGCCCCATAGCCTCGGGGCTCTTGTCCCTACTGCTACTGCTAGGGTTAGCAACTGCTTCCACTAAGCATCCTCTGTGAAGTTTTCACGGTGCCTCATAAAATACAGCTTCCATGAAGAATTGTAAATTTTCATCTTCTTTTTCTTCCAAATCCAGAGAGGCATGTGAGGAGAAGAAAGTAACCAGGAGAAGAGGAAAGAGAAAGGAAGAGTTTGAAATTTCAAAGATCTGAATTTCTTCCTTCATTCTGAGTTGTTCTTCTATGATCAAAAAGATAACAAAGGGATTTTTTCCTCTCTAGTTGAGATGCAAAGAGAATTTAAGACAAACATTTCAATCACAATGAAGAATTTATTGCCACCTATAGGTTGTCTTAAATTTAATTTAATTTCCCTCATTTACTACCAAAATCAGAAAGCAGCCGAAACATTTTATTGATAAGTCGAAAGCCTTAGACTAGTCTGATCTAAACTTACTCTGGATACAATAAAATTCAAAGAAATCTTCTACCCAATTTAAGAACAACAGAACTACAAAGGAAAAGCCAAGCAAATAAGAAAACTCTTTAAGCCCCTAAATGCGACTGGACATCTCTACCTTCCATTAAAAGTCATGTTGGAACAAAACCATTCTCTGTGTCTTGGAAAAAAATATCCCCCCCTCTACCCACTTAGGATATCAGCACCACATAGCAGTCCAACCTGTTAATGGGACACAGTGTACACATTTATAATAAATACATAATGGTGGTAAGTAATCACCATTCAGAAGACCTGCCTTTCACTTTGCCAGTCAAATCAAGAGCAAGCCTTTGATAATGTCCCTACAATGATGCCTCATGAAACAGTTTGATTATCCAGACTGGCAAAGACATGAATGGCTTAACACAAACTGCACAGAAAAATTCACGGGTATGAAAAACAACCAACCAGAGTAAAAAAGCATCTTCTTACTTGTCTTGGAAACACCCTTATATCCATTTCTCACCTACCCATCCTTTTTGCCCAAGCCAAAAAAGGGACTACAAACTCAGAACTAGCCTCCTCTGCCACATCCACGCTGACAAACTGAAAGCCTACAGCCAGGAATCATTAGCGGAGCTGTTCAGTTGATCTGGAGCATTAAGATGGCGTTAAAGACAAAAGCATCTATACTAGATTAGTAGTATCCAAATCTGTCACTCATTCACTAGAAACAGGTAGACCTATGCAGGCACTTAATGCCAATTTCAGCACTGAAAATATATTTCAAGGATCAGAAAGACTGACTGAGAATAGGAAAATAAGGTGAAAGCAAAGCCTGGAAGGTTTGCAGAGCCTCTGTGGGATAGTAATTGCTGAGGCAAACTTAAGCTGAACAGAACACTCACTTAGTTTGTTAAATAAATCAAAATGCAAGCTAATTCTAATTTTAATGTAACCTTCTAAGTATTTGAACTAAGGAACCCTTCCGTGTCCTTAGGGCCCACTATTTCAACTTAGCTGGCATAGTCCAACCTGGCAATATACCAGCAGGAACACTTGGGCAGCATCAACACCATACCACCTCACCAGCGAAAGGTAAGCACTCACCCTAGGGTATTTAGGCTTCTAGCTCAAACCAAAGTACCAAAGGAGGAATGCCATGGGAGCACCTACTCATTATTTTAATTGATTCCAAGCTGAGGCAAGATGAACCAAGATTTCCCAAATCCCAAATTTTTAGTCTAACTAAGGGGATGAGAAAGGAAGAATGGAGTCTTGGGAGTCTTCTTGTGAACTGTCTCATTGTCCCCTTTGGAACCTTGAGCCGCAGTGTCCCATGTTCCAGGTGAGTAGCCCAATATCTGCAGAGTTGCTCTCTTCTCTATAGCCCATACAACATGTACTGACTACAGTCACTGCCTCCTCTATTTCACATGCAGGAAAACAAAGCCTAAGTTACTAAACCCAGAGGAGGGTTCATGGTTTGAGGATTTAGTCCATACCAAACAAATTCTATAATTTAAACTTTTTGCACCTTAACTATATTGAGAAACCATTAGACTTTTTAAAGAATTAGAATACTGAACTGTTAAATATTAGGCACTTGACCCACACCTAATGAAAAGTAAGTTTCTAAAAATGTCCTCAGAAAAATTCAGTAGAAAAACAGGTGTAGGAGAAAATTCAAATGTGACCTGTAAGGCCCCAGAATTTAGAAATGAATTGGGATCAGTTCATTCTTTTCCCATGGGGTAACTTGTATAAATGTAATTCTATGGTTTCATAAAACCAGGTCAAGTTTCTGTCCCCTGAGGTCCTTTGGCAATTTGAAGCATGGCAGCACTTTTTCCTGGCTACAAGTTCAAATCTGCATGCATTCTAGATTTCTGAAAGGAAGCGATTAGCCAAGCTGCAAAGATAGACCTATCCCGTTCAGAGCACACACTCCACACAGAAGACGACTTACAGGGGTGAAACACGATTTCACAAAATAGTATTTAGAACTAGTTGGCTCTGCGTTTTCACCTCTAAAAAAAAATTCCTTTTCTCTCATTGGCTGGCAAACCAAAGAGCAGATGAACTTACCACGTAACAATGCCCAACAGTTTTAACCAAGGACATTCTTCTTTCCTTTAATGTCAAAATGTTCTACTCATGTAGTCATACTTTAGAATATTTCTGAATACATGCATTTCATAACTATTATTTTATTGCCTCTCATGATATCACTGTATTGTCCTAATTTAAGTAATAAGACATGTAAAATAAGATGCAACGAGACAAAATCACAGAAGGGGTCACCAGAAAAGATGAAACCTCTGCTTGGCAGACCCGCATTAGCACAGGATCAGCAGCAGAGAGCTAAAGGCAGTGGAAGCTCCACTCCTTCAGGAACAACCTGAAATTACTCTGTTTAACACTACATCCCATCCACTATGTCCTAGAGTCTGACTTTCACTGCAGTGAGGCCAGAATGATAATGGGTTGAGTCTGACCACTGAGCTGAGCAACAAATCCATCTGTGTGGGACCACACGTCTTCTGGGTTGACTAAACAGATTCAAAGAGCAGAGGAAGGATAACAAAGAAATTCAGGGTGTTTGAGCAAACTGCCTTCTCAGTGTGTAAACGTGACGTACAAATTACGGCAGTGGGCTGCTTCTTCTCAAGATAAAATCTACCCTTTCCACCACTCTATTAAGATGGTGCCAGAGAAGATCTGAACAATAAAATCTGTTGAAAGTTTATTAATTCTTAGTGATGTCCCACCTGTTGTACCTTGTGGTGGCCTCAAGCCAATCCAACAGCTGTGGCTATCCCCCAAACATGTTAACTAAAAACCTCACTGATGCCCTCCCCAGGAAATGCTATGACTCCTTTCTTATATGATTTGCATGTGTGCTCCTGAAACAGCTATATGCTGGTAAATTAATAGTTCTAATACATTTGTCTCATAGTTTCTCAAAACTGTATTTTATACACAGCTATATGTTAAACTGTAAATTACTGTAGCAGGAGCTTCTTTTTCTACTACTGTCATCTTTAACATCATATTTTCAGCAGCAAATTCATTTCAAAGGGAACCAATAGAATCACAAACCATCTATAATGCCCAGTAATGTAAGACAAAATATTTTATTACCATTTAATGTAAATTTTTTAACCAGGCCTGTTAAAAGCTATGAGTATCAGCTCAGAAAACATCCATAACAAACCAAAACCAAAACCAAGCAATCCTGCTTTTATTAGAACAATAGACAACATAACTTGCACCAGAATCGTGAAATTAGGCTTTGCTGGTAGACACAGACACAGAGAAATTACGAAATCCTGTATGTCACCTACACTGTAGGAACTGTTCTAACAAGCTAAGAAATATATTAAGGAAAAAAAAAAAAGAGAACATATGACTTTTCACTTGTATTAGTCCTTATGATATATTTAATACCACCTGAGGTATTTTCTTCCCCCCATGCAGTAAATTTCTGTTAAGGAAACAGAAGATAATTGGAAAATGGTTTAACTTCCTTCCCAGCAAACTACCAGGGAGAATCAGCACTAAAATGTGAAAAGTGACAACCATGGCACACGTCTTGGAAGCATGTATTCCCTTCAAAATGGGATAGGCTGCATCTGTACTACAAAAATGAATACAAAATATCCCAGCAGAGGGTATGAAGCCACAGGTTGTACCAAATTCTGATACTTATTCCTGCAAAGATGTTGCCTTGATTTTCTAAAATTAATTAATATGAAAGAATGCTCACAAAAACACTAAGATTGCATTAAATGCATGATGCATTAAAAAATGCATCATGAATCTATTTTATGCAACAAGCATTAATTTACAGGACACGAAATCTCAAGCATTCTTTCAATGCTTTCAAACTGTCCCTGCAAATGCAAGAAAGTATACAGCAATCCAGCTTCCTATCTAAGATGTCAACTGATTCTTTTATAGCACTTCCAAATATATTTTGCATATGCTTGGTTTAAAAGATACATGTAGTCTACTGAAAGCAACAGGACTACCTGCATGCTTAAAGTTACATATATGATTTAAAACCACAGCATTGTTATTTTAATGTAAATAACTAAGTCCTACAGGTGACCTTGTTCAACAAAGAAAGGTTTCTACAGCAAGCCAAGAGACTGGAAACAAATTATATGCTTCATAAAGACAGATAACGCTGTCATCCATTAAAACTTGATATAAAACCAATTAAAGTATTAAGTTTATATTTTTACCACATTTGTAAAAGAATAACTCAAAAATAATAGCTTTAGTAACGTTTTTTTTTTAGGAATGCTCAAACTATCAATAAGCCCTGACTAGATTTATCACTTATAAAAATGTAACATGTTGTTTGTACTTCTCTTAAAAATACGGTATCTAACACCTGAAAGCAGGTTTTTTCTGTCCCATATAAAAAATCATGATCTAGCTCTTTAAAAAAAAAAAAAAAAAAACATTAGTAAGTATGAGAACAACATGAAATCAAGGTTACAAAAGATATTATTAAATAGTCATAAAATATGCATATATATATTGCCTGTTTCCTTTATAGTTTACTTTTTACAGTTTACTTTACATAACTGCTTTCTTTTTGATTCCTTACAATCATTTCACGTAACATGAAAAAGCAAATAATTTCCCAAAAGTAAAATTCAAAAATAGTTTCTATTGTAAAACAATTTGTAAATACAAGCATATGCTGAGAGACATGTCCCAAAAAACAACTTTTACTCCACATGTAAAACATCTATTACCTGTTCTCAGTACAGCATCGTTAACAAGTGCTCTAACATGAACATTCAGAGTTATGAACTTCCATCATGGCATCGTAATGTTACAAGTGTATTTCACCTGTCAATTATGCTAAAGCATGTGCAGCAGTCCCACGTACTCCCATTCTTCCCCTTCTCCCCAGCCCCATCCAACTCCAGTATATAACTCTTGTTATTTTGTCAGTCAGGTAATCTGTATGCACACCTACTGTGCCCTCTCATTCAGTCATACAATTTAAGGAACAAAATGAATGTAGAAAAATGCGTCTTAACAGCTGAGGTGTGCTTTTTTCAGTATACTTAGTATCACATAAAATTATAATGTGAATAAGAAAACTAGTCTGAAAGCTTTGCTTGGACCTGAGCTTGTTTTGGATCAAAAGGAATTTAGGCATAATTTAGTCATTTGGCCAATTCAGAGATTAGTTCTATAAATTCTAAGGATGAATAAAATTTTGTTACCAAAATATCTGCTTATTTTAACGGAAAAAAACCATCCAATCGGTGTGGCAAGGTGCACCAGCAAATTTTAATTGCACCTGCTCCATTGTTCCTGGACTATGGCTAACTTCAGCCTTCCAATGGTCATAAAATCCCACTGTTTAATATTTGTAAAAAAAAATTATATTTCTTTTTGATACTGAAATAGCTTTCTTCTTCATGACAAAGATGCAAATTTTGTGGGATGCAAAGAAAATATCTGAAGTAAATTAGTTTCGGAGTGAACAGGGTACCTTTAAACAGAATAATGAACAGAAAGTTGTGTTAAGTGTTACCCACATGAGTGTTCTCAGGACTGCACAATAAAAACTTTGGGATATTTTATTGTATCGAAAGCATAATTTCATGAACACTAACAAAAAAAAGCTTATATTATTTCAGAAAGTTTCTGCTTATAACTAATAAAGTGTTTAGATACACACAATTTATAAGATCTTTCCATTCAATTTTGCAAACTGTATTGTATATATTAATCCACCTGCCAGAGGAGGATGTTCACCCTAAATGCAATTATCACAAAACATTGTTTAAAGCAAGGTGAACTAAAATACATTTTGTGATTCATTTCCTTGGTTGCAACTCTTGCAAGCAGTTTCATTAGTTTTGGTGGATGTATCCTGAACTACTGCTCCGGGTCAGTTCGGTCCAACATCCCATCTCAAAAAGAGACCTACGGAAATTCACGGAGGGGAATGCAAGTATTCAGTATTTACAGACTTATCCTTCCCCAGTGTAGTTTCCCAGCTAATCACTATCAGTGATTTAGAGTGGAAAATTCCAAACTGGGACATAACTGGATGGTCAAAACCTGATCCTTCCTCTCATGAAACTAAGTGACAGCATTTTTCTACTTTATGCCATGGAAAATATACTATTTCCCTTTTTCATTTTCTTCAGTAAAAAAAAAAAAAATAAGAAGTTTAAAACAGTTCACAGTTATTAACAGTCAGTACTAAGATTCCATATTTTGTAGATTACACTTGAATATTCTGCAATGCCTGTGAAATGAAACATCAGCACTTGTTAGGAGATGCCCCCGGCTGAGCACAGTATCAGATAAATAAGTAGAACATAGTGGGTTAAGGATAAAGTCATTCCTCAAAGCAAACTGGATTTTATCATTTCAAGTCACAAACATATCTTGATTCTAAATATAAAGATTTTTGGTTTATGTTCCAGGAATTTTGAAAATAATTTAAATGATAATGGAAAAATTCTTCCTTAATTCACACTGGAGAAATTATCTATATATGAATTAACTCTCTGGATCATAATAGCTTTTTGCAGATGACTCTTCAGCTCTATCGTTTAAATACGTATTTAGGCAACTAAAAATTTACTGTCAATTCCTATTATGTCAGTCCACATTATGGTGCTGTTACAGCATGCACATTTAAAGATTATTGAAAAAATTACTGTTCGTGTGCAGTATATAATTTGCAAAAGGTTAATCACTATTTTAAAACAATGAATGGAATTAACTCATAATGCAAAGCAGATGCCCCAAACGTTATTTTTAAAACAAAACATATTTAACTTATAAAAGAACAAAGAGGATCTAAATCCAGTCCTGTTGCTTAAAACCAGACAGGCATCATGGCTGTTTTGGACTCTTGTTTCACTGGCTCATACAATTTAGATAAAACTCAGTAGTTTCTGATTACTCTCTCTGCTATCGTGCAGCCATTAATGAATTTTTACAGCTAAACTTGTAAAGCTCCTCCATGACTAGGCAACACTGGCAATGGTGAAAGAGATTTACTTGTACCTGACCAGCAGGGATTGCAGCAACAATTTAATATATCAATTAGGTAGTTCAAAAGGAAAATATTAAAATTCAATCCAGAGTATGAAAATTCTCTGCTTTGTATGCAATTCACTTTAGATGACCAGTCACAGAGATAGGCAAAAACAGCCATCTGGAATGATCTAGGAACAGGGGAAAACAGAAGAAATACTAAATGGCAGTCAAGCAAGATTACCATTTCCGACAAATATTCGGAACCCACTCTGGATTACAGAATATGAAGCAGGACAAGTTGTAAATAAGAGTGCTTTCAGTGCATTTTGGTTTACAGTGCTGAGGAGGGGCAGAGAAGAAGCCCTGGGTGGGCGCAGCAGCCCCCCAGCGCAGCCCATAGGGACACACTGTGGGGCACTCGCTCCGTGTGCCCAGGGGGCTCAGCAGCCCCAGGCGGGGACCTGTGGCTCTAGAAAGAGCATGGAAGCCTGAGACTGAACAGAGATGGCAATGGTCTGAGGAAATAACACAGCTATCCATATAGCCCTTTCTTGTAAGTTAAATTGATATAAACCTGACAATAAAACTGCTTTTTTTACATAAACTACATCTACCAATACAAGATTTCTTAGTTAAAAAACAAAAAACCAAAAAATATAACAACAACAACAACAAAAAAAAAAAACCTTCACAAAACTTTACCAAGATTCATAGCTATAAGATAAAGGAGGAGTTAATAAAATTGAATATTTGAGGAAGAGCATGTGAAGCAATCAGGGAAAAAATGTCCCCCTGCCCATCACTAGCAGGCCCTCACCTCCCTGCACGGGAACAGCGTCAGCAGCACTTCTCGACAGGCAGCCAGCGTTCACAGCGAAGTGTTCCCTTCCAAAGTATCAGATACCCTGCTACTGCCAGCGATTAAGTATCAGATTAAAGGGATAAATGGTTCTGTTCTGTTGCAGTATGGTCCAAGGATGTCAGCTTTTAAACTACAATATTTACCATTAAATACATAATGTAAGACAGATATTAAAGTACTGATATTATGAGCAACTGGAGTCTTCGATTTTGTTTAAGTCTAAGGAAACCACTTCCAAACCTTTTACTCCTTCTTTATAGTTACTACAATCTATCTTCTGGCCTTCCAGAAGTCATCTTTGCTTGTAAAGCCTTCCACATTTCTGCTGATTATATTTTAACAATCTGTGGCAAGAAGGAAGGTCATCAATATAAACCACAGGTACTATATATTTGACATTCCTTCCAGCTGCACTTGCTGACCTGTTCATTTAAAGTATCTGTGATCTGTACTAACCTATCTGGGTGAGATACTCCTTCAATTAATACATATGGGGAAAAAAGCTATGCAAGTGTGCAGTATTCAGTAAACAAGGACATGGTAGGTCCACATAATTTGAGAGAAGCAGAAGCTAGCAAAGAGGGACTGAATAACTGCCATGTAAGACAGGCTTTGAAGAGAATTGTTTCATGTTCAGCATCTTTCCCCTTTATACTCAAAAATCAATTAGGTTGTTTTCCAAAAATTGTAAATAGCTTCCAAAGGCTGCAAATAATTCCCCGCTTTAAGTATGAATGTCAATGAACTCATTCAAAATCATCTTCAAATGTCAGAAAAGATTAACATATCCTGGTCACAGAAGAGAGGTCAGAAGAAAGCGCACGCTTTTAGCCTTTACTCGGGTGGGCACAATCCAAAGCCAGCCTAAGTCCATGGGAAAACTCTAGAAAGGGACCTAGCATGGCAAAATTCCACAACAAGTGCTCAAAACACAAGAGACCAGAAACAATCTGGGATCAATAGCTTCCAGGTCATTAATCCTAGGCAGGTGACACCCAGTGCACAGTTCGCTACTCTCTTTCACCCACACATTCAAGAAACCTGACTCGACTGGCATCTAGTAGCTCTAAATATTTTCCATGTTTTGCCTTTATCCCTCCCCTATTTGTTTGGCATATGGCTTTCTAGCATCCCATTAATGTCAAACCGTTTAATCAGAATGTAAGCTAAATGCACAGTTTGCTATTTCCTGGACTTCTGTTTGGCGGCCAGTGCTTTTTATGAGGAAAATAAAAGCAAAGGTCAGCATGACCAGAAAAGAAAAGTCATCTTCCATAACGGAAGCTTATTTTTCCAGTGAACTGATACACAAGCCTAATTTGGAAAAAGGTCCTTTAGTATCATGTTATTATTAGTAGTATCACAAATAAACACAGAAACCAATTCACTTTACAGACCTCCACATTAAGCATTCAATAGAAAATCCCTTGGTGTTTTATTGATTTTTGTTTTATTGATTTTTTTAAATAGCAATATCACAGTTAAAATGTATCATTTTGGTGAAACACATCTAAAACTTTTCCGTCTTGAAATAAGTTATTACAAATTATTTCCACAGCAACTGGCAACTAACGATTCAATCCATTTAAAGAACAACAAAGTAATGGCTTTATTTGGATGCCTTTTTTGATTAAATAACATATTAACCTTGATGAAGCTTTCCAAAGAGGGATTAGCGTACTCGAGTGCATCAGCTGATTATGAGACAAATATAACAGTGGTAAGATGCTGGTTCGAAATTTTTGAATCTGATGAGTACAACAATTTAGCCGCTAGGATGGAGTTGGCTCTTACAGCTTCCATCTCAACAGTAAAGTGTCCACCCTGGATACAAAAAGACATCACCCAGCTAAACTATGCAGTAAGTGGGAGTCAGGAAAGGTCGCTTAAATCACTAAACTGAGTAGACCAAAATACCCTGCATAATTACTGTAATGTCAGAAATAATTAAAAATCATTTATAAAGAAAGAAGAATTAAATGTATTAGAGGGGAAACCCAGAAAGCAAATACAGATTTATCTTCCCATTATATCATCCATTTTGACCAAAACTCACTGACCCACTTTGCTTTATTTGTCTATACTGTAATAATACATTTTGCATACCTATTGTATAGCCTTTCCATTAATTTATTTGCTTAATGGATGTATAAGTAAATTTTCTACAATTACGCTTTTTAAGGGTCAAATCCTACTCACTTCTGAACCCACTACTGTAATTTCTACTACACTAGATGATAACACAGCAGACCTCAGGAACAGCTGAAACACAGCCGATTCTGTGCTGTTGACATAATCAAGCCATGTTACAACCAGGCTGCCAAACCCTTTTATAACCGTGCCAAGTCCAGGAATTGGTGTCTCCATGCTCCCCCAATTTCCCCCCTCCCCCCCCCCCCAAAAAAACAAAACTCTCTTACTTTTTAAATCTCAATT
>VZTI01005069.1:532523-582562 GCA_013397865.1 Struthidea cinerea
CCAACCACTGTGATTTGCCTGCGTGCCTCGTGCTTGCTTACCAGTGACCTCTCCCAGTTCAGCTTCAATAAAGTAAAGTAACATAAATGGCAACTGTACAGTCCGCACACAGACGGAGTCCCTTACATGGAGGCGGTAGTTCCCCCGCCCCGGCTGCCCCCAGTGCCCGGTTGGATGCAGTGTGGAATATCGCTGCTTGGAGAAACGGAACAGAAAGTGCAGCGCCCACTAGTGCCCGTGCGGGGGGGGCAGCGCTCCCTCCGCGCCCCTCCGCACCCCGCGGAGAAACCCTTTCGGGGAAAGGAAATGTGCGCGGAACTGGGGAATGTGGTGCGGACAAAAGGAGGTTTAAGCCCAGCTGTGACTAAAGTGAGGGTTTGTTTCTTCATTGTCTAAGTGTAAGCTTAGAAAAAGCAGAAATTGAAAAGTTGTCCTTCCCCTGCTGCTCCCCATCTGTCTGAGGAGGTGTGTGAATGGGGCAAGTGTTCCATAGGCAGCATCTTCACACTCATAGTGAAGGGAACTGGAAGGGCTGCCTGGCTGTAAAGCCTTGATGGGAAACATGAACAACACCAGATACATTTTGAGCTTTGGATACCCCCCCACCCCCCCGCCCCCACACCTGAAAACTACAGAAGATTTGTGAGGTATTTCCATTAGGCCTCATTCTTTTCTCAGGTGTTTTGGTGTTGTGTTTTGGGGGGTTTGTTTTTTTTTTTTAATACTCATGAGAGATTTGTTACTGGGCAGCATTTTGATTTTCTTGGAGATTGTCTGATCTCCTTGATGTGGAGATGAAGATGAACTTTGCAAGGAAGGGAACAAACAGCCCTCTGGATAGAAGATACCAAGCAGATAAGCTCAAAATAAACTTTTGCAATGGCAGTGAATGTCTCTTGTATTTACTTATTGTTTGTTGAGGATTGGGCTACTGGTTAATGTTCCCAGTCAGATCCAAGCACTTACAGTGGTGTCTAGAATAATATAATTTCCCATAAGGGTTCCCAAAGCTGTAAGAGGCAGCTTTGGATTATATCACACACACTGGAGCACAAGTAGGTGACAATGAGCTAGACCTGTCTTCTTCTAACTCTGGCATTAAAAGCTTTCAGTGAACCCTTGGTTCACATTGTATAAATGTCTTAGGATACTAAGACCTTGTTTAGCATGGAAGGAAAACTCAAAATATGTTCTCAAGCACCTTGGGCTCAGGGTCTAAAACCATCTGGTGGATGACAAAAGGCAGACCAGGAGTAATATGTATCTCTACCTCTATTGGACAGTCACACCTTTCCCTTATTTGTGCTGTGCATTCTTCATCAATAATAAGAACCAAAATATACACCTAAATAGTTCCCTATGTCAAAAATTTGTTACACAAACCCATAAATATGGAAGGCACTAAATACCAAACTAATTGAAAATAATTTGCAGTGATTCCTGATTTTCTCTATTTTCTCATTTCCAAAAAAAGAAAAAAAAATCCACTTATTTTAAAACAGGATAACACTTGGCATGGATATAAAACATTTTAAAAAGTTTCTGTGTTTTTATGGTAGGGTAAATGGGGTAGTAGGGCCAAAATAAGTTCCCTTGTAATACACAAGAACTGATTGTGGGTAATGGCAAAAGACTTTTATTAAGACTGTTTGTTTGAATTCACTGTTGTCTTTTCCTCTTCAGTGCTCAGTGATTTACAGTCAATTGAAATTTATTAATGTGAATACTGGGTTTTAAGCTTATGTATTTAAGTCCTTATACAAAGTAAATTCTTGGAATATGTATTCAATAAAAATAGACTTATAAAAACAGCAGTTCCTGAATACGTTCATAGCTTTAGGTGCAGCTGTAGTTCTATAAGTGGGGACTTAATATTGGAAAGCAAAAATTTGAGTCACAAAAGAGTAAAAAAAAGAGAACCACATTTTATCCTTATACTTTGAAAGGAGAAGGAAATTTTCAGGGAAAAGCAGTGAATACACTGGAGTAAGAAACAAATTTAAGAAAATCGTAAACATAAAAGGAAGTGAATTGCAATAATTAAATTTTATCCACACAAAATACTTTTTAGTCCAAACTATATACTAGCAAGTTTGTTTTATTAAAATTTCTTCTTCTAAACATGTGACTATAAACTTAAGATGTAAATTTCAAAACAAGAAAAATGAGCTACCACCATCTAAATTGCTTTCATCTAGCTGGTTAGAAAGAGTTTTAATTGTTGTGCTTTTGCTTAACTACACCCTTCTATCTGATGATCAGTCTGATCCAGTTGAGGATTGTTCTGTTTTCACACATGAAGAGGGACAGGCCAACCTAGATCCACAACAAAACTCAGGTTCCACACGCGTACTTCCAATTGTCTCACGACTTAGTAGGTGCCAAAATCCCTTAGTACATAAGCTCAGGCTGATACAATTCACCAGGTGTGTAGGTTTCCGTTGTCGGCCATGCGGATGTAGGCACAAATCTCAAAGCTGCTGGGGGTTTTTTGAAGAGAGTTTCCATGCCTAAACACAAACAGTCTTGGCTTGGGTTCACTACATTTGCACAAGTGGACCTTCAAGGAAGGTTAAGCTGAAATGAGGCTGTGTGCTTCTGCGTCCATATTTGCATTCTGTGGTACAGCTAATAACCAGTTGGGCAGGTCACTTCCAGGGTGGGAAACCAGTTTTCATACATCCAGCTTCTATTGTTCCCACAGGACAAGAGCACTAAGCCAGGTTTCCTACAGGGCAGCAATGAACGTGAGCAATCAAATATGAGGTCTGCAATAATTAAGGTTTCACTGGTTCTTCCTTGGAAAATTTAGGCCAGTTGACAAATACACTACTACCAGGAAGTAGACTACCAAGTGGAGTCTCTTACTTCTCAAGGAAAATGTGTCATCTTGCTGAGAAAAGATTTTAAGGGCTGAATTCAACCACTCCTGCTGTGGGGTTTTACAGTGTCTTCACTGTTGATATCATGGAGTACCCCTTGCTGAAAATGAAGGCCTTTTGTTGTCGGCTGGTAAAGTTGTCCTCTCTTGAAAGTGGGACCCCTCAGTAGTTTAGATACTTCTAAACTGTTCTTCTGTGGCTTTTACTTTGTGTTGTAATCTATCTACAGCCATATTCAAAACAAACATTTTCTTAACTGCTCTAAGTTTTATTTTTTCCTATCAAGCTGAAACACTTACAACGAAAATAATGCATATAGATGTATATATAATTGAGAAAGTGCTTTCTAGAGTGTTTTGTTTCCTACTGATATAAACTTAGAATTCAGCATACAGTTTACAAGTAAGAGCTGATAGCTGAATACTTTTAAACACAGTGATATATAATGGCTGCAGTAAACACAGTTTTGGAGGCTAGGTTTATGCTAGCAAATTAAACTTGCCTGGGAATGCAATAAAGCCAACTAGGACATATGCCTATTTGTAAACTTTTCCTATTCAAAAGAAGGTAGCAGTAGCAGCCTGCCAGCTGGAAAGGGTCTCTGGGATGTGCAGCCTCCCTCTCCTTCAAACTGCACCAAGGAATTGGGGTTTGGGATGCTTAAAGTGTGCCGAGGGCAATTCAAAGAGTTTTACAGTGTAGACTGTCATGTTCCGTGGAACATTCCTGGCACTAGTGCAAATGTAGCTTGAACTGTTTTATATTGTAGTAACTGTCTTAAAACATATATTCACATTGGACATTTTTATAGGTACAAGCTCTTGATCTTGCAGTCTTTACATGGGCAACATTCCTATTGACTTCTAGAAATGAAATCTTAAAAAAAAAAAGTTTCCTTCATTAGTGAGGAATCCAGCTTTGGTTTATAATTAGAAAAGAGAAAGGAAGTAAAATTATAACACAAGAGGAGCTTGCTAAAATGCTCCCTAAAACAGTCTTCCAATGGCATTAAAGTATTACCCACAAATATGGGTCCTGCTTAATTAATTTAGCAGCCTAGACTAGAGATTCAGGTTTTTGTTTTCTCATGCTTTTGTGCTGGGTATTTGAAGCTGAAAATGTAAACATGAATGCATTTTCTATAAGAGTCTTCTAGAAAAATGTTAGGGAAGGCAGGGCACATTCCTTGCTGGGTTTTGTGTTAGATTCTTTATACTCAACGTCAGTCCCAGAAACCGGCCTGGGGAAGTTAGAGTCTTCTTGCAACAGGTTGCCTGCTGTTAAATTTATAAGGCTATTTGTAACTTTTATTGATAGGAACACCATAAAAAAGCATTATGCAAAGGGACCAATGCATTTATTTGTGTTTTCCCACAGTTAATATGAACTAACACAATATTAGCCTGTTCGGGAGTCACATAAATACAATGTCTTATACATCTTTTTACAGCTGTAGCTTGTCTTGAATAGTCAGACGTATATAAAATGACAGAGGAAAGATTATTCTTTAGAATTTTCACTTTGCCATTTACAAACCAATGATGTTTGCATCTGTCTTAACACATTAGTGAAGCGGCCTGTAAAGGAAGACAGTGTTACAGATTGAGCTGAAAAACAGTATTGAGAAGAAAAGTATTTCTAGTTTTATTCAGAACCAGCAGATACTATGAATGATATACACGACACTTCATAAATAATAGCACACCAAAAAAATCAGGAGGAAAATTACTTTTTGACTCAGGCTTGCAGTCAATTGATATTTTTCCCAAATAAAAATTTCAGGGTCAGTTTTGATAATCTAACCCTACAAAGGAGAATAAAATCTTACTGTCTTCCACTTGAGCAGCTTTCAGATAACAATTACTAATTGGAGGTCTGTTAGAAAGATTTATTTGGGAAATGGTTGACTTTCTTTCTGCAGCTTGTTTTCCCACAGACAATGTTTTTAGTACTCATCTCAGAAACATTTTTAAATGACAAATCCCTCAATTACTGATGGAAAGAAAAAACCCCTAAACTTATGCTCTTTAATTTGTCTCAGCACTCATTGACCTCTCACGTATATTCTAGCAATCTCCAGTTCATCGCCTCGCTTCTTGGGGGAGACTAAAATAATGCAGAAAGAAACATTATTGCTTGCTGCTGAGTAACAGCACAAGACTTAGTTAATTAAAAAGACTAGGCAAGCAAGGTCCTTGTGTCTGTGAGAAGTCTGAGCTCTCTTTAAGGCTCAGTTATTTCTCTGATAACCAGCGATTATCTTTTTTGCAGAAGCAATTCCAATAAGACAAAGGTGCCCTCTGTAGGGGACAGGCTGTAAATGATGATAGGGAGCTGGAACTTAATATTTGCAGAATGTGACGGAAGAGAGTAACTTCTTAGCACTCTGGCTCTCTGAGAGGCGCTACACATTACGTATTATGTAAACATGAAACAGTGCAAAAAAAAAACCAAAACCCCCATGTTTTAAAATAAAGCAGAAAACAATACTCTCAACTACAGATAACAACTAACAGTTTTGCAATAAGCTGCACCAAAGCTAAATGTGTGGCACAGTAAAAATTGCACTGCAAGAATCTCCTGAATAAAAATAAATATGAATTTCAGTCAAAAGAACTTTATATAAGTAATAGAATTCTGAAAGCAACATGCTTAAAAAGTCTCTGTAGCGTGTACTAAAAAGTTTACCACAAAGCAGATTCATTAACCATCCCAGGCGACTTGCATATTGCTTGCTGAGAAATTACCTTTGTTAGCATGCCAACAGACACACTTTAACTGGTGTGCAGAATCTCTAGCGGCTATTTGCAATTATTTTGGGAATTCTTCCCTCAATTTATAATGGCAACTAATGCCAGCCCAGAGAGACACAGGGAATTCAACACTAGATGTAGTTCATTGCTCATTATTAATTATTTTTTAGGCCTCATTTTTATAATCTGTGAGGATGACCTGCAGTTCCTGTTATCTTGATTTTCTCTCTCCCTGTCTCCTTTTCTTCTTACATTTTTTAAAATTTGTATATACCCATACTTCCGGAGTAACAATCACTTTGCATATAGCACCCTGCATTACTACGTAATGAACTGTAGCATGGAGCGGGCAAACCCCACAGAAATATGTTTTATCCTCTGTCTGACTTTACTGCAGAGTCAAAGAAGCAGAATGTAGTTCTAGTAGTTAATGTGCTATATATGCTGGTTACTACAAAATACTTGACTAAACCATAGTTTAGAAAGTGAAGATCAGTGCTGTAAATGTGCAGCCTATTTTATATATAGACTCTAAATACGCAGCCTACTTCTAAAGGTGACTGTAAAGAGAAGGGTGGGCTACGGTCACCTGTAGAAAAGTTGAGGATAGTAAGTTTTAAAAGCCATGGATTGGCAAATGTGTTTGAGATTTTTATTTTTTCTTGTCTAGATCATCAGTAAGGGTACATTTTTGTAGTTCATAACATCAAGGCTGACTGCTTTTCAGAAGCAGGATTGAAGGAAAAGGACAATGTAAACCTACGACATTGCCTTTCCTAATCACAGGTTCTGGTCAAAGAGAGCTTGTTCCTTCCTTTACCCACTGCAGGAAATGCTTGTATGAGAGATGTATCCCATATTTGAACCATGTAAACATCAGATTAATGCTGTCTTTTGTTTTAACTATTATCTGAATCAGTAAGCTCTTTTCCTTCAATCCGTCAAATAGTGTTGAACCTCCCAGCCTCGTTTAAGAGAAGTAATTTCTCTACACTACTTTTTGATCTTCAGGGCATGCCTCGAAGTCTATTTACATAAATAAATGTTTAGGGAACGACTCAGATTATGGAGCTTTATGGACTTTTGATGTGCCCTCTTCACATCCTGTTGCTTACCCTGTGAATCAGATCTGACACTTAGCAGGGTATTCACTTTACCTTCTCTCACAGCCAAAATGAATGCAACCTAGACGACAAAAGTGGGGATCCTAACTCAATGGGGAAATGCTTGTAGATGCTGCCATTCTATGCGAATGTCCTTCACAGGTCAAATGACATTCTTTTCCCCTGACATAAAGCACATTTACACTGTAATATCCCTGGAGTAAACACTGTCTTACCCTGTTTAATTGTTGCATCTTTAACAGAAGTCCATGGTCGTATTTGAATACCTATCCTGAAGTCTGAAAGTTGCCTCAGGGTACGTGTCTTAAAAGTCTTTCATGGCACTATCCAACTCTAACTAAACATAGGACAAATATACAAGGGTATTTTTTCCTTTTCCTAGTCATCTTGCCTGTGTTTAAACATGCAAGCTGGATCCTTCTAGTTTATTTTATTGAACATTCCTGGTCCTTTAATAAGATTGTATTTGCAGTTGGAAAGATATTATTGTATCTTTTAGAAGATATGTAATAAATATGAAAGGCAATGCTTTTGAAGCATAATATTCTTTTGAGATTTTTTTCCCATAAGTTTTCTTCTTTTAGATTTTTATTTACTACTAGAGGCTGCCAGTTATTCTATGGCAGCTGCTTCCAGACAGTACTCACACAACCTATCTTTAGATAGTTTATGTGTCAGTGGTAGGAGCCTGGTCTCCTTATGCAGTCAGTGAAGAGAAGTATGCATATTCAGTGCAGGGATTCAGAAAAACTAAACTATAGCCTCTAAGCTGATATTGGGAAAAACATCCTAGGTGATCTGAGACAGGCCTCTATCACAAATGGACTGTAAATATGTCAAGTTTTTCTTTCATTTAAGGTACCCAATTAATTTTAATATTTAATCTTCTTTTCTTAATTCCATCACTTGCCATTTCCTTTGTATCCACTTTTGCTCTTTATTGTGCCATCTTTTAGTTGCTGTGATTGAAATGACATTTTAAATGCTTCCTCAGTGACCAAATTTTTTCTGTTTTTAAAGAGTCATAATTAGCTTTGGCTTGGAAAATACTATGGTAAATCTAAACACACAGTTTCTGATTTTCTGATGTCTTTTCCCTCTTTCCTTCTTTTTGTCCTTTTTTTTTCTTCCCGTTAGCCAAATTCTGATTATTTCCTATTCCTGTAATTGGCTAGGCCCTTTCTTTCCAGTTTAAGGTCATACAAACTGTAAAAGTAGAGAGGCATTCTGTAAAGTCTGAAATATCTGGGTTTTTTTAAATCTTTCATTTGTATAGTTTTATTAATTTTACTCAACTGTTCACAGCTGTGATACCTCTACCCCCAGTACTTTACTTGAATGTCTGCCAACTGTCTTTGGGCTCTGTTGTCTGGCATTATATTCCTTGGCCCCAATCCTGAAAAATTTGTACACTAGAGTAATTTTACGCATGAGAGCAGGCCCACTGACTGTTGATGCATAAGGTTATTCTGGAGTGCATGCATTTTCAGGGCTTGGATAATTGTTCTGATTTTACTGGCCAATCATTGCACAGTATTTGTAATGGAATTTTTACTCAATTCTAGATTTTTTTTAATTCTCTCTGTAAACTCCCACAAATTTTGTACAGTCACATGGACTTGGACATTGGTTAGGTGGTCTTAATGATTAAATCTACTCTTCATTTCCTATTCATGATGATGATGCCCACAAGCATATTAGTGTCTACATGAACTGAATATATTACTGTTTTTCAAGTATACATAGAGATGGGTTTTTAATTTTTTTTTGCTGCAGTTGAGTAAATAAACAGTAGGTGATTCTCATAACCTTCTCCCATCCCATAACCCATCCCCATGATAAAAAATGAGCTATCAGGTCAAACCTTGGAGACTTTTATTGCAACATCTGTAACTAACCATATAAATGTGTCTGTGATATATTCATTAATTTAAAGGAATTTCAGCCTTTTGTTAATTTATTACTAATGCCTTCTAATGCCTTCTGATTGCATCACTGCTGGAATGCCTTCTTTCTTGACTAGCTACAGAAGATCAAGGGTATGTATCCCAACAAGTGTTACAGAGCAATTACTATACGATTATTTCTCTATGTCCATCTTTTTATTACTGAAGTCCCTACTAGCAGTCAAACCTCTTTCTTGATTCTTTTTCTAATTTGAACAAAACACATCAAAGTGTACCAGGGGCTGAATCCCTAGCTGCTATGAATCTCCAGGCTCCTCCTGAGTAAACCAAGTGACATTGCTTTTTGCCGGCTAAGAAATTGGTTGAATAGGCACGAAAGCCAGGTTACTACTCTCTGTCTGATGTTCAATACTGATTTCAACTTCATTTCTTTTTTCATTTGTTAAATACCATGCATCCACTTCACATCCATAGTAGAGTGTGCCTTCTTAAACTGTAATCTTCTTGAAACCTGAATACTTCTTTTGGGCTTCTGTTCCTACTCTTTGAGGGATGTCCTGTCAATCTCATCCTTATGCTGATCTCAGCAATATATAGTATTCCCTTTGGAACCTTTCCCCAGTGTTGCCCATTCCCTCCCAAAGGTTCAACAGTTTGAGAGTAAGCAGTGTACTTATCCAGACAAAATAGGAACAAAGCTTCAGTAAAGTGGTAAATCGGTAAAGCCTACTTACTCTTTCTTGTGCAGTTCAAGTGACCTCTGGGATTTCTATCAACTTAATTTTTCTTAGATATTTAAGACTTGTACATAATACAGTGATCTGCTAATCTCACAGATATATATGTACTGCCCATTGTGGAACCTAAAAAAAAAGATTTTTTTTTTTCTCAAATTTACATTCAGCTTTAGTTGCAGTGTCACAGAGGGACTAAACTTTGGTGCCCAGCACATTTGTCCATAAACTTGTTTTTAAGTATGTGACTAGCTTTAATAATTTCCATGCTGAATAGGAGCCTTCAAGCAACATAATGCCAGAACTGTTTCAGATTCTCAACTGTATTTTTTCAGCAAATTCTTAGCACTCTATTTTGAGTTGTAGCCACCAACCTTTTGTAGTGGTATTGAGCACACAGAGAAATCATTGAAGTCGAAGGGGTGAATATTTGGTAATAGAAAATAGTAATTCTATTTCAGTTTATATAGATGTGGTCTCGTAATGTTGATTTATTAGATACAAAAAATGGATCTGAACAGGTTCTTATCTTCTTTGATGCATTTATCAGAAAGCAATAGAAATTCTATAGTTACTGAACTTCTATTTTGTAATGCAATTACGTATTTGTATTATATCATTTGAGTATTTCTGGCAGGGTTTGAGTTTGAAGTCATAAAAATTAAGTAGAACTATATTTTTTGTAACTCTGTGGAGATTAAGAAAAGTCTTCTCCTTGTGACAAACTGGTAGCATTTGCTGACTGGGTCAGGGCTTTCATACTTCTGGTCCTTCCACTCGTATTTCTAGAGTCACAGTAACCCAGTACTGCATTTAATCAGAAATACCTCATTCATTGGGGTTTCCTCTTTCTCTGATGTTTTTGTCTACCAGCATGCAACCTTTTGTCACAAGAGTTAAAAGAAGATCTATTTTGGTTTAGCTGACTTTTTTTTTTGGCTCAAGCTCTTTTTTACTCGTTTTTTGGGGGATTGGGGTTTTTTTTGTGGATAGTATTGACCTTTTTTGGAAGTATTGTTGACTCATCCTGAGGACGAAGAGTACAGTTTAAGGGAAAAGTAGTTGACCTAATCTTCTATTTATCAAACAGAATTTGTCTGCTTTTGTAAGTTGTGTATACTTACTGATGTGTGGTATCACACTGGAAATTATTTTTGCTATGAAGAGCAGCACAAGTTGTCTCCAGTTGTTGAAGTCAGTGAGGTCACTGTTTCACAATATCCTACACAGTTTCCTTATTTCTATTATTCAGAAAGGCTTTTCCTTTCTGCCTTCCTAGATTTCATTAAGCACATTTATCAGTTTCATCAGGGAAGAGAGTCAAATACTTCTAGTTTTTCCACTGTGATTTTATATCCTGCTGCTTTTTTATTTGTCAGCCTCTTTTTTGTAACTTGTCCTGAAATCCTGATGGGGTGGGATCAGATTTTTGTTTTCAGATATTATATATAAAACTGTGCTTGAGATAAGGAGATGTTATTAATTATTCCCTTTAAAGAATCCCCCCGTCTCTTCTGTTTCAGCAATGAGAATTTTCCTCCTTTTCATTTGATTGTCTCATTTTAAACACTGCTTGGTTAAAAACACTAAATGGTTTCACAGTTTCTCGTACCATGCCACGTATTCCTTAGCTCTTCAATTGTTGTTTACTCTTTAGGCACCACATTTCCATCTTTGCTGTGAGTATACTGATACCCAGTTGAGATGGATGAACAGAACCACATTGAGTCTGTGTCCTTTCCTTTTTTCTTTCATTTGAGCTTCCTTTGTATGATACACTAGTGTCAGTCTATTCTTAGGGCCATGTTGGAATTCCTTTATACTACCCTCTCGTTTTCAGTCTTGCACTGTTGATCTTTGTCACTTCTTAATCAGAAGGTGTCTTTCTTTGTTTTATTTTTAGTTTGGCAGAGCACTGGTTGCAGTCACCACTGACCCCTGCTGCCTGGCATGCTGTTGCATTGTAGCCACACATGACCTTTCTTCAGATGATGCTCTTGTGGTCAAATTTTTCTTCTTGTCTCTGAAAAATTTGCCTCTTTTTTCCTATGAAAATTTGCAGAACAGTATGTCATCATTTTGGTTGATGATTCCTCATCTCAGTTTTCCCCTTGCACTGTCTTTTCCATGTTTCTTGCTTTGTAGCTCAATATTGAAGTCATTCATCCCAAAGAACCAAGCTCTATTCCGGTATTCTGTCAGTAACAGCTTGGAAGCAGCTGCAAAGTCATCTTTGCCTTCAGTGCTCTCTTCCTTTACTGGAACGTAGCACTATTCAACATAACTTTGTTTAGCATTATGGTTTGGAATCTGATGTATGTGGCATGCTGCTCTATATGTTTTCAAATGCTTGATGGGTTTTTTTTGCTGTCTGTTGTAATAAATGCTACTCTTCTTGCTTACTTCTCATCCCTGCTCTGTTCACTGGTGAAATGTTTATTCTTTTGTTCCAGTTACAGTTCCAGAAAGTACATGCCTCATGTACTTTCTCCTGCAGACTTAAGACATAACTTTTGCTTTTTAGGGATGCATTTCAGTAAAAAAAAGGCATTAAGTAATGTGCTGCAATTCATGCATCATCTGAAACTAAAGTGGTGTTGGGTGCCCTAAAGCACAGCATGGAAGTATGTGCAGTATTTGAGTGCAAAGCTCCTTAGGAGAATGACAGAAGACATCCAAACAGACGCAGACTAATGTCTGGTATCTTTTGGAATCACTGCTGCAGCAATACTACCCAGAACTACACTTATATTTTTGCTTTGGAGGGAGACAGTCAATTAGCCTTGGCTAACAGGCAAACACCCACCCAGCAGCCTGATTATTCCCACAGTTCACTGGTATGGAGGTGGGGAAAAAATAGTAAGAACAGGAATGATAAACTCATGGGTCAAGATAAAGGCAGGGACATCACTTACCAATTACAGTCATGGAAAAAGCAGACTTGACCTGGGAAAATTAACTTCTTTTATTGCCAATTAGAATTTTTAAAAATGTAACCATTAATTTGGATAGTGGGAAACAACAAGATAAACGTTAACACAAAACCTTTCCTACCCCCTTTCCCACCCCCTTTCCCAACCTCGACTTCACTTCTCAAGAATCAAGGGCGGATGATCAGTACATAAGAGTTATTCTCTGCTGCTCCTTCCTCCTCACACTTTCCTCTATGCTGGCAAGGGCTCCTCACAGGCTGTGATTCCTTCAGGAATATCCATCCGAACAGACCACTCTGGTGTCTTCTGCCAGCTGCAATGGAAATATCTACTCCGGCACCTTCTCTTCCAACCTTGGTGTTCTCCTTGCTGTTTCTCACTCCTTTTTTCTCCTCTCTCTGTCTAGTGTTTTCTCGTGCCCTTTTTGAAATACGATTTCATAGTATGTTACCAAATTGGCTGATGAGTTAAGCTTAGGCAAATCTGACACAGGGATCGTGGGATATTCCCACTCTTCTGGAGCACAGACTATCCAAAAAGGATACTCCACAACATCGAAAGTGTCATTATATACCTGTGCTCAGGCAATGGAATTAAGCCCAAATTTCCATGTAAATAGAGGGAGGTCTTTGAAGACCTCCAGAAACAAAATTTGCACATTTTGCTTACCTAATTTTAAAATTATAAGCATAATTAGTTGAGTAGCACATGACTGCTGAGAAAGTAAAATCTCTGTATAATTTACATCTTTTCTGGAAGTGCAGACAATCACATTTCTGATATACGGCCACTTTAATCACACAGAAAGCAATATATAGTCATATTAGGACATTACTTGAGCATATACTTGACAAAACTATTGCTAAATATTCCAGAAATTGTCTATATACTATGCCCTTTTCTCCTATTCTTTTTATGATATAACAGATGTTCAGTGATATCTGGCCTCTAAGACAAACTCTAGCTCTCAGTCTCCAGTTTCCATTATCTTGTTCCCAACCGAACTGTGGGAGCAGACAGAATATCCTCTTCAGGACAATTTGTGAAGAAAGTTTTTCTGTGTCTGCTCCATGACCCAGTTTTGAACTTCAGCAAGCTCAATGTTCACATTTTCTAGAATCAAAACAGAAAGCATAATCCAGTCTTCAGGTTAGGATACCTAAGTGAAGACATCAATAAGTGAAATGCTATATATCGTCTAAGACATCTGCATGGCACGTAAAGCATTTGACTGTGTCCCTCCAAAGACTCCGAAGGATAGCAAGTGGGATACCTTGTTGGAGCTGAACTAACCTGTCTTTACACGGCCAAATCCTGCTCTCCATCTCTGCTGACTATAAAGGGAGTTTAGATGCCTGGGATGTAATATTATTGTTCAGTTTACAGATCTATGACCTACTCATGTGTTTAGGATAGACACAGGATCTATGAGAAACTCATGACATCCCTGTACAGAAAAATAAAATGGTTTGGGTTGGAAGGGACCTTAAAAATCATCTCATTCCAATCCCCCTGCCATGGGCAGGGACACCTTCCACTAAACCAGGTTGCTCAGAGCCCCATCCAGCCTGGCCTTAGAAAGCCCAGGAGAGCTAAACCACAGCATTTAACATTACACTATTCACTGGCATTCAAACTACTGCTGTTCTCTCCCCTTGTCTGTATAGTTACCTACAGAGAGATGCCTATTTTTAAGTGTCTTCCTTTCAGTCTGCTTCCTACCATAGAAGACAGGAAGGGATGGTAGAAAACCTTTCAAAATGGCTTTCAAGTGTTATTTCCATACCATTTCCAAATTTTCAAGGCAGCAGGTCAGCCACCAGTCCCAGATGTCTCTGTTGATTCATTAATGGCAGTAACAACAGTAATTGCTACTCAGAACTATGAATAGGTTTTTGCTGAAGAAATTCTATAGCTGCCTCACATTAATATGGGAGCTAACGTGAAAAATTTACAATGTTTAGCTCAAACCTGCTATGACTTTTTACCTTTATTATTATAATTTTTACATAGCAACAAGCACACTATACAGTGTATGAAGAGTTTAAGTGTTTTCTCATAGAGCAACTTTTAGAGTATAATTGATTCTAAAGAAACAAACAATCTGGAAGTATATATAATACAGCTTTTAAGCACTTGATTGTATTAAAAAATCCATTTCACATTATATGACCTCATTTTGAAACCCAATAGCTAAAGAAAGTACATTATGAATTTCCAATACAAGAGAAATTGTAGTTTACTATCCATAGTGTGTGAGATGTGTACTTGCATTTTAACTGCAGTGTTATATATTTGTATAATTTTAAATGCAAAGGCCTTATCATTGCTTTGGTTTTGTATTTTAGTGACTAGAATCTCATAACCTTTACAACTATAAATTAGGTATTCTCCTGCCTCTGATGCAAGTTAATATTTAACTAGATTGTGCTGGGCTTAAACACAGGAGAAATTTTACAAGAATTTTTACTTTGCTTTTACGGTATGAAGAAAAATGTTGCAGAAATTTGTGCCTTTTAATGTTTTATTTAGACAAACATGTAGAATGAAAATGTTCTAGAAAGAAATTTGCATTCATCCATGTATGCACATTGATTTTTCTAAACTTTGAGTTGTTATAGACTTTTTCAGAAAGTCTTTTTCACCCCCCAGTTCTCCACTTTCTCTCTGCCTCTGTTTCCTCTTACCTCATTGGTTTTCTCTTGTCAAAATCATATTGTTTGTCCTATAATATATCACCCTTATTGGAGATGGGAACACCTGTATTATACCTGCATATACAACTGTTCCACCCGAGTCTTTTGTTTCTTTCCCTTCCACTTTTTCTATGCTGCCAGCTGGCAAAGTATTTCATGCAAGTTCAGCAAGTGTCACATATCCTAAATGAACACCCTTATGATGGTGCTGCAGTTTCCATCTTCTTGGACTTGGATGCAGCTAGCCCAGGAACAACTGCAAATCTTTATATCCCAGTCCAGTCTGAGTAAAGCAAAAGCAGAAGGCAGCAAAATAAAGACATTCACCCAGGAAAAATCGTCAAGCATGCTGACAGAGTACAATGATAGTGTTTTTCTCATGTGGCTCTGAGATGGGCTGTTTGGGTACAAGTGTACTCTCTGTTTTACATAAACAAACTTTGGGGCAAGGTTGGGGGGCAAAAGGTTGGACCCATATTAGTCATGAGTGCAGAAAAGCCTCCCAGTATGTGCTTACCAGCAGTGTAGAGAGGATATGACACACCCAAATAATCTGATGTCTTCCCTTGTGGCTTGTGGGTGGTGTTAGGGGGGCAGTACAGCAAGAGAGATGCCCAGGATCACAGAGCACAAGGTCAGGTGGAATCTGGAGGCAACTGCAGCTTTGAACCAAGCACATACCACCTTAGGGATACTCTTAGCCCACTGTGGGGATATGTGGGGCCAGGTCACAGCACACATCAGTTTCAGTCTTCTCCCTCCCAGGGTAGAATAAAGATAAAACCAAGAAATCTAGTGAAAAAAAGGGTGGGGAGAGAAAGCTAATAGGACTAGAGGATATGAAACTAATTGGAAGAGGGAGTTATTTGTTCCATTTGAACTACCTTGATCAAAGAAGAATTCATGTGAGTTTCGGGTAAGGTTTATAGCAGAGTAGGGTTTTTTTCCTTTCTTCTTTTTCAAAACCTCCTTTGCTTATCTGAAGTATTAACTTTCCATTTCCGCTGCTGAAGCAGATGTTTTGCTTGTCGCAGACATTAAGGCACTCTTAATGTGCAGTTACTGAATTCTTTTCTAAAAGAGCATTTTAAATTTGACAATGTTTCTTACATTTTTAAAGCAGTGACCTCATTTTGAAAAGATTTTTTTCCAATACATATGTCACCACTGGAAAAATATTAATCTGCAAAACTTAGTATAAAATGTCTCCATTTATTGAACATCTACTGTACAGATTTCAGCTGTCACAAAATCCAGTCATGCCTTCTTGTGAGTCCTGGCATTCTGAAAAGGCTTTGTTTCATGCAGGAAATATATTTTCATTGTGATTTCATTAAAATAAATATTTAAACAAATTCCAGCAGTTAAAAATGTCTTTGCAAATCGTACCCTTAATGACTAGAAAGTATTACTATGCCAACAGAAAGATTAACTCAGTAAACTCAGTTAAGACTCATTCTTCTTATGTCTGGACCCATTAACTGTTGGATGTTATAGTGTCCACTCCTAACATTAGTGTTTCTTAAACAAACTGTTATCTAAAAATAACAGAATGAAAGACGAATATTGACAAGCAGTTAGGGACCTGAATCCCTTATTATTCTTCCATTCATCTTAATTTTAATTTATAAATGCATACATTTGATTCATGTCTATATTTTTGCTTTCACAAGTTTATCCTGGCACTATACTTCAATCTTGTAAATGATCTTTTAAATGATCAGTTTAGGAAAACTTACAAGGAAAAAAAAACAACTGTGTTTTCCAAAGGGACAACCAATACAATACATTTTTAAAAATTGTTCATCAGTTAATCAGAGGCATTTTTAATGATGATATCTATTACAAAACACAAGGGAGATTGGAAAGTCAAAACAGTGGAGAACTGGGTGTTATAAAATGGCAATCACTGTATCTAGACAGTATATTTTTAAGATATGCATATCAAGGAATTGTTTGCATTCTTCAGTTGCTGATGCCATCTTCCAGTCTGCCTGCTCAAGGTTTTTTTTTTGTTTGTTTGTTCTATCCTGTTTTCTTCCCATCACACAAGCTGGAGTTCATTCGAATCTTTTTTTCTGTGAGATGTTTCAAAATGCTATGCTCCTCTAATTTACACAGTAATGAGGTTGCCCTGTCTCTGACCTTGGAGAACTAGCTTGGACTTCCTATATATTTTTGGAGGAGATCTCTACCTCTGATTAGAGCTAATGGGTGCTGAAAAGCTGTGTTTAAGAGTTGTTTTAAGTCAGCTTTTCGGGAAATCTGGCCTTCAGTTCCCAGAGATTGCAGCTGTTTTGTGGAAAAGGGAACCAGAAAAAGAAGAAAGGGGTGTGTGGGGTGTGTGTGTGCTTATCAACACTCGATAGCTAATAGAGAGTCAAGTTTTTGCATTAAACAATGATTCAACTTCTTGTCTTGTCTAATGAATACAGCACGCATTCCCCATAATTATAGCACTTACTTTTTCCTGTCCAAACATTTTGAAACAGCTGCAGACTCAAGCAATATTCAGTCTGGAAACCCGCTACCAGAGGGTGAGTGTATGGCTTTAGTCAAAGGAGTTAATCCTTCCGTGCAGTCCTCCAATTATTTTTCTTCACAAATAAGTATTGCTACTTTATTTTATCCAGAATGTATTCTATTCAATGAGCACTCATCAAATTCCAATCTTAATTAGACCCTAACAAAGCCAAACAAACAAATCACTGTGCTTGGATAAAGGCATGTGGGTCAGAGCATGTAAAAAGAAGAGGTAATACATTTAAATGGTTTTACTTTCTTAACCACTATAGGTGCTACAAAGCAACAGATGTAATTTATTATGGCCTTCGATGGTCAAACAGACTGAGTTGAGTTATGATCACAACATTCCATGAATTCTGTACCACTGCTATCTTTGTGGGTATCTAAAGCTGTTTTCTCATTTTGCTTTTTTTTCCCCCTCTTTTTATTTGTACATAGAGTTATATTTTGTCTCAGCTATCAGATGACAGCCACTATGTAAAAATACTTGAGCTCCCTTACATGGTTTGTATCATCACCAGAAAGCCTTGATAAAAATGCAGCCTTATTATCTGCATAGTTTATTCTCTCCATATATTTCAGAATGTATGTCCTAATTTGATATTCCAATATATATAATCAGTCAGCACTTTCCTTTCATGTTTTTTGACAGAAACACAGGCAGCATACCAGGCAATTAGTCTGAAGAATGATTCCAAAACCCAATCTTACTTCAACCCTCACCCCTTACACGCTTTGCTGATATGGGATGTTTGTGGTTTATTTCTCTGTGACTTCTTTTTTTTTTTTCTTTTTTCTTTTAATTTTTGAACAGAAGGGTCATCCCCTTATATACCTGTTGTTTGTTCCTCGGCTATTGCCTTTAAATAAACTCTGCTCTGGAAATAAAAAGCTGCTTCTTTTATTTTTTTGATAAACTGCCTATATTTAGTATTAAGACCCTTACTATTGATTAGCCATATAAAGGAAGGGTTTAGAAATGCTAATGTATTAAACTTCATAATAGTTCTAAGACACACATAACAAGTTCTCCTTATTACAGCTTTACTATCCTTATGATATCTGTCCACAGAACAGGGGAATAGGATAGCATGGTGAAGATGTGTCTCCCCATCGCCATTTCTGTACACATGTAAAAGCTTTAAGTTCAAGTTATACACTTCATTTTCCACATTTCCTTCCTACCTGGTAACTTTTAAAAACTTCCAAAACTCTGTTTTAACACAGTCTTTTAATTTTCCTTCCCACCTTCCAACATAAATATATTTTAATATTGCAACTATTTGGCATGCAATGACATGCATAAAACAACTGAAAAAAGGGCTTCTTAAAACATGGTCCAGATTTGTGAAGAGCTTCATGGTTCACTGAACATTTTATTTAATATGGAGATTGTATTCAGAGTTGTTTGATTTGCAGAAATAACAAGCCCAAATGCTTCAGTTTCTAATGGTAATTAGTTTTCAGCCTAGACAGTCTGTTTAGTTATATATTTACTACCTTGTAAAGAACTATCACAACAAACCCTAAAGCATTATTTGAAAATTAATAAGCTAAAGAAAGAGGAAATTCTTCACTTTTGCATAGCAACACTCTCTGTATTCTACTTTTTGATTGCAAAATCCACCTTTTCAATTATAGGTGTACTAAATTGTGATTCTTGAAAAACTATAAAAGGCAATTATCAATGTTTCTTAATACCATAAATGACTAATGCAAGTATGTTTTGCTGCAAGGGAAACAAAGACTAGTATTGTGAGCAGATTTCCTTTGCTTCCTGAGTCAGAATAGAACAAACTTTGATTCACATACTTTTGGAGTTATTTGCAATTAATATTAGTTTCTGTGGTGTTTAAAATAATGTGCTACAGATTCCATTGCAGCTTACATATTAGAAAATAAAGGCGCATTATTTATCCATGTCTTGGAGTTCACTTGGCTTTCGTGACATCAGGTAAGGAAGCAGAGAGAAAGTCAGAGCACAAAACCTTGCAGTAGTTCCTATATTCCTGCCTTATACAAGAAAAAATCTGAAAGAGTCACTTCTCCACCCAGGTATAAATTCTTGATCTATCCCTTTCTGCTTTTCAAAGTTAATAGAAGAAAAGTTTCCTTTGCCAGATACTGTGTTGGGTTTTTTTGGACTGGACTCTTCTTCAATGGCTCAACAATGAGTGAGCTCTCAGTGACTGCGGAGGCTAAGAATGCCTCCATTATACTCACTCAGCATGCTTTACCATTGATTTCTGCCTCTGAACATGGATAGAGGACACGCTTGAGCTGGCAGAAGGAATCACATCATGGCACAGACACCTCAGAAGAAATATGCATTATGGAAATCTTCTTAACAAAGAGAGTTCCTCAGCGATCATTAGCATTAGAGGTTCTCTCAGCTCTCTTTCACAAATGGCAAGGGAAAGCAAAGAAGGGAACATTTTTAAATCTTGGAAAGACTGACCCTCTCCCTTTGTGCTGCTGTGTCAAAAGAGCTTTAAATGCCCTTTCATTCCAAATCGGTATAATTGCTTTTGTTCACAGCCAGGTCCAGGTTTCTTAGCAGTGGAAGCAAAGTAAGATGTGTACTGTTTTGAGGCCAAGGAACTAAGTCACTTTGTTGTTCCTCACCACAGCCAATAATTACATTAAGTTCTGTGGGGATTCCAGAAGACTTTCCAAAGTAGAAAATACATGAGACGAAGTGGAATGAGTTGGTAGGATGTCAGGCTGCCAGTCAATGCACAGCCTCACCAAGAGTGGGAATCTCTGCCTTCATTCTCAGTGCCACAGGAAGCTGTTCTGGTAGGCAGTGTAATGGTGGCCTACTTAGGCTTTTGGACATGCGCAGCAGTCCTATGAACTATTTGATTTCTCTGTTAGCCACCAACAAGGCACATGCCTCTTCCATCTTCCCTTCCCTCCCCTTCCTTTCCCTTTCTTCTGCCTGTCATCCCTTTCTTTTTCAATAGGTTAATTTTCTTCCAGTTCAACAATCTGAACTGGAAGATCAGCAGTGTCAAGTAAATACCGAAAAAAAAAACCCTAGAACAACAGCAACAACAAAAAAAGCAAAACCAAAAACAAAACAAAAAAAAAAAAAAAAAAAAAAAAAAAAAAAAAAAAAAAAAAAAGAAAAAAGAAAAAAAAAACAACAGAAAGCAGGAAAAGTGGATGTCTTCTTATCACCCTCACTTTCAGCTGAATCTAGCAATCAAATCAGCTTAGTTATATCATAAAACTACACAGTAAATTAGGTCCTTTTCATTCTTCCCCAAAACCTTAATCTAGGCAGGCCACTTCAGAACAACAAAGACAACATTGAAAAGGTAGTGAAATTGAAACCTCAGGAAACGAGATGCAACTAGTCATATTACACCTCTGTAATCATTTTCTAAGGGCAGTCTTAGTTTGAAATCATTCCCACCCAATTCTGAAAGCTACTGCTTCCTATTAGCAAAAACTGGTCTGAACTGAACTGCCAGAGAAGTGACAGAACCACTCCGAATATTTTCTGAGAAGGAACTTTTTTTTTTCCCCAGTGGTATTTGGTGAGGGCATTTCCTTGACAAAATTTACCAGGATGACAGAAGTGGTCATTTGTTTCTCCAAATCTCTTCCAGTAAAAAATGTTTATTCACCATAGATGTGAATGTTTATCGTGTCAGAGAAACAGGAAATACAGGCTTCATATCTGAAGATTGCATATTTTAACTTAAGTGTGCTTTCTGAAAGTCTGTGATTTCTGCAAAACAAAGGAAAATCTCTACAAAAACACTGGGAAAGTCCAATGCTGGGGTTCCAGGGGACTTATATTAAAACCTAAAGAATTTTATACATAATTGCATCCTTTTGTTACATGCACATTGTTTATTTAGTGTTTTAAACAGCAGTGTCCATGGAAGTAGAGAAACAAAAAGTAATTAGTCTTTTAAGAAGACTGAAATTTTGATGGTTTCTATGATATATTCATGGACATGAGTATATGATGACTTATCTTCAATACAAGGAAAAAGATGCGGTTTTGTTAAAGTGTTAATAAGAACAATTAGACTTGTAGTACATTAATGCATATGTAAAATACAAGTTGGTCACAAACAAGACAATGTTTAAACATACAGTTTTCTTGTAAGACTTCAGTGAAGTTAGGCTGGGGTTTTAATATGCTTGGGAAATTAAAATGTACTGGATGATGTTGTAATAAGAACAACAGTCATATAAAAGGTATGTTAGGTATTGTTTGAGACACATAGTTTACAGATTTTGTTTACAGGAATATTATTAACAACACCATCCAAAAGAGATAGTGCAAGAATTAGAAGAGACTAAGAGTTAAGTTAGAAAAGTAATTCTTTTTCAGAGGAAAAAAGTCTCTGTTCTCTGTAACTCAACTTGAATAGCTCAGCCCACTGGATAATGAGTCTGATCAAAAACTGTAGAGGTTTTCTTGTTAGACTCATATGAAATTAGTATCAAAACATTATAGTAATAACTTGTTGCTTTTACCATGTTGGCACACAATATTTTCTGTAATAGTTTTAATAAGTTCCATATGACTAGTTGGAAAGATGAACTTAATTAAATAACACATTGTTGATATATCTTTTGCTAACAGTCAACACTTTGGTTAAAACTTTAAAACTGACTAGAAAAATGATGCCAAAGTTTATATCCTTGATAAAAACTATCACAAACTAGGTAAAAAAAATTAAAGAATGTTTCTCATTTGCTGTTATATTCTATTGCACATTTCTTTTTTAAAGTAAAACCTTTAACTGTGCCCATTTATACCACCTGAGCAGAGCAGTGGCTACAAGTTTTAACCCCTTATATTCCTTTGCCTGAAAAGAAATTGTAACTGCCCTTTCTGTTATTGAAAAAAGGTTAGAGAATCAAATAAGGTATATGACTGCTTTGCAGTAGCTTTCACTACAGAAATGTTTAGTAAAGAAGGTAAGCATCTATTTGGAATATGTTTGCTGTAGCTAATAAGACAAGATGAAAGACGCCTTTTTCAAAATGCAAGTTAAGATTCAGAATTCTTAAGATACTTGCATCCAAAATCACTAGGTCTTTTTATTTTTTCCCTAAGTTTTAGCAAGCACAACTTTCAGAACATGCACAAGTGGATTATGTAGCTAAAGTGAACAAATTTTGCAGAATTGTATTTGCATGGAGAACTGAATTACTTACAAGTAAATTGGAAGTAGGAACTCTTAAAAATTCCTTCCTAAATTGAAAGAAGCTAAAAAAAGCAAATGCTTTCTAAAATCCTGTTTCTTTTTTCCTACTACTAGTAAGGAAAATAGTAGTAAAAGCTTGTGGGAAAATCAGTGGCATTCTTGTTTTCTTTCTATTTGCCTATTTAACCTACAGTTTGGTGCTACAGTAATTTCTTAAGGCTACAGTAACTTTTCAGGAATGTCAAGAAAAAGTTATCTGGAAATTAGAAAAACAATGGAATTACTTCAATTTGTGGAATAATTTATAGCTGAAAGATAAAATATACTCTTCAAAATCTAAGACCCTAATCATTTACTGCTAGTAAAAGAAAGTAGAATACAGTATACCCAGTCCTGCCAGGAAGACAGTTTTTACCATAATTCTTCCTAGAACAACAGGAATTAGGGAACAGACAAGCTAAACAGGGCTGCCACCTCCCTATCAAAACCTGTCAAGCCAAAACACTATTACTTTTGGGATGTCAGTGTCTTACTAAACCACTTAGCATTAATTGACAACTTCTCCGGCAGTGTAAGAGACTTAATTGCAAAGTTAGCACAACTCCATAGTTTGAAGTAGCAGAGCCCAAGCGTCAAAGCTGGCAGTTTTAAAAATTAGTTAGCCTAGAAGAAGACAAAATGCAGAGGGTGAAAAGTTCTTCCTGTCAGGGAAAACTATACACAGGCTTGATGGAACGCCTGTCCTGGTCTCTGCTGTCACCAACAAACGTGGCCCATATTTTGCTGCTGCTATGTTGGAAAATACATTGAGGAGACTGCAGTGGAGAAGTCCATGGTTATGGCTGACAATGTCTAAGGACACCTGAGCCCTGCAGTAATTCTCATATGTTAAAATAGCTCCCGTTTCAAGGAATGGGACAAAGTTTGCTGCCAGGGCAGAGAGCAGACAGCCTGCTGCAGTGTGTGATCAGCTGTTTGTCAGAGACATTGTTGACATACTCACAGCCTGGTTGGGACATTGCTTTTCCCTACGTAGCATGGAGCTGCAACAATACTGGTATGACTCTGATGATGGTGTTTCATTGCTTATGAGAACTAAATGTATCCCAATAGAAGATAGGGGGCGTTTGAAAGAAACTTGATCAATTATTGCAAGGTTACTGCTTTTTCTGATTTACCAAACTGACACCTTTTCATTCTGGTTTTTTCTCAACACTTATGTTCAAAAATGTTGGTTGACTTCAAATTCTGGAGCTATTTAAATCTCTAAATCACCTCATAGTAGGCCAAATGAAAGCTGACAGTTTAGGAAACTTTAAGCAATCATACTTGAAAGTTAAATTAATTTTTCTTAAATTTCATGCAATTTATTTGTTTGAGATTTCAGAGAAAAACTGTATTATGACACATTTAGAGGGTCTACAGCATAATTTGCTAGAACTAAGGATGTATATGAAAATAGAATTATTTTATTACAAATAATTTATTAAGAAAAGACTAGACAGTAACTAGACACATGCTTGTGAATTTAAATTATAAGGGATATAAACAAATAGATTTCTAAGAGCTATTTATAAACCAGAATTTATTAGCAGTTCAGGCAGAATTCTACTTAAGTTCCAGCACAGAAATGTGGGATTGTTTTGTGGGGAGACTTTTCTGCTAGGCATGACTATGGAAAGCAACTTATTCTTGAGACTGCCACCTTCAATAGTAGTATGTTATGTATGGTCTTTATACAAAGTTAGTAAAGTCCAAGAGATAATGAGATTAACAGAAAAATGTATAACAGATGTTTTGTATAATGTCTAATGCGATGTATAAGCAACTTCAATAAGGCTTTTTAAAACCATAGTCTCCTAAAAAGGACCATTGAAAGTATGGGACCCTTAGCTAGCAAATTAAAGCCAGCACATGAAATGATAGGCTTGTTTTCTGTAATTACTTTTCACAGACCTTTTAGAAACAGTTTGTGGAGAAACCCCAGGGTTCTGTGCACCACAGATTGCAAACCACTGAATTAAACATCCAGGACTGGTGGAGGAGTTAGCCAGTGGGCTAAACAGGAACAAAAGAGTAATAGTTTCTAAACACACAGTGTACCCAGAGCTATGGATTTATGTAGCTCACAGTTGGTTAGGCCAGTGATGTGAGTAAAGAGTACTGTGTTTATTTAGAATGGTTATAGCCACTTGTATTTGTTACCAAAATTTACAGTAGAGATGCATGTAATAAAGAAAAAAGTTTTACTGAATTATACCCTAGAAGATAAGTTGTAATGAAAGAAAAGGATGTAAAAGAAGTGTTTAGCTGGAGCTAATGGGATATTGACATTATCCAGTGAAAAAAAGAGGTCACTGGCACCCAAAACAAAAAGAAAATTTAATGAAATTTGTGTCTGAAGGTAAGAATTGAGAGCCTGAGGGCTTCTTTCTGAGGATCCACAGCTGTAAAGGCTGAGGAATGTTTTAGGAACTCTAGATAAGATGAGCTAAGTAATTAGAAAGCTCTAAATAATTAGAACAGGATGCATTTTACGTATTTTGATTGTACCCATTTAATGTAAGCAAAGGCCTTACCTAAATCTCTCTAGGTAAGTATTTCCTTCCTTTGTTTCAGCTTTACTGTTCTGTGAGGCAAGATGCATGAGAATGAGAAAATAAAGCCAGTGGAAGCAGCAAACAAAGCAACACTGTACTTGTCCTGGGCTGAGGGACTCCAGATTCTAACACGTTTTCTGCCAAATTTCTAGAGATATTTTGGTGTCAATACCCCTGGTGTCAAATTTTATGAAGGACCTGCCAACAGTGGTACCACGTAGTCTGGTGTAGACAAGGTAGAGACCACGTAGTGTCACTCATACTCCAAACCACCACAGTATTTACAATCTAGGTCTGCTGCTGGGAAGTTCTACATGCCAACAAAGTCCTTAGGCCCCTTTACAGCAACTGCCTAATTCTATACGTGCCTAGTTACCTGAGAGGTTTCATCCCTCTCCCTCATCTTAACCAAACAGATCTCTTTTGTCCCTAGTCACTGCCTTAGCCAAAAGGGAGTGTCACTCTCTTTCTCCCTACAAAGCTATATGCAAGGAAAAGTGACCTCACATGAACAGTCCCGTAACAAGAAGTCTCTTCTTAGCCCTGAGTAAAGCAGAGAGCAACTCTTCGAAACTTAAAATTTACTCTCCACTCTTGCAATATCTGCTCTGCTTTTTGGCTTCCCAGAATGTTAAACATTTTATTTCCCCCATGTCTCTTTGCGTCCAGCTTTGAGAGTGATGATTCTAATGACCAACAAAGATTTCTAGAAGATAAGCAACAACTTTACCGTTTCCGAGGAAGTAGAAAAGTCAAGATTTTCTGTTTAAAAATTGTGATTCAGAAATACATGTTCATACTTATACAGGTGATAATATTTTAAATGAAGATTTTATAGCAATAATAAGACCAGAAACCCTGTGAAAATGAGGTAATTCATAGTATGTTGTATAAAAGACAGTGGTACAATAATAATAGGACAATGAAAAACATGAAGAGATTTAACAGTTAAATCTTGAGGGGATATTTAATAACTAGAAGTCTGATAAAGCACTATTTACCATAATTACATATATAGTTAAACTTTATGTACATGTTTCAGTTACAATATCTCAAGCTAGTGAAACAGAATCTGCTGCCAGACCATAACAGATTGTTCCCACAGGACATCTGTTTCATGTATTTAATTTCTTTAAAAAAGTAGGCAATTCTTTGTGGCTATAAAAGTATGAAAGCATAAAGTTTTATTTGATATTATGTCACAATTAAATAGTTGTGCCAAATTTTTTCTTTCATCCCAAATAATATTTAATGCTGACACAGTTCTGATGCACCAGTAAATTATTGCACAGTCTTCTAAAACTATTGTAACATTCAGAGCACAGAAAACACTAAAATACTTTTGGGCTAGACATAGACATCTTTGGGTTTAAACATCTTATTGAAATGGGATAAATGCACTTACACAAAAAAAAAAAAAAAATCTAGAAAACCCAGCATTCACAGTGTCTTTTTAGGCATCTTTAATTCCAGGCAGACTCATGGTCTTTGGCTGATGAATGGGTAAAATATGGAGAAGGGCCATTCCAATGGGAACTCCAGTTCATACAAAGACTGGCATGGGAGTTAGCCACTTTTAAGCTTCAGGTGTCCTGTCTCTATGGTCCAGGGAGGACACTAATGCTAAGTATCCTGGGAGTGAAGGCGGCACCACCAGCAGTATGGACATTTACGCCTGACCTAGTTATCCAGCACTGTCTCTGTGGAAAAGCAATACAAGTACCTAAATACAACGGCCTGTTCAGGGATCCATTTACCTCGTTCTAACACAAACATCTCAAAAAGTTATGATTAGTTTCTCCCTAAAAGTATCTGTATCAATGAGTTTCCCTCCTTGACTATAAAGGGAGCCTAGACATCTTGCTTGGGTGTAGATATTTGTTTTATCATATATAAAGTTAAATGGCACTCATTCTCTTTGATTTGTAAGCCCTAACTCAAACTTGGTTACCCCAAACCAATCACTGGGCCCAGCTAACCAAGCCTTAAGTGTTATCAAAGGAGACCTAGTAAACAACAGGCCAATTATATTCTTATAAATCAATACAGATGAAAATGCTGCTGCTCTCCACTGTTTGCCTGATAATCTGAAATACTTGTAAGGCAGGCAGATATCTGGGATCCAGTGCCCACACCATGAAGAAATGTCAAACACCTCATTCCCAAGAACAACATCTTGCTCATCAGGCCCCAATTTAGCCTGGAGACGGCTCCCACAGCCTCTCCTGAGAAGTCAGCTCATGGAAGGCAAAAGTACAAGAGCTTTGATGCCATAAAAGAGCAAACAAGGAGCAGGCTGATTCATGAGCCAGTGGTGAATACAGTCCACTAAACAGAGAAGTAAAACCTGGTGCCTAGTGAGGGAATAAAACAGTAAAAGATTTAGGAAGTGGAGGCTTGCCACCAAGATTTCTGTCTATAATTCTGAGAACCTGATTTCTAGGCTGGTGGTCAATCTTCCTTTTCCTTCTTGACTATGTCTGCACTCTTTCGTTTTTTCTTAAAGCTTTTTTGAAAGCTTCTGCTGCATGGTGGGTGAAGGGAAGCAATATAATTCCCATTCTAACAAAAGTGAGAGAGACATGTATCATCATGGCTGATGGCATGTAGAGCAAGAGGGCAGATCTCAGAAGAGTAGGGTAAGACATCAATAAAAGATCCCTTAATTGAGAGGCAGGTAATTTTTTTTGGTTGGTTTTTCTTTAAAAGAGAAAACACAGAGAATTTCAAGCAAAACAAGTGCAGACAAATCACTGCATTCAGAAGAGAGAAATTACAACAATCAAAAAATTAAATATTTCAAGCTATTGGCATTCCTGTTGGCTGCTGGAGGAGTAAGAAAACATCATCATTACTATTTCCCTGCACAGGTGCAGGATTGGCTAGTGAGACAGTAGTGATTTACAATGCTGTCAAGGACGTCTTCAGCTCCTAATCAAGGAAAAGTTCAATTTTTTTTCTGTACTTGGGCCTATATTTCATTTTTTTATAATCCTTTTCCATTTCTATACAGAATACTCAGCCAAACTCCCACCTGAGCCCTTCAAAAGCTGTAACTAAACTGGATAAACTGCCTACCCTTAGTGACTGGGGTACTACAACCTAATACAACAGCATTTACAAAAATGATAGCAGGACTCGATGTGCATAACATGGGCATCGCCCTATCCCTCAGTCTTTCATTCATCTGTTCTTCCATGCACCAGACTAAACCCAAAAGTTTCCAGAATCAATGGGTTTTCTTTACAGATGTTGACAATGTAATCCCCAATGACTCAGTCAATAACCATAGACCTTAAAACCTTAATTTGATAATTTTAGTGTTAACTATTTCATTAATTTTACTAATTTAGTTTGATTATAGTAACCTGGTGTTTGAATAAACCACATTTCCAGAAAATCATTCTGTCTTCATTTTTTAGGTGCTAAGATGTGAAAAATCAACAACTTCTCTTGCTCTTTCATTATTTTTGTGAATCATTCCTAGTGGTAAGCATGATTTTTCTTCTCAAACCTCAACACAGTATTCTAGCAGAAGAGTACTCTTCTAAACGTCACCTTGCCTGTTTGTGCCTCAAAGACCTGAAACAGTTCTCTTTGCTGTGTTATCATGTAGGGTTTGATGATATTATGACACCTCTCATTGTTTCCTGAGCTGCTGATTTCCAGAATATAGTTTTCTACTGTTTAGATGTGACCTAGATGCATAATTTTGCATTTAACTTGAATGGGTTCAGCTTGCCAAGCAATCCAAATTTTTCTTTATACCTTCCTGGTCTTCATAATTATGTACCACTCTGCCAATCTCTATGTCAGCAATGTAAGATATCAACAACGTTTTGATATTTACTAAGGCATATGGAAATGTGGAATAGCATCTTTTAATTCCTAGTCTTTATGACCCATATTTGAAACCATTCAACTCTCACTGAAAAAACCCTGCATCTGAGAGTGGAGTGTTAGCCAGTTCTTAATGTATTGAGTGTCTGCTTATTAATCTTGCAATGTATGTGAATTTAGGATACTCTAACCAAGCATTATTGACACACGGGCAACCATAGAGTTACTTGAGGTCAAAGGTGATAAATATTTCCATACGGGGAAACTCGGGGACACAATTAGACATACTTCTCCTTATAATTCATGGAACAGTAGAAGTTTTCACCCCATGATTACACTGAATATAAATTCACGGAGATGTACCTGATTTGCATGTAGTACTGCATCTGTAAGAGAGAAAGAGTCAGAAAACAAGCAAAAAAGTAGTACCAAGTAGAATGAAAACAGGGGAAAACCGTGTAGTCATGACAGAAGTGAAACAACGAGAGCTTTTTGAGTGATATTCTGTCTGGAAAGCTGGCATAGAATTGTGAGAAAGGAAATGCTCTCCTGTTGTTTAATTGTACTGTGTTTGGAGTAATGGAACCTCTGTGTACATTCTTTGTAAATTAGAATGATTGCAATAAGAAAAATATTTAGCTCCTACGGCATCAGGGAGACCAGGTTTTCTTAGATGAGGGCTGAGATCACCTCGGCTTTTTATTGCTTGTAAGCAGGATATGCAAGTGTCAAAGCAACTCATTCCAGCCTGGAATTTCAGCAAAATTCACAGAAAGTGTAAAGTCAGAGTGATGGACATCAGCTCTTCAAAGAATGGGGTTTTTTTCAAAGGCTTGTAACTCTTGAACTCTTTTGCGAATCAAATGCCTGTGATAAAGAAATTCTTTGTGCCTAAGCTTGTGGTTTTGCACTTCTAGCTGTCATACTCAAAGGTGTGAAACTGGAATTACAGCTTTTGTTGGTTTTTTGTCTTGATTTTCAACAATTTTATGATGTCTGTGTAGAAATAAACCAATATTTTTGTTACAATAATGTTCCCTTCTTAGTTTCCCTATATAAATGTCCGCATTTCACAACTGCTATTTTTTATTATTTATAGTCTCTTACCCACTTTTTTCACCCTTCTGGCTAAAATTAGTGTCTTTGCTGTAGAAACAAAATATTTTAATATTCTAATAAATTATAGTCTTAAATGGTTTAAAAATACAAAATAATACTTAGTTGTAATTAATTAATTTCTGCTTCCATGGTGTCTTCCAAATAAGCTGTGCTCATCCTCAACTTTGTGAAAATAGTTCTTTCAAAATCTAAACATACATATTATCCTTTTCCTTGCTCACCTTCATGTATGTAAAAAAGCTTACCCACAACAAGCAGCAATAAACAAGCCTAAGTCAAAATAAGAAATTCACAAACCATTCCTGTAAGTATGAAGATTTTACTCATTATTCTCATATCCAAAGTGAAACGATCTTTTTCCTGGTTATTATGTGTTTTATGTCATAGTTCTTTAGAAATTATGTATTTAACTTCCGAAGGTCTTGGGGACCATCCCCATGCTACTGCCAAAAACCACCATCCATAAACCACAAGATCATAAAGCACAATTTTATAACAGCTGGAATTTTTTCCTGTCATTCTCCTGAAAGTTTTTCAGGAGTCCTTTCCGCTAGTTACAAACCTGCTTTGTATTTTGTCCCATGGTTAACTCATCCTTTTTAAATAGACCTGGAACTGAGGTACACATGTAAAGTGATATTAATATTTTCCCATATCTACCAAAAATGCAGCCATAGGTACATTTTAATGTACTGTTTCCCAAGTTTAAAGTTGCACCTCATTATTTTCTTAGTTATCCTGTACAAGATCCATTCTGCCACTTCGATGCCTGAAGAGGCCTCCTAGAAACAGAGACTAGACAGAATAAGGGAATAAAGGTAGGTATTTATTTGAAAGGCCTTCTTATGTACCCCCTGGGGAGCCAGAGGCTACTGCCCAGATGGACCCCAAGATGGGCGACAGGTCACGAGTTCTTCACACTTTTATAAGTTTGGTTCATTTACATATCAGGGTCAATTCTCCAATTAAAGCTTCAGTTCAATGATGCAATTCCCCTCCGCTTGGCTTCCTCTAGAGGCTTTTTGGTTTATACTTTTTGGGCCTAGGACAGTCTGGGTGTCCTTGAAGAGCAAGCCTGGAGAGGCTTTGTTATGTCTACCTAGCAGGAGAGAGCAGAAATTAACAGGCTACAAGAAACTTCAGAGTTACACACTAAGCAGTACGGAATTTGAAAAATATAAAAGTTAAAACCTAATGCATCAACTTCTTCTACCATATCATAATTTTGTACTCTGGAATTCATTGATTTTCACAGAATCTCATGTTAGTTGACGTCAGAAGGCATCTGTTAAGATCATCTCATCCAATTGGCCAGGTGAAAGCAGCATCACCAAGAGCACATTTCCCAGGGCTATGCCCACCTGGGTTTTAAACATCTGTGGGGATGGAGATTCCATAAGCTTTCTAAGCAACTTGTTGCAGTGTTTGAATCTCTTTCATTCAAGTTTCCAAAATTAAATTCTCCACATTGATCTTACTTTCTCCCACCCTCATTCTTTCCCCCATTCCCACAAAAATTACAGAAAAGCCCAGAAGATAGATACTTGTGTACCTCTCAGTCACAGACTTCAGAGAACAGAGCCTTGCCTCTTGCGTTCAACATCTTTTGATTCTGGGGTACCAATGACTTCTTCACAGCATCTCCCCCTTATGTACTCTGTCCCTCCCAAGCAGGTTTTAACAGGTAGTTTCAGTATTCCAACCACATGAATTACCTCATCAGATTTCACTCGTTTCACTTACATAAAATTTCTTCTTTTCAATGAGAATTTCCAGTTCTTCTTGCTCATTTCATCCAATCCACATGTAAGCAGCTGAGAAAAATGTCTTTTCTTGATGCTTGTGGTCATTGTTTTGATTTATTCAAGACATGATGATTTGAACTACATTGATGCCTCTCTATTCAGTTACTAATTTGATGTTTTTTCTGTCACCCAAGCAGGAGACAAGAAGTCCACTTTCCTCCCTTTAAGGAGCTGCATGCCATTTGAAACTCATTGTCTTTTCTGTGTCCTTGATGAAGTTCGAGATTTTAAAAAACCTCCTTCAATTCCTCACTAGCTACCCATCCTCCAGCATCTTCTGTTGCAGTGCATGTGGCAGTGGCCACTGCAGCAGAGCATTCGGAGGACTGGTGGACAGGCCTCCAGAACACAGAGGTCTGATTCTCCACCCCTTGGTTCCAGCGAGTTCCCATGCTCTTAGTGGTTCTTAGTTTACATGTTTTAAGTTTATTGGTTTAGGAATTCTCCACCCAGTTTTATGTATAAGTTCATGTTTATGTATTACTCGTAGTTGCTTATGTATTAGTTCTGGAAAGTTCTCCCTTCTTCGATGCCCCATTGGTCCACTCATGTCATTCCCTCCCTTAAGTTATTCCTGTTGGATATTCCTCTGTTGTCTCCTCCTCCTCAGTCAATCCCAGTTGGTTTTTTTCCCTTTGTTCCACCTCCCTATAAAATGCTGTGCTCTCCCCTTTTTCCTGCTTTTTGTCCCTGGACCCTCTACCTGCAGTAAACCAGCTGGAGCCTACAGAAAGATGCCTCTCTCGTCCTTTGCCTCTGCCAACGCTTTTACACCACCTTTGTTTGGGGCTCGCTCCTTGTGAAGGAGTCAGCTTTCCCTGCTTGCTGCAGCTGACAGCTTTCCCTGCTTGCTGAAGCCAGCCCCTGTCTGCTGCAGCTGACACCAAGGACGTGTGCAGCTGGACACTGTGCTGCCTCGGGCAGCCCCAACAGTGTCACTCTTCTGCTTTTTTCTTTCCACAGTACCAGAAGATTGACTGCCAAGACCAGTTTCCCCTTCTTTATCTCTCTTTTGGACCCCACTGTGGTTTGCATATTCTATCTGTGGGATAATTGATTCCAGTGTATATCATGACCAGTAGAGACTCGCCAGACAACCTCATAATCCAGCCCAATCTTGCAGTTACAGTGGATCTTGTGACCACACTGTGTACATATGTAAACAGTGCAGATATTTACAGAAAAACAGTGAGAGACAGATAAAATAGTTCCTCTTCCATAGAATTTCACAGTGCAAAGCTATCAAAAGCATCGCTTAGAGCACCTGTTTTATAAATGATAATATACAATAAACAAAAGCTCAGTTATACACATTCTAATGGAAAAACTTACGTGATTCATTTCCAGGGCTAGAATAGAGCAAAATTCTTATAACCTGAAGTCTGTCCTGTGAAAATACAAAAATGACAAATAGGGTCTTTTTACATTGACACAGTTGGAGTTCTTCTATTTGGATTTTAAATTTTGCTGTTCAATTTTGTTTACTATCTTTTATGGCATATTTGTTAATCTTGTCTATTTTATCTCAAAGTTTCTTACTATCTTACTGTGAGACAGAGCTCCGTTGATTCCACAAGTCTGTTAAAGTCTGTTTAAAGTGGACACTAAATGAAATGTTGTTAGTATTTTATGTATGTTTAAAAAGTTGGGATTACATTGGAAAAAGATCCATTGGAAACATAATGACATCCAGAAGTCGGCACGATTGGTCAGTTTTTAAAAAAGGACAAAATTAAAGAATAAAATAAGGAAAATTCTTTCAATAGGGAGAAGTAATGAACAAATAAACCCAAGCAAACCAGCCAGACTTGTGTTAGGATAGATCTAGTCTAGAAAATCATGTTTAAATGAATAAACATATAAAGTTATTATGCACTTTAGAAGACATATCCTAATTTAATGCTATAGTTAATAATATTAAATTTCTGCAGGTGATGGCAAAAGATAGAAAACCCACCCACCAACCAACCAACAAAACTAAAACATCCTAAACTCCTAAGTACTGTGCCAGGAGAAATAGAATGGTCCTTTTCATTATTTTTGAAGCCTGTACAAAGTTCTAGAAATTTAAAGAACTACAAATTACCTGCATCCAGTAAGAGACCCAACACAACATGAAGGGAGCAGCTAGTATATAAAAGATTTGTATAAGATTAGGACCCCTAAATTATAATATCCTACTGTAATTTCAGGCAGTCTAATCCTGCTCTATAATAGCTAGAATATTTTAGCTTTATAGTCCACTCAAACCTGTTTGCCTGGCCTAAGCACTAAGGCAAATCTTGGAACAGAGTTCTCAGGACTTCGATACAAGTGAGTATTTCTACAGCAAGGTCGGTGAAAGCTTATACACCTTTCTGAATAGTTGTTCAAAGTAAGTGTTGCCGTTGAATAGATTCTGTCTTAGACCAGAACAACTCTCACCTCTAATGAGAGGGTTTTTTTATTCTGATGTTCTTCTCCTATGTCGATGAAGGCTTAAAACACATTGCTTCAGCTCCTAACTCCAGTTTGGGCTTCAAACTTTCCATTAATTTCCAAGGAATAAGACTAAAAACTCATCTCTAGGAGTTCTAATCTTTGTTGAGTGAAGACATTTCCAGATAAATAAAGAAAGTAGAGGTTCAATGAAAAATACGTAAGCATTCTTCGAGGCAGATGCCAGGACTCATTTTGATCTGACATGAGGTCCTAAACAGTATGGTAGGTACTCAGTGTGTGCTGGGCAGGTAAAAAGAAAAGGTCTCTTGGAGCACAAGACTGCAATTCAGACTGTAATTTACAACAAAAAACCAGCCTGTTGTTTCTCTTTGGGTTTTGTTCTGTGTTTTAGGGACAAGAATATCTCCTGGAAACTACAGTAATGCCTTTGATATCGCAGAAAGATAACATTTAGGAATGAAGCAGAAGTGCATGGTAGTTTCTGTGTTGTCTAATATTTCTGTCCTCATGAAGAACATGCTAGTCAGTAATGTGTGACAGTAAAGCAATGACGTGCATGTGCTGCCTTCCTGTGTAGTTACACAACGTTTTCAGAATACTTTGGTGTAGTACTACTTTTAAGGCATAAATTGCGACACACTTTGGATTTGCGGGTATGCTTTTAATGGAGAAGAATGTTTTCATAAGAAATTACTATGCTGTAATAAAATGGAAAAATTCACTGGAGTATCTTCTCTTCTTCAAAAGACAGGAATGTTGGGATTCATGTGATTTTATTTCAGTGTTAACAGCCACCCCAGGATGCTTTGTACTCATAGTGAAAACGTCTCCACATTTAGGGCAGGATTCATCTGACCTACTTTGAACAGATACATTTAATCAGTGTAATCCTGCTGTCAACGACCCAAAAAAAAGAGTTCATGAAAGCATAAAAGTATTCATGCCAGTGCCTTGGCAATAGCAAAACACCATCCTAATAATCATCAAAAGCAATCCTCATTACAACCAGGAGGGAAGGAGCAATCAGTGCTGAGAAAACTGAGCTACTTAGATATATTTTCCATTCATAACATAGTTCTCAAAATGAAAAATTACAGATTTTGAAGCTTGTATTTCCATGTGGCACAATGAGTTCAGGGAAAACAGAGAAATGCTCTTGAGGTGTTCTCACTCATTCAAGGCTATAGTTCAGAAGTCATTTTTAATCAGAAAATACAGAGAAAATGCATTTTTATTTTAAGGTAAAACCCATTGTATGATAGCTGATAGCAGAACACTAATTCCAAAACATGTTTTCTCATCTGCCTATGATCAGACTCTTCTATCACTTACCTGAGGATGCAGAGTGGGAAATTAAACTCTGGTTAACTCCACCCTCCTGCTGGATTAGATAAAGTGTTTTGCTATGCCATGCATCAAATATTTGAGTCCTTCAGTGGAGACTACAGGTACTTAATATTATACACATGAATTTTCGAAGCTTTCTCATTGCCATTCCCACATTTGTTCCCATTTTGTGACATTACTGCAACTAGGGGAAGATAGTAGCTAACCCAAGTTGGAAGAACTTAGCAAAATAGCAGTGGTCTCTGTCTCTCTACATCAAAGTAAGTCTATGTTTATTATTTTTGTTTTAAGACATTACCCAAACGCTGTAAATCCAGACTAAATTATTACAATGTTAGACAATACACAAACATTCCCTGCCCCAAGGAACTTACACAAAGGAACACAAACACAGGAAAAATACCGATAAGGATTAGATAAGGATTAATTCTTTCTTTCTGACCATTCAGCTATGCGTTGAAGAACTCATAAACTATGAGTTTTAAATTAAATTTATGTTCAAGTTACTTACAGTGTCGTTTTTCTTCTTCACCACTACTGATTGGCTGTAAATGCTATGATGGCATTCCCAGAATTGCCAGGGAATTATCTTTGAAGCAATATTTTATGGCCCCCTTCTTCAGTCCTCAAAAACATCTGCAAGAGAGATGTAATCAAACTCATAAAAATACCTTAATTGTTCATTCTTTTAAATGACCTTTGAGATCTTCAAAATGAGGTTCAGGTGTATGCATACTATTGGATCTGCTTACAGCAAGCACCACGGAAAGCTTTTCAGGTGTATGCTGTGGGGTTTGGTCTGTCTTCAAGTGCTTCTTACAAAACTAGGCTTGTGCTTAACAGAAGACAAAATGACTTAGTGTTAGAAAGAGAAGACCCAAGCAATTGAGAGTTGTAGAAGAGATTACTGTTCTTTAAAAAGGACACACAATTGCAACTAAAAAATTTAATTTCTGAAAGGAGGTGCAAACATAAAAGTAATTTTAAAGGGAAAAAGAAATGTCCTAGAATTAAAAAAAAAAAAAAAAAAGAACCAATGAAAAGCTTTCCTCAGAAACAGTGGGGTGGAGTCTCTTCTATACCACTCACTGCAGTGCAGGGGAGGAGTGCTTTCAGCAGGAAAAAAAGCTGGAGCTGGAAAAGGAAAGTTCACCTCTTTTTTTCACCTGGTCTCCAGGGAGAAGGCCTCAGGTCAGCCCGGCAGACTTAATCCCTCACTGCCACTGGCAGTTCCTTTTTCCATCCTCCAAGCCATGTCTTTCGTGGTTTGATGCTGAAAGACAGTGACAATGAGCCCGAGATTAGAAAAAAAGGGGAGAGAGAGAGTGATGGCAATGCAGGGCTGCATGGAGCCCCAGCAGAGCCGAGGGGAGTGGTGCTGGTGCTGGAGGCAGCTGTGAGGAGTAAAACCAGCAAAGTAGCGTGGTCCAAGGCACAGGCATGGTGCAATAGGGATAATATAGCTTCCAAAGGATTTTGCTTGCCCTAGTTCCTTGTTGGATTTTTTGGACTGGGAACGTGGAGGATGTTAAGCCACAGAAACTCTTGTTCACCATATTGGGAAGCGCTTTTGTTTATTCAGTGTGAATATACTTCTGTGCATAACTGACCCTCTCTCTTTTACACACTTTTTGGTGTTAATATTATTTTCATTATTGCAATTTTCAGTAAATTGCAACTTTTAATCTCTCCTAGTGTTCCTCCATTATCAGAAGGGGCAGGGGGGAAAGGGAGCAGCTTGAGTGGGTTTAATTTTTTAGATCAGTTTTAAAACTAGCACAAAAAGCGGTATTAAATACAATGACCTTTTTGAGTCAATGGCTATTTCCTCTGTTTCCTTTGTTTTCTTGATTTTTTTTTTTACCTTTTTGCATAAGTACTTGGGCAGAGTAGATTGGCTGGATTTCTATTGGAACAAAAAAAAGTTCCTCAAAACCACAAAGCCTAACAGAACTTCATAAGACTTTGATAAATCAAAGAAATACTTTCCTGTGGCATATTTCTCTACTCTCACTTTCTTGGAAGTTATATAGGGGAATGTAGGCCTAGTGCAGTCAGTGAAGCTGACAAATACATATCAGACTTTATGAACTTTATGCAGTACCCCTTTTTTTTCTTCTCAGCATATGTGAGAAAGAATTGTCCCTCTGTCCATATTAAAGACTTGACATACCCTGAGAACTGTACTTTACACATCTCTGTTGCTCACCCAAGCATCCTGTAATTTAGTCGTGGCAAGATCACCTTTGTTCTGAGACTAACCACAGGCATTCTACACATCTCCACAACGATTTACATGATGTCAGACCTCCTGGGAAGGACCTGCCCAACATTAATGATGTAATATTGCTGCAGGGGCTGATAGAAGACCATGAGGATCTCTGCCCTGTGATCAGCACCACCAGCCTCATTCACAGAACAGAAACCGACCTGGGTGCATGCTGGCAGGTGAATAAGCTTCATTCTTTTCCTGAGCTAGGTTTTGGAGTTCCAATGCAGATATTCACTGAAGAATTTTTGACAAAAAACACTGCTTTTGTCCCATGCCTGACCCTACATTTGCAGTTGAAGATGTATGGCCACCTTCCTAAATAAAACAACTCAAGGACAAAACTTGAATAATGTCAGTCTGCTCCGTGCCTTCATTGTTTAACTGTTGGCTCCCTCTCTGGCTCTATTCTGGGCTGCTCCAACAAGGTCCATAGCAGAGATCAAGGAATATGTAATCTTAGGGATACTTCTCAAAAGACAGTCCAGGGTAAGTCTATCTCATATGGGGCTCTCTCCAGCCACAGTTGTTCTTCAGCTTTATCCCAGGGGGACTTTGCACCCTCAGCAATGCCCTCGTAACCCATCCAACAGAGTACAACAGAGTTTCTTCCATTTCCTGCTCTGGGAACCTGAGCCACTTTGCTGAACTGCAGCGAAGCCCTGGCAGTGTTTAAAACAGTTTAAGCTGTCAAGACTTACAAAACACATGGATTAGTGTCAGGCCAATAGAAGCACCACACCGGGTACAGAGGAACTCCAAAACGGAGTGCTCCATGGTGTGGATGCAGCACGTTTGCTCATCCTAAGTCCTATAGTTACAAGAGTCTTCAGTCTGTTTGCCTGCTGGGATAGGTATTGGTCCCTTGTCTTGTTTTATTTAGTGGTATTGATCTAACCAGACTGTCCTGTGAACTGAGTGCTTCAGTTTTGAACATCATTGATAAAGGATATCCTGAACTGCTGAAAAAATGTAGGAAAAAACCCCAAGCTCATATGGCTTGTTCCATGCAGGAAGCAAAAGAAGGCAGAATCATTGGAGCTGGAACTCAATAGGACTGGCATTGCTTTAGGCAATTTTCACAGAATAGGAGATGGCATGTACTAGTAAGCAGAAAGAGCACTCAGAAGGCCTGCACCATAACTGTGTTCCTTCTTCTATTGTGGATTCTGTGTGTTTATGTTTTCCTTTCCTTCTCATTTGAAAGGAAAGAGGGCAAACTACTCAGTAGCATCGTGTAACTGTTCCTGTCTAATAGAGGCACTGCGCAGTCTTTATGCTTTTTTTGAGTAATGTGTGTACCATCTCTGAGAATTATGAAATTACCAATTCAACAGAATTCAATGTTGCTGCCATGAAAAGTTTGTAAGCATGACAGTTCATGCTGCAATTAATGCAAATGGCTTTTGTGTTAGTTTTGGAGATCTCTCTTATCTAAATTCATACATCAAACTTCAGTAGTTGGTGCATCCATCAGGCATTCCTCAGTGCTTTTCAAACCTTCAGAAAAGTAGTCTAACTACATTACTGACTTAAAAATTTTAAGTCATTAAGGTGGGAACATATAAGGGAAAACACATTTAGAACTATAATGATTCAAAAGAGTGTTTTAAGTAAATTTAAATAAATAAATAAGAAAATTCTATTATAAATTAAAAAAAAATCATACATAGCAAAACCACAGACCATAATAACTCAGCAAGTCAGGGATTACTGCTAAAAATCTTTTAGCTCTTGTTGGCAAAGATAATTATATTGAAATTGTGATTAGAAACAGGTGAATGTCACTGTAAGATTTTCTTGGTGGATTTATACCAGCAATTGGCCAATTGAAAGTAGTTCATCACCAGCAGTGTTCAGTATTCCATAACCACTTGAAACAAAAAACAGCTTTCCATATGGAAGAGAATAATTCTGACACCACAGGTGCTGGACTGTAAATTTGCAGTTTATGTGAGTAAAGAATTAGTGCCTACCCTCCTTAACCAAGAGAGACAATCCTGATTCTATAGGTAATATCTTTGTCATAATGCCACTCATAGACATACCTAAGCAAGTTTTTAATTGACTGGCTGGTGTATAATTAGTGTTTTGTCATACAGAGCTCAACACTGGCTGTAAAAACTGACCAGGAGCCTGCATAAATATGTGGATTTCTAGTCCATAGCCAGAGACTGCATTGAAGTACTTCTCTGAGAGCTGCAAGACAAACAAGGGTGGAATAAAAAACTCTGGTTTACAGGCAGGCTTTAGAAGATGCACATAAACTTCTGAAAATGCAATTGTGTAATGCAGTGAGGGAATCCTGCATTCTCATAGTACATAAATGTCATTCTGTAAAATTTCTTAGAATTTTAATGTATATCCATCTCTATGATGGTTGTTCTAGAATTCAGTGTACAGAGTTTAAAGATACTGGTAAATAAAGCAGTGAGTGCCTAGAAATGCTCCTATGTCAATTAGAGCATTCTCTGACAAGATTTTGGCTAATAGAGCAAGCACCCTACAAATAATCTGTGATTTTATTTTGAGTGTAAGGGACCATTTCCAATGGACTGTTTGCAAACATCAAGACTCCATGGGAGAAAACCCCCATGTTCTTAGCACAGATATGGGTGTTTCCTGCTAGAGGGCCTGGGAGCTTTACTAGATGGTCATAACCTAGACTGGATTTGGGTAAAAGGTCACCTAGGAAGTTTGTAGCAGAGCCAGTGATTCTGCCATATCTTAGAGTGCCTACCTCAAAAATATAAATTATACAATAAAATCACAATAAAATTTATTTCCAAAAAATACAGCAATTTTTATACTATTCTCCAACCAAGATAATAAAAGGGAAAATATAGGCAGTACATGCAGAAGACATACAAAGAAAAGCCTTGTGATTAACAGAGAAACATTGCTTAAAGAAGTTTCAAAATACTATTTCTACAGGGGTACTTATCATGGACAAGGAAGGTAGAATGAAAATAGAAAATGTTGGAATCCATTTATTTAAGTGCCTGCAGTTATCATTTCAAGGCAAATGAAGCAATAATAAATACAGAGCATTTGAAAGAAAGATAATCTGTATCCACTGCATTTTAATAAACGGTAATCACAAAAATCAATGTGGGCACATTGGATCTGCTTTTCTATTAGTTTTCCTATTACTGTTCTCCCTTTCTTTTTTTTCAACTCCCTTTTCTATCTAATACTTAATGGAATGATCTGTAGTCCCTATTGTTTTACTGTCTGAACTTTTGTCTTTATTTTTCTTTCATAAGCTGGGTTTTAAACTTAAAAATTAATTTCCTCACTTGTATTATCAATACTACCAGTCGTAAACCTAGCGGACAGTATATCTCCTAATTTGTTTTCTTTTTGCAATCAATAGGTCAAAACTGCTTCTTGCTAATTTTAATCAGTATTAGGGTGACTGAGAAGGATGGTGCTTCCCACCATGAAGTCTGGGAAGGAGAAAGTGGATCAGTAAAAAAAAATCAGATAAGTTTATTTTAAAAGTATAGTCTGTCACTGGCCAATTTTAAAACACCGCTGGGTAGGTATAAGATCAAATTTTACAGGTATTTAGCAAAAACATAATTATTTTTCCAGGCAATAAAACAAGTCAGAAAGATCAACATTTACTGGAAAGTACAAGTACTTTCCTCTCACACAAACGTGATTTTGTATCAGAGAACCACTGAAATTTAAGCATAATACAAATACTTAGAGAAATTATGAAAAAAAAATAGTCTAATTTAATGCACTTTTTTTACCAATATAGGAATAAGGGAAAAAAAATGGCCACTGGGTAGAAAATAACACTAACTAGAATGCAATTATCAACAGTTATTTTCAATCAAATGGGTTTCTGATTTAAACAGTGAGCCAGGTGTCTCCAGAAACAATTTGTTGTTTCCTAAAGTAGATGTCTGAGTGAGAGTGATTGAATCATCTTTTGGACATGTCTGTCTCTGTTTACTACAGAGGATGCAGTTCTTGATATTTGCCTCTTATACAGAAAAAGCCATGTAGGTGAATCCCATTCTACAGAAGAGAAGTAGGATATTAGAACAAAAAATAAAGTGAAGGATGCCAATTTGCCCTCTCAGCCCCTGCTCCACAAGAGGGATTTCCTGGAAGTTGCACAGGGTGCCTCCCTTTGTGTCAGGTAAGTACAAGTGTCTTAAGGCCAATGCAAACCTGAATATTCCTTAAGAAAAATACATCTGGGTCAGCTCAGAGTAGTTTTGGCCTTGAATCTACCCTGGTAGCTTAACATACCCATTTTGACATTATTTACTATGATGTTACTAGAGGATGAGGTAAAAATGGGAACTATATGTTCTGGACACTGTATAAAATAGCAAATGGATCTTTTCCAAAGGACATTCTGTCGCTCTCGGACACGAAATAAGCACGCGGGACGCAGCTTGTCAGGTCAAAAGCAGCCAGGGCAGAGAGGCCAGAAAAAGCCCCGACCTTCTGCCCTCCGTCGTTTATTTTATATGATCTTAGAAACCACCGTGGATTGGAGGATGAAGATTTCCTCCTCTCAATCTCACTGGTCAATGGAAATGTCTATCATACAAAGTCCACCTAGCAAAGGAATGCAAAACAACCCAGGCACGGTTAGCAAAACATGAGCATGTTTACAGAAAGTGCGTGAGAAACTATTCACAGAGATTGCAAGCTGAAGAACTGCAAAATGCAGGGCGACATCTTTCAGTCTTAGTAATAGGTGGACAAAATAAGGAAAAGGACTATGACCCACAAATGGAGGCAAGAATTGTGTTAATTCCTAAACTGACTTGATGGATTTTTTTTTTTTTTGTTTGTTGTTTTTTTTTTTTTTTTTTTTTTTTTTTTTTTTTTTTTGAAAGACATTGCTTTAGCTGAAATAGAAGAGCCTAAAATACAAGGAGACCAGAATCAGAAAAAAACATTGGTGGAAACTATGGATGCTGATTCAATGAAAACACTAAGAATGGATGAAGTGCTGACTTGGTTTAGAAAAGCAACTACACGTTATGATATTCTGTGAGCCATTGGCTTGTCTATTTTTCCTTTTTATTTCCTGTAAGTTACATGAAGGTATTGAAAAGGAATGACAACACAGATTTGAGTGCCCCCAGAATATTTTTGTGAGTTAGTTTTCTGATAAACACCTCCTTTTAAAAGGAGATCTAGAGGAGGTTAACACAAATAAGCCCCACTGTTCATAGCCATCAGTGCAAAAGTTTGTGTTTCATGTCTTTGTAGCTGCATCCGCTTCAACTTCTATATGTTAGTTTGTACTCCATGTTGATATTTCAACAAATGACCTGAATCACAGCTGTAGTAGGCAGATTTCTACATATAAATTAACGCTTAATGTCAAGTAGTCAAGGTTCAGTGCTGACCATCATTTTATATTATGTCATGTAAAGACTGCAAATATCATGTCCCTATGTTGCCTGTTTTACTGACAACCAAGCATCCTAAACACTGTAGCATTTTGTCAGTTCAGCAGATCCAAAGCCATCCATCACTGCTGCTATTTCTGTCATACGCATTTAACTTCAGCATCAGCCAGCAGTCTGCAGTCTTGGTTACTGATCAGTATCATCACAGCTGTCAGATGGGGAGTGAATTCTTTTTCTCTCCAAAAGTTGGTTAATGTAATGTTCGATATAGATACGTTGCTTAACAAGTTTTCTGAGCCATGTTTGATATTTGAGTATGGGAATGTTTCCATCATGATCTTTCATAATTTGTTTACATTTGTAACATCTTTGTGAACACTTTAAGCAGTAATATTGGCTGTTCCAAGGATGTATCTTTTCTTCTTCCCAACAGTCACAATCCAAAACCCTTGAGCTTCCAGATATCAAGGGAAGGGGTTCAAGAAATCCTACAGTCTTAAACACAGCTGATTTCAAAGACATGTAATAAAACTAAGGACAATTCATTGAAGTATTGATGTGGCAATTTATTTTGATTTCAAAGTTAAGATAATTTTTTTTTTCATTTACCTCTGAAGATGAATGAAAGATTTAGGAAAGCACCTAAACAAAGTATAAATCCCATTGATCTCAGATTGTGATCTAGTAATATTCTGGAATAAGGTAGAAACACTCTTGATTAACAAGCAGTTTGAACTACTGCTTATCTTTTATCTTATTACAAAAGCCTCTTCTTCAAACTCTTCTGAAAACAATCAAATGAAATTTTAAAAGGGAGGACTGTCTCAGATCACAGATCAACTGGATTTATTTAAAGATGTAGCTTTAAATTAAGGCAAAAAACTTTCAGGGACTGGGGTGTTGCTCCTGCAGCAGTGTGATGACAAAATCCAAGCGTTATTATCTTCATATATTAAAAAATAACAATGCCATCTAATATCTTGTGATTTAAATAAGCATCATGATTTAAGAGTTTCTTCTTATCATTGACTACACAATTTTTTTTTTTTTTAACGGTTGAATTCTTGCAAGTGAAAATTTATTCAAATAATCCAATCATTTACAGCCTAGCATAGTTGTCCACAACATCAACAACAATAATTCTAACTGGAATTATTGTCAAAGTTGCAAATTAAAAAGTGATATTTCCCATACCTGAAGAAGCTGTGTGTGTATGTGTGTGTGCATGTATGTATACACACAGGTACAAACTGAATACTGAATAAGCATAGGTCTTTGAAATTCAGAGCAAGAAGGAAAAAAGCACACATCCTGAATACTGAAGACTTAGTTTCTTAACTAAGACTATGGCAAACAAGTAATGAAGATGGCTGTTCACTACACAGATATATTTATTTACTGTGTATATGCATCTCAGAAATTGTTAGTATTTTTCTTAATACAATAACAAAATTTTAATATAATTTAAATATACTTAATCATATAATTTTGATTTTTCTTATGTTTGTCATTACAGCCTTGGAGAAGTCAAGACCTATTAATTTTCCTAGTAGACAGCTGTTACTGCTTAGTAGAGTGATTGGATTGTGATATTTGCCATTTAAAAAAATTATTAATACAATCTGAAAATGAAAGAAACTAGGGAAATAAAATGAAATAGCTTCAGATCCCTTCATTTCTCTCCCTGGATTCATTTTTTTTTTTAATATGCTAAAATAAAAAATTATTTTAAAAGAAAAATAATAGGAAAAAGTCCCTGAATTCTTTCTTCATAGTTACTTCTAATGCTATAATAATTAACTCTAAAATAATGGTGCATCAGTTAATCACCATATTGCAATGGAATTTCCATGGATACACATATAATGTGGATATTAATAATAGGTTAGTTCATCATAATTCATCTTTTAACAATTAATATGAAGTGAACGAATGAATGACCGATTAGTCACTAATAGCAAAGGAAGATGTGCAATTATGTCCTTTCTGTACTAAACACTTTTTGTTAAAAGATATTTTTTTGTCTATAGTAACAAAAAAGATGATAGGAAAAGGTTAATATTATGAATACTTCTTCAATTTCATCATCAGATGGATTGGTACATATGAGAACACTATAAGAGTTGTCGCTTGTTTTAATTAGGAAGCACGACTATTCATATGAAATAAGATGGAAGCAATAGAGGGTGAAAAATATACTTTTAGACATTAAAATGAATAATTCCATTTGCCTATTTTTTTCCCCCGCAAAAAAATAGTTGTGAGATGGTTGGACTGGAAACCTGACAAACACCTCATAGAAAGCAGTGCATACTTGGTGGTTCTGAAATTACTCCCCCAAAACCTGAATTGTTTTAAGGCAGTTAGAAAATGTAAGTTATCAAATTAATTGTTCTAATTTTCTAAGATATGCAGGGCTGTAGAAGGCCATAGGTGGCTACAGTAGGCTTTAGTTAGAATGCAGGAATCACAATCCATATTCTGATACTGAAATCTACATTTATCCACTGCTTAGCCTGGAGGCCCCACCCAGAGCTCAGGGCAGCTGACTGGGGAAAATTTACAGCTGTACATGAAGGATACATCCTACGCTTCACACCAGTCTATTAATGCTGGTCTATTTATTGGAAGGAGCTGAATGCTAATATAATTGACCTCTGTGAATTACCTTAGTTGTGGGAACACTTCAGTAGAGAGGAAGCATTTCTACATCACTGCCTTCAGTGCTTTCCTGCTCTGGGAGTACCTAGCCTACTTGTCAGTATAGTTTGAGCAAAAATGACTCCAGTGCTCTTCTTTTCACCTCTTCCAATGTCAGTGTGTCTCACTGAGAACAGAGCTCCTACATTTAAATAGCTCTTTTAATTTTTCCTTCATTTCATATGCATACAGATAAAATAATTATATAAATCTGAATTTGTTTCTTTACTCTTAATCATTGATAATTAAAATAAAAATTCTATGGGGAACTCATTTTAACCAGAGAAATTTCAAGTTCATTAAGGAAGTATATATCCTGACAATCAGAAGCATTTGCAGAGCAGCTTTTATAAATGTTTCGGCTTTGTATGCATTCTGATACTAATAAGGAAGACAGTACTTCTGTGCAGGAGACTACAATATGCATTTTATGACCATATTTGTCTCCTTCAGCTTTTACAGGAGACAATCTCCAGATTATTTTTGAGTGGATAATTAATATTTACATTAATATATTTTAGTCTGATTTAAATAAATCAAGTGTCACAGTTCAATTTTCTAACAGTGACACAAGTCCCCAGTGAGCAGAGGAATATGTTGACATTGACCTCAATGTTCAAATTGCCACAATACAGTAATAAAAATTTAAAAAAAAAAAAAAAAATTAAAAATCCACAAATCTATCAATTTTTTTAACTTGTTTCTTGTTGCTCTAGGATATGTCCCATCTGGTCCATATTTAGATGAATGATTATGTATGTCACTCGGTACCAGAAAAAAACCTAGTAATTTCATTTGGTGTTTACTTTCCAAAGATGAATCACAGTTCTCAGCAATGGCTAGGGAATAGTGCCACGGTAGAAGAAATGTATGTGTTGGTTTATTTTCTGAAGTGTCTAATATGCTCCATTTCATCCGAGCAAAAGCTAGAAAAACAGCAATCATGCAATGAGAAAAAAAACCAGAGAAACAACATAGAAGGAAAAGAAGTCTGATGTATGTATATTTGAACAGTATTGAGTTTGCTTCAACAGCATTAATCCATTTTTGACAGGTGAAGTATCATGCTACCTATAAAAGTGCAATTTCTATTAATAATACCTTATATTCTTAGAAAAACTTCCATCCCAAGGACTCACATGAGCTTCATTATTGCCAATTTATAAAATGATGAACTAAGCTTTACTTAGAATCCAAATTTTCAAAAGAATTTCCTGTTTACCTGGTGATCATTTTTATTACTCCAGCAGCACAAACCAGTGTATGCCTTATCTGGACATCAGTCCAGAAAAAGGCTGCAGAAGCAGAATAATCCTGTTTGCAGTCTGCATGAAATTTAAGGACTCTGGTTTCCAGCTCAGGTTTCTGTGGGACATTTAGATATCATGCATACATTTCAGGAGCAAAGCCATATGCTCCTTTGCCACCGGGAGAACCTGGAAAGTATTAAGGATAGCCAGAATGATTGGAAAATGGTGAGCAAAGGGTAGGGTCAGTTATTAACCCTAATTATCTTCAAGTGTCTCAGTGAAGGTGTCAAGTACTGTCCCCCTTTCACTGATGAGAACAGAAGCACAGGACAGTCTCTGAGCTCTTTCACACACTGATCATATCTGGTCACATCTCAGCGCTTATTTGGACAGCTGGAACTGCTTTTCCATCTGTGTAGTCATATCATATGATTTTCCTGGTTGCAAACACTGAGGCAATAATTTAAAGCAAGTCTTTAGTGCCTCTGTGCTGTGTCCAGCTTTATGTGTCCTTTTCCAAGTCCCTTTGTCAAATTTCCCAGGGAAATTGACAGTTAGCTCTTGGAGGTGGTAAAATATGAGTCGACAAAGTCATCGGTGTTTGTGAGAAAAAGGTACTCAAGACAGACAGCAGTCTTACACAGACTATTATTATTTCAGTCAAACTTCTGGGGTGCTTTGTGAATGGAATGAGCAGTGAGACAGCTCTGTCTTGAATTTTCTACTGTTCTCCGTCAATTCCCCTCTTTTTTAGTGTAGAGATGCCCAGTCAGGTTTATCCTAACAATTTTGAAGGTTTCTGTCTGTTGATACCAGAATTCTGTGGAAAATCTAAGTGCATTTTCACTGTAATCAGAGCAACACTGAGAATTTAGGATTTTCAAAGACAAGAAAAATGGCTATATTAGGAATACTTAACCAAAATCTAAGATAAACTTTTCATGTGAGTGGGATGTCCTAGTTCTATCTGTATTACTATAGCAACCAGCTAATTATTCCACTCCTCCTCCACTGCCCTTGTGTGCATGGAACCTTTTTTTTCCTTTTAGGATCTATTCACCATCCAAGATACATGGAGAGGTGATGGTGCCAACTTCTTGTTCTGAACTATTTTTGCAAGCTGAAATTTCCCTTAAATCTTCATCATAAAGCAAATCAAAGGGTTTGCAGATAAAAGAGTCAAATCAGTTTGCTTTTTGGAGCACACACTTGGAATGCTTTTTAAGACACTGCCTGAACTGGTAATGGTAATGACAGTGATATACCTCCTGATTTTGCACAGAGCTTCATTTTTGAATCACATTTTCAAAATCCTCAGGATTTTAAGTGCCAGTGTAATCAGAAAAAGCAATAGTAATTTCAAATTTCCATCTTTTTAAAGCTTGAGAGTTTGTTCTTTTATTTTCTCACTTTTTTTAGTGGGAAAAAAAACCAACCCCACTGAAAAAACAAACCAACAAACAGAAAATCCCCACCAAAACCCCTCAAATCCAGAACACTTACTCCCTGTTGTGGATTTAGTGAAGGAAAGAGAAGGTGTTAGTGGGACAGTAGATTGAGTCTTCCCTGGAAATTAGCTGCTTCTGTGGTTTTCTGCAGAGCAGCTCTGCCTGGCACAGTGTATCGGGCGACCTGCTGGGGCAGCAGAACCCACATGGCACCGCTTTTGGCCTGGCTGCACTGCACCCTTCAAAACCGTCTTGAGAAAAGAGTGCAGATGTTCTTAATGAGATATGTTTGGCATCCTGTGTGTACACAAGGAAGCAGAAAACTGCAGCTTCCTGCTATCAATCGACAAGCAGCCTTGATAAAGTTACTGCAGAGAGACTGGCTTACTCAGGCCTGCTTAGTGCCATAGAAGTGAAAGCCATTTTGTTACTGACTCATTGTGAGCTCCCTTTAGAAGTCTTCTGGGACAAGATTGCTTTTTTAAATTTATTTTTATTAGCAGTTAAACTTGGGGAATATGATCAGGTTTCCTCTTGATCAACTGCTTGGTGGACAGTTTCAATTTGTTTTTCTTAAATATGAGCCACTGTAAAATGTGATGAATAGAGTTAAGAATTATATCCACCTAGAATAAATTAGAATTTAGCTTAAGATATAATAGTGTTTATGAATAATTTCCAAATTATCCAGCAGAAAGAAGGGACTCTTGTAATTCTCTAACTGGAAGCCCGTATGGTTGACTGAGAGGTAGATGAGGAAAAAGAACAGGAGTCTTGACTGAGAAATTGCCCTTTCTTTCCCCTTCCAAGGTCCCACTGGGGAAAGAAGAGAGGGAAAGGGTATACATACCCTATGTCTTATTTACATATAAGACTGCTGTTTGTTGGACGACATCGCTCCTCCTGGGATATCAATGTGAAGTGAGAAACAAATGTACAATTGATTGTTTAACAGCCTTGTCTCTGCTCAGATGCCATTACCAAAACGTGAAGCGAGAGCATAAATAGTGGCAGAAAAGACTAAGTCATCTTCTACTTGTTGAAAATGTCTAATATATATGTCCATTTTTCTCTCTCTCTCTTTTTTTTTTTTTTTT
>VZTI01005069.1:582596-648486 GCA_013397865.1 Struthidea cinerea
TTTAAGATTAAAATGTTCAATCTTTTTCTCTCTATTGGATGCCACAAAGTAATAAGGTTCTCTCATTTACCAAGCTGACCTATCTGTTCCATGCAGGGCTCTAATTATAAGTCAGGGAGGGAGAAGAAAATGCCCTCTTTAAAAATTTGCTTCAGATTTTTTAATTTTACTTTGCAGATCTCTCTTATAATGCATTCCTGTGGTTTTGTTGGGTGAGATGATACTTAGTTTAAGAGTCTCATGCTAAGTTAGTGACATTTCCTTGAAGCTGACTGCCTCCCTGCACAGATAATGAAACATTTCATCAGCTTCCCCACAGGAAACTGATCTTAACTTTAACCTTTTTTTTTCCCCTGCTTGGACAAAGCAAAAAAGAAAACATCTTTAAAGTGTTTATTCAATCTAAGCATTAGCTTGCCTTTCTGAAAAGTTTCACAGCTTTTGGCTTCACAGAATTCAGATTTGAAAGAGTAAAGGGTTTGAAATATTCAGGGAAGGACTAGAGAGTAACTGCTTCATGCTGCATTTGCACATGGATAAAAACTGATTTCAGTTCTGTTGTCAAATTTTTTCCATGCTGTCTGTAGATAGCTACAAGTATTGCTTTCACCCAGTTCTTATATGAAACATTCTGTGATTCACAAAGTTGTATTGCTGTATCATTTGCAGCCTCCTAATGTGAACAGAGCTCCATGAACAAAAGGAACAATTTGATTGGTAGAAAGCTAGGGTTACATACATGTAATGTAACAACTATATTTGGTACAGGATGATATATATTTTATCAGCAAGAGTTTTCCAATAAAGGGAATGTGTTTAAAAATCTACGTCATTGGCCAAAGAGAAGCCACTAGTTCAGTGGGTATTAGTCAGTTTAGATTTCCATAGTGGTTTCTTATGACCTTAAAATGTATTGATCCAGGGATTTACGCAGTCATAGACAATTTAGAAATCTCGACAAATTACTCTTACTCGTATGAGATGTACTCATTCCTAGATCATATCAAGTAAATTAGAATGACTTAAATTAAAAATCCTTTAGGTCAGTTTACTTTATATATGCCCTGTACTGAATTTATGCCACAAAAGTAAAGGAAAGTAACTATGAGCAGGCTTAAAGGTTGTCTTGATAGATTTCTTTTCCCTCACCCTCCCCGGATGCATTGTATTTGTTTTTCTCCAGCTGTACTATTATTCACTGTTGAATTGACAGAGAGCTGCTGCTGGACTTGTAATTCTGGATGTTGGCTCTTTTCACATTCAGAGACAGAGAGAAAACAGACATAAGAGACATGCAGTTTGCGACAATTAAGACTTATGTGTTCTGTTCCCATCTTGTTTCTAATAATTATGAGTTTATAATGTCATTCTTGTTATTCATCTGGCTGTTGCCACTATAGTAGAGCTGCAACATTCTTACTAAAACCCAAGGTATGCTTTTAATTGATGACACTGAAGCAGTAATTGTGTATAGGATACAGCTTCCTTTCTGGTTTTGAAGACTTATTTTGTTGTTTGTTTTAGTAGCTTTTGCAGTGTCTTATTCAGTCTGATTTTTTATTTCTTGATTTCTAATTCATGACCTGCTAGGAATATTTTACAATTCTTCTGTACTTTGCTTTTTGCTTTCTGCATTTTCTTGATATCTCTCTTAAAATATGTAGTCATGTCAGTAGGTCAAGCTCATCTTTCTCCAAATTCATGAGCCTTCCCGAAGTGATACCAAGTATTTTCTCTGTTTTCATCCATTAAGTCTTCAGACCTCCTGGTCTTACTAACATTTTGCTGAACTTTATGTGGGAAATATCTCCTATTGAAATCCATAACTTGTTTTTACCAGTCTGTTTTTATTTATCTTTCAACTTAATAGACAGAATGAATTTATGATTACCTCACACATATTCTAGACCAGCTATTCTATCACATACTAATTAGTTTTAATTTTGCATGTAAAATAGAAAGACCTCTTGCTGATCCAGTTGCTACTTGGTGAATAAATTTGCTACCTATCACATCAAAAAATGGCTGATATCTGGTGATAGTGTCCAGTTTGGATATGGGAAATTATATCTGGTGATAGTGTCCAGTTTGGATATGGGAAATACATTTTTCTTGCAATGTAGCTATTGGTAACATTTATATCTCCAGCAGTATTACAAAGATCATACAGTTAAATCTGTTTCTGCAAGCCTTCAGCAAAACCCCAACAAATACCTGGTAGAATATGTTTTCAACTTTTGCTTAAGTAGACTTTGAGTAAATAAAATTGAATGATATTCAAACACTATCTCAAATATTTATCAAGTGTTAATTCATCTTGGAAGCGATGACACTTAATCTGTCCATTTCAGAATTTATCCATACATGCAAGATGTATTTTATGTATTTCAGATTTGTGGGCCATGGGAAATAGAAAATTGTCCTAAGATAAGGTTTCAAAGTATTCCATAGCCTGGGTAATATTTTAAAACAGTCACCGCCTCTTTTCCTGTTAATAAAAGTATACCTTCTTTGTGAAAAATGTAACATATGATCCAATATAAATAGAAAATCACCTGAAAGATCCCCAGTGCAGTCTCATCAAATGTGATGGGAACATATTTAGTGAGTTGTCAGCATTTTCAAATGACATTTAAGTTTTCATGTGACAAACTTAGAAAACTACTGAGTCCACAGAACAGAGTTTGATAACCATTGCCTTGTCCTTTTGCTTGCTGCTTCAAACAAAATACTCAATGGATTTCACAAAAGCTTTATTGTTGTTTTCTTTTTGTTTAATAAGATACACCTCTTTTTCCAAATTAATACATACCAATTAACACAAATGCCAATACTGTTTTAGGAATTGTCCTAGTTTCTTAGGAGCTGGAATTTATCACAGCAATTTAGTTGTTTACAGACAAACTACAATTCTGCAAAAGGTCCTGCATTCTTTTTGCTTTCTCTTTCCATCTGCAGAAAATAAACCTTATGCTTAACAATTGAGTTTATTTTTTATTGCTGTGCCCAAGGCAAAATCTCAGATTGGGGTTTGCAATCTCAGAAGACAGACAGATTTAATATATTTGTCACTACCTTGACAGGGGGAAAAATTGCTTAAATTCAGGTGTAAGAGATGAGCCTTTGTGTAACAGATGTAATCCTCACAATGAAATGTTTTTCAGGCACTCAGTCATCCATGTTCTGATTAGAAGACGTGAGCCTTTGTTCTAATTGGCCTAACTGTAGTCACTACTTTTACTCAGATACTTCCATTTTCCTTACATTACCCAGCCCAAACTTCTGGGGATATTGTACCCTATTTACTGACTTCATGTATTTCTAAATAATTACAGTATTTTTCTCAAACATAAAAATGCACTTTAAAATACTGGAAATGGAAAGGATAACATTCTTAACCACAGTAAATAGCAGTAATAAAATTATAGCTGTAGGCTGATAAAAATGGAGTCTTTTTGAAGATCAAACATAGTGTCATGTTCGTGAGTATCAGGTGAGGTGTCCAGGGCTTCAATTTAGAAACACATCTGTAATTGTCTTTTGTCTTTACTTTCTAATTCATATTTAGGGGCTTTAAAGATCTGTTGTAACAGGACTCTTGTTACATTTAATAAGTGCCATGTTGATTGGCGTACTCTAAGTAGGCTTTTCAGTTTGCCTGTGGGGAAATTTAATATAAAAACATTCAACATTCTTTTATTAGTGTTTTTTACTATTCCCAGTCCCATCAGACCTTTGGTGCAAGCAGTGTATTATTGAAAAGCTTATCTGTAAGAAGTGAGCCAAGGGGAAATTCAGCCTTTATTAATATTGACATCATGTTCCCGCACAATGGTTGTCTAAAGAAACTTTTCAATTGGATTTCAACTGCTTTGATGCTGTATAAATGGAAACAACTGAATGCATGATTTAACAGAGAACAGTGAAAAATGTTGCAGCCTCTATGCTCTAACATAAAGCATGTGTTCAAAGATACTACGTGGCTGTATTCGGCAATGTTTTCAGTCAACTTTTAGTTAGGAAACCAGAAAAAAGAACTTCTTTGCTTCAAGACAGACTCCATTTAAAATGAACTTACTTTTTTTGCATTTTTAATAATTAAATCTTGTGATATTAGGTCTTGGACCTTGGTCAAAGGATTCCAGTCCTGTCTCTCTTAAAAAACACTGTGCAAATTTGGCCTAATTGTTTAATGAAACACATATTCTGGCAAGGCAAAAATTGCATAGGATTTGGAGTTGGGAAGCCTCATTTTCTAGACTGGGCTCTAGCTTCAATCAAAAATCCCTGAAAATGACAAATTTCCTGATAATAGATCTTTAAGACATCTAGCTGTATATATTCTTTGTAATATTTTCATAAAGCAAAAATGCATATACCATTACAAATTACAGGTGGAATACATACTGCATGGACTTGGTTTTTAGCAGTGTTTTAATTTGAAAACAGCAGTGGGGAGGTTGAAGATTTGACAGCATCTGAGCAGGAAAAGGAGATCAAATCCAGTTATTTTCTCATGCTAAGGAAGAAAGGATGGAAGAGTTAAAGCTGAATTCTTACACTGGCACAATGCATGGGCACTGTGACCTACAGCCCTCCTGCTGAAGGTAAGTCACTGTTCAATAATGAATTTAAGGTTTTCTGGGCCAGAGGTAGAGGATGTAATAAAGTCTGACTCTATAGACAGCTCACTCATTCAGAAGTGCTTGGCCTCCCCAAATCTGTAGCTATGTCTCTATTTCAATTCATTATTATCTAATAAATAGTGGGTATTCTTTTTCATTTCAGGCTTGGGCCATTTTAGGTTTTTGTCCTGGCTTCTGCTGCAATAGAGAGAATTTTCTTCATAGTAGGTGGTACAGTGCTCTACTTTGGATTTAGTATGAGAATAATGATGACAAGAAACTAATGGTTTAGTTGTTGCTAAGTTGTGTTTATACTAAGACAAGATCTTTTCTCTCATCTCAGCCCACCAGAGAGGAGGCTGGGGGTGCACAAGAAGTTGACAGGGAACACAATCGGGACAGCTGACCCCAACTGACCTAAGGGATATCCCACACCATTTGGTGTCATACACAGCATAAAAACTGGGGGAAGCAGGAGGAAATAGGGAATGTTTGGAGAGATGGCATGTGTCTTCCCATGTCACTGTTACATGTGATGGAGCCCTGCTTTCCTGGAGAAGGCTGAACACCTGCCTGCCCATGGGAAGTGGTGAAGGAGCTCCTTGTTCTGCTTTGCTTGCATGCACGGCTTTTGCTTTGCCTATTAAACTGTCTTTATCTCAACCCATGAGTTGTCTCATTTTTTCTCTTTCAGTTCTCTCCCCTGTGCTGCCGGAGGAGAGTGAACGAGTGGCTGTGTGGCGCTGAGTTGCTGGCCAGGGTTAAACCATGACATTTGAAGTGTTTATGTTTTTATTGCTTTTCTTTCTGTTAATTAGAACAATGGTGCTTGAAAAGCTGTCTTCCAAATAATTTTTCATTGTGCCCCAAAAGGACGTTTTGTGTTTTACACTGGTACCTCCTAGCAACCATGTACATTGTAGCAGAGTAATCATAAATGCTTTATCTCAAATGTTTTTTAAGTTTGCCCTGTACAAAATATGTTGTGTAGTCACTGAGGACTTCAGGCTATGCATCATAGGTGAAGATCAGGTAGATGGTGGAGCTGAGTGTCACAGACTTGCAAGCAGGTTTTGATGGTGGGACCACATTATAAAATGTTTCCATTACAGCACAAACAGGCCCATGAGGAAGGGCTGTTATTAGGTACTGAATATATTAAAGATTATTCTGTGTGATTCACAGAGCTGAGTTTAGATGCTGTTCCCTTTCCTCCTACTTATTTCTGGTGCTTTTTCATCGCAATAGCTTTTACAGGGGTCTCATAAGATGGCCTTTGAGATGTGGTTGTCTCAGAGCAGTCACATGCTTCGTGAAAAAATGAAGTACTTCATGTTCTGAATTTCAAAATATTTAAGAGTTTACGTCATTGGGCCTAGGGGAAGTGGAGACGACTCAACATGATAAGCAATCTTTTCCTGACTTTAAACTTTTTTTTTCGTTTAGTAGACTCACAAGTCTCTGAGTCAGTGTAATTTAAGCTAATGAAGAGTCCAAGAGGATAGCAACAAAATGAACAGGGCATCAAGAAATAGCAATAAAAATTATTAGGTCAGTTTAGTCTCATGAAGACTCAAAGCCATGATGACAACTGTAATTTATGCAACCTATACAATATGCCAGACATAGGACATGTCATGGGGCAAGTTCAAAGGAAAAATATGAAGGACATAGATGCAGTTCTGATGTTAGTTTTACTTCCCAGAAGTATTACAGTTCTCTAGGAGTATTACATAAATTGATATCAGTTGAGATATCAGCTGAGGTATTTGAAGGAGCTCCTAGCCTACAAGACAGAAAAAAAAGGGAGAGATTTAAAAATCAAAAGAAAGATTGATATTTTTAATCTTTTTTTAGCCTTAATTTTGTTTTAACCTAGGTAGTAAGAATGAAAGACAGATAGTCATCTTCAATCCAGAACACCATATGAAGGATTGAGAAGATCTGTATGCTGCTCCAGCTTGGAGGTCTCTGAGGGTTTTTTTTTTGTTGTATTTGAGCAACAGTATCTTAGGGCCTATGCAATTAAACTTTTCATAGCCTTGGTTTCTTGATCTGAAAAAATTAGATGCCACTTATGAGAGGAGGTGTAGGCGTTCATATCTTCTTGGATCTTATTTCAGACTTCTTAAGGTAACCATCTAAAATAATTTGAATGAATCATGGGGTTTTTGCAACTATTTCTCTCCATTGTTTATACAGGGAGCCTAGGAAACTGGCTTAGGCTACGTGACTACATTTAGACAGTGGAAGGAATATGTCAGGATAGATGCTTAGTTTTAAATGGCCAAAGATATATGAAAGGAATATCTGCCTAAATGTTTATTTAGTCAGCAAGCTGATGAGGGGAGTAATCTCTTTAGCTGGAAAATAAAGACATGTTACTTTCAAACGCAGAAGCTTATTGACACAAGACTCTAAGCAGAGGAAGATACTATAAACAGTAACTATGGAGACATGCAGCTGATACAATATTCTGTAATGTCTAGCAATTGTAGAAATACATTTATTTGTTGGACAGCAATAAATACAAATGGAATTGGGGAGAGAAAAATTATGCAAATGCTTATCCGTAAGCAGCAACTGTACTTAATGTGAAACTTGGCAGGCACCATTATCAAACAGTTTGTTTCTAAAGCCAAAGAACACTCTAAATTAGATACTATTTTGTTAAGTCTCCTAATGCATTCCTCCCCTTTTCAGAGGTCATTTAATTTATGAACTTAAGACAATATAGTATCTTGTATTTTTTCTAAGTACTGTCTCAGATTCTCCAATTCTTTCCTCGAGGGCAGAGTCCCAACAGCTCAGCGACCTGGTCTTTCTGACTCACATGCTATCCCAGTGCACTACTTTAGACACTAACACACTTTAACAGGAGTGATAAAGGGACCCTGTTCTGAAAGATGAAGCTTGAATCCCTTTTACAGGAGCCAGCTCCAGTTGTCACAGTTGTGCTGAATTTGAGTTAAAGGGAGTAATGAAGCAGGGTCTGCTGCTAAATGGAAGACAGCCTGGGAATGACCCAAGGACCAGGTTGGAGGGACCAGCTGTGGTAATGTTGCTGAAGGCTGACTCCACCCTAGACTTACTTATTTTGAAAAGGACAAGATGAAGCCCTCTGAAAAAAATCGAGGGAATAAATTAGCAATTAAACAATGTGACTAAACAGGGACCGGTGCTTCAGTGCTCTCTCCAGTCTTCTTTTATTTTATCAGTGTAGACATACCAAGTAGGCTCTCATGAACATTAATAAACTATTAGCAGTGCATCACTCTCCTTTCTACCTCTAATTTTGGGAACACAGTGCTGAAATATCCATTCTGGCTAGCACAGGACCAGCTTAAATTACAGGAGTTTGTTTCATTTCTCTGCCATATGAAGGATACTTGACTCTTTTCAGATCTAAGCTGGCTTTGGCAGCAGAATAATCATATTTGCGTTTGTGCCTGAGCTAATAAATCCAGCCAGATCCATGCTGTCTCTGAGCAGAGTCAGCCAGAGTTGTGGCAGTTCACAGCATGGCTAGTCCATAAAGCAGGTACCTGAAAAATGGCTGTGACTGTAGGAAAAAATGTTTGTGCCTTCTGGCCTTACATTGCATTATTACTTTACAGGCTGCAATTTTTGCTTGCAAAGAACAAAACAAAAGAGCCCCACCCTGAGATGAGAACACTTGGTTTCTGAGAATAAACATAATTACTGCTGTGTATTTTAGACAACAGTAAATTAAAAATAGAACATTAGTATCTCATAGGAGAATTCTGTCTTTTACAGTATGAATGATGATTATATACACTCCAGGTATTTTAAAACATAGTTCATGTGGTGTGGAAGAAAAAAACGTTTCTATACTTAATAGAGTAGACTGCACACTACACTAAGGAGCTGTATGATTTCACTCTTGAGTTTTTGATAATCTCCATATAAACTTATTTTATAAAGTGTCAGAGTGTACTGCCATGAGGGATCTCTAAAAACTTCACAATACAGTTATTATATAAATAGTAGCTATGAGAAATCAGTCAAGTTTCTAGAGTGACACATGAGATTCAGCAGGCTCATGGTCCACAGAATTTAAATTAAGGCAATTCAAATTCTGGCCTTTGTGCTTGTTCCACAAAAGGATGACAGGGATTTTTATTTGTCTTGGGACTTTCCCCAGCTTTGCCTTGTGTCCAGTGAAAAAAAAAAAAAAAAAAACCACAACTTTTTCAGGTAAAATCTACCTTTATCAGATCTAAATTGAAAGCAGAGTGTTGGCATATGCAGGAACGAGCAAGAAAAGGAGCAAGGGCAGCTGAAGGGCAGTTTGGAACTGGCAGCAACAAGTTGACAGGGATGAAAAAGGAAAAGTGCCTGAAATTGCCTCCAAAGCTTAGCGTCAACTGATTCTACCTTGACAGTGTCCAAGTAAACCTTCTTCCACTGGCTGGTTCTGGCTGCAATGTTAAGAGGTGAGTAGGTGTCAGCGTGTTCTGCACAGAGAGGGCAGGCACCCCTCAGTAAAAAGCTGTAATCCTGCCTCACTGTGTTCTCTGTTGTGTGGTACTTCTTTCAGTGAGGCGTGTCAGACCTGCTCTTTTGGCTCTGGCTTTAAAAATGTCAGCAGGTCCCTGAAATTCCTTGTTTTCCACTGGCTGTCTTATCTGACTTCAGGGAAAAAGATCAAGCTCTTCTGGACAGCAAAAATTACAGAATTCCTTAAAAAGAAAATACATGCAATTATGTGAATCCTGTCATAAGGTGTGAGAGGAGAAAAAAGGGACAAATTAAAAATAGCACAAAAGAAGATAACTAAAAATAAAGACAAGTAGAGTAAAGACAAGTTACTTACTTAGCAAAGCATTGTTTTTGCCCTGTATCCCCTTCTGTGAAATAAGAACAGTTAGTTTAATTTTAATGGTTAAAGAAGTGAAAAGAGAGAGCTAAAAATTTTGCAGGGATATATTCAAGCTGTAGGTCCCTGTACTGCAAAAAGGAAAATAGAAACTTCTTTTCAGAAGGAGGTTTTTCCTTCATTGAAAGACTTCTGCAAAGCAAAATCAAAATCGCACATAAAAACAAATACACACTCATAAAAACATTGAAACTCATGGCATTTCTTATGATTAATAAATACTAAAACATACAAAGTATGGAGTGCACTGTGTCTTACCATAGAAAATACAATTTCATAAAAAGGGAAATTTTAATGACAATCTCAAAACCTTACAATTTTACAGTGCTACTTTCTCCAGGAATTTAAACCATCATGTTTTCTCAACTCTAAACTCCAACAAAATCCCCTTAATTGAAAGTTAGGACTTGTGAACAACAAAGATTGATAAGCCACACACAGAAAGCTCCTAATGAGGGTGTTAAAGTTTCCAGGAAATTATCCTAAAGATATTTTATTATACATGGAAGCCTTCTGTTAACATGTAATGATATCTTGGAAGAGTGCTTTTTAGATCCCTGCAAACTAAACAGCAGCTGAAAAACTAGAAAGCCTAAAAAATATTACAGTTCATCATAAAGCAGACTTGGATAAAATAGGTTAGCTCATAAATCAGAGCTATAGAATCGACTGCAGGATAACTAAAACAGCGGAAGGAGTACTATTTGCAAAGGAACTACAACTCCAAACAAAGCATCTAACCAATAGAAAACAAACACATTAAAAGAAAGGAAATTAGTGAAGTCATTACACAAACCCAGCTGGGAACCCAGCTGTTTCAAGATGAAGCAAGCTCTCTAATTCTTGATCTTTGGGAGTGTCTAATTAGAAAACAAACTAAAAAGTTTTTTCCAAGACAGTATTAAAATAAAAATGAAAAGAAAGATTCCTTTCAGAATCAGGTTCGTCTGCTGTGACAGTGCAGGATTTTGGAATAACCAAGCAAAAGATAAGTGTTACTACTGCAGAGTTATGGAATCAGTTATGCTTAAATAAGGGCTTCAGTCTGCCCAGGCATAATTCCGTGACGTATGTATGAACAGCTTTTGTTTTGAAACCTACCTGTTGTGTTTTTACCCCGCTGTTTAAAACATTAAATAGATAATTTGGAAGCCTGCAGTGTTAATCACCCTCCTTGAACAAACCAATCAGGCAAGTACTGCACGGTTAAGGACCTCATGTCAAATTGTACTTCAGACCACAGGCCATGCACCTCCATCCAGAGCCACCTTACCCACAGGAGATGAAGCAAAGAATGTTTGTTTTATTATGGAATTGCCATCCCAACTTTGCACTTCTTCATTTTCATGGCACTACTGCTTTGCTACTGATAACTTTAACGCACAAAGGAATAAGAAGGTTATTGCAAGCATAGGGATCAGATTGGCAGAAACAGGCAGGAGAGGATAAAGGAGACTGCATTTGAAATAGTACAGATAAGGATACACTAACTGTGGGGTAAGTGTAGCATTACTTCTGAGCATATGCATCTAGCAGTTCTAAGATTTTCAAGAAGATAAACGTGAAGATAAAGAGATTTTCTGAAAGAGATGACCTATGTAATCACTCTTCTATTTTGGGATATTTGTCATTAGACTCAGTGCAAAAGCTGAAAGAATTTGACACCATTTTCCCAGCTGATTTCAAAACACGCCTCAGATTGTCCTCACAATTCTCTGAAACAGAATTTGCTTTAACTTTCTTTTTTCTAAAATGTTGCATCTTTACGCTCCTTACACCTTCAAAATCTCTTCACTGTTGTTATTACTCTTACCTACTGTTGTTATTAACTTAACTACTATAAAGGCATAATTTATATCAATATAATGGTCATGTTTAAGCTGCAGTAGGAAAACAATTTCCCCAGTATGATTTGATTCTAGGGTGCCATCCACTGAAATGCTAATACTATCAGACAGAATCCAGTAGCAGACAAGGTGAGGTTTAAATTTTCTGCGGATTTAGTGCAAGGAAAGGATCTTGAGGCATCAAGAATGGTATAAAAAATTACCTGAAGCATGACTGTGCAGTGAAATTGTTTTAATGTGCACTGACTTTTTAAGCATGCTATGTGTATGCTGAATATTAAGCCAATACTTGAAGATATTGGTGTTAATCTTTCAAAGAGTACCTCTTCTTACGTTATATTAATAAAACTTTAAATTACGATAATAAAAGAAGCATGAGGGTTCACTTTTACAAAAATGTATTATCCATCACTACTAGCTATTCTGCAGGCTAAATTAATTGAAGCTATTTTATTAAAAATACCTTACCAGTATGTACTATTTTCATCCCTCCATTGGTTCTGCCATTCATTAAATTTAAGTCTATCTTCCTTCTGAGTTTTCAGCCTACCCTCTCACCTGGATTGCATCCACATCACAAAGATTTAAGTTTGGAGAAAATCTTCTAGGATCCAAAGACATGAGAGCCTGCTACTTTCCTTTTCCATTATATCTGTAATGTTTAAGCTGTTTAGCTTACTTTCTCAGTTCCCCCCTCTGATGCCTGGTCATCTTCCCTGTCAGGAAACATGATATACAAATAACCTTCCTAGCAGTTAGACAGATGCCTGTGATTGTGTAGTGGCTGTTTTCCAAATTTCAAGATGGATAATTATGAGCAAGAAAGAAATTTTGGAAGAACCCAGGCAAAATCTCTCCTGAGATGGCCCATCACAGAAGTCTGCCTGAAGGTCCTCCAGAAGCAGTTCAGTCAAGGAAGGTCTCAGTCTGAGCCTTACCTTTCCAAATCTCTCCTGAGCAGTCCTGTTAAATGCACAGATTTAGAAATACTACGACGTAGAGGATTGCTACTTGGGGATTTTAAAAAGGGTTGGTCATTAACTAACATTAATTAACATCACTTACAGTAAGAAGTGAACTTGGTGGGCAGCTGACAGGAGACCTATCTTGACATTATTCTAACAAAGAGGTATGTTTCTGTTTTGAATCCATTCACTGACCCCTTCTTTGAAAGAAATCAGTGCTCAATAGAAAAAACAATTTGGAATTTAAAACCACATATAAATATTTAGTATGTACACAGACAGTGCCTGCTCAAGTATTTGATATTTTATTTGAATGAGGATCAGCTCTTCTTGTAGGCTTTCAATCAACTTTTTAAGAAAACTGATTCTGCCAGGTGGGAAGTAAATTGTCATCTCAAACTATTTTGTAAACTTAAATAGGTTGTTAAAAAATTCAATTTCTTAGCAATTATGTGGTTCAAGGGACACAAGTGCACTTGAAATTTTGGCAAGGTGCATGGGGTTTCTGTACAATTCTGCACAAGCAAGCGATGTTGTGACTGAATATGATTCCTAGATAATACCTTCAATTTGCTATTCCATCTTTTCCCCCATCTTTACATTTTTTTTGGCTTTAAATATCTCAGTTTTTCTGCTTTCTTTTCTTCTACCTGTTTTAACTTGCCTTGCATTTGTTTGTCATGTCTTATTACGAATGAAATCTCTCCAGGGCAGGGAATTTTTGTTATTTACTTTTATAGAATTCAGAAAAAATATATGGTATTATGTAAATTATTTTAATTTAAAAATAATAATATTTTCCTATCAGGTCTAATTTTGAGGTCTGTGCTCCATTTTTCTCTAGTATGCTTCTTATGTTGTTGCCAAGTTAAGTATTTTTCTCATGCATGTTTAAATACTTACCTTTCCTTATTGAGTGCCTAAATTAATTTACTTTACTTAAGCAGCTGGTTTTCCTATAAGAAGTCCCAATTTCAGGGGGCAAATTCATAGGCCCACTGGAGGTAATGCGAATTTCACCATTTACTTCACCACGGGCAAGATTTCACCGACAACCTCAGCTGGCAGTGGTGCCATGAACTGCTATGAAACTGTCTGCAAGGTAAACTGTGACTCCAGCTGCCACTGAATGGGAGAGAATCTACAAATTATTTCCCCTTTCATTCATTTCATTGTGTAAAACACTTTACAAGTGATACTCAGTATCACTTTCTTTGACTTTGATTTTCCTCCTTTGACTTCAGTTGTGCTCACTCTTTAGCAAGAAGGTTGTTTTTTGAATGACGTTCACCCTTCAGCAAATGAACTTCTGCTGATGCTCTGAGCTCCACTTTCCTTATGCCTTCTTTACCCTCTGTTTTCTTTGGGTTGTGTTCCTCCCACCCATTTAGTGAGAACAGCCTTTCCCAAAATTTTTGTTTTTTTCATCCTAGTTCTTCCATGTCTACTCTCCTAGCCCCACATTGTCTAATAATAGCATTCTCTTTCTTGTTTGCTAGTGAAAAGCAAAATCTCATCTCCTGAAGAAGCTAAATATTATTGTTATAACCCTTACTTTCCAAACAGGAAAGCAAAACAGAAAGGCAGTGAACAGAAAAAACAAAAGAAGGAATCAGTGTTTAGGTCTGGGATTAACGCCGAGAAGACAATCTACAATTTGTCCCATGGCTGAGATTTTCTGCCAGTGTTGGGATATTCATCTCCTGGCCCTGGGATTATATTGCCTGTTAAACTGAAGCAGGCAACAGCCACACTGTCATTTTGCTGCAGCTTGGGCTGCTTCCACTATTTGGAGCTCATGGAAGAGCCCCTATGAAATCAGGGATTAGGTATAAATTACACTGAATAGGCTGAGATTAGCTTTGGGAGTCACAGCATCCAGAAACTCAAGAGGGCCCAAGCTTTACAGGCATATGAGTGTGTCTTTGATACACAGACCTAACACTCAATATGCCCTGGCAGTCTCTGCACAGACTATATTGTATCTCTCTTTGAGAGGAAAAAAAACAACTCAAACCCCGAGCAAAAATAAATAACAAAAATTAAGCCATCCTCCTAAGTAATTTCTTAATGCATGATTTCTCATAGGAATATTTTCACCCTGTCTTTTTATTCCTTGAAATGAGTGCTAAAATATTTCTACTGGCAGCAGATTTACTTTATACTAGCACAAGTATAGAATGCTTCAGGAGGAAGAAGAAAGGTGAATTTTAATAAAACTGAAGAATAACCATCGAGCAAGTTTGTTTCTTTAAAACATTATGCACAGCTGTTGTAAAGTTGGCAAAGACGCATGCCAGAAAGCTACATGTCTGATACTACAAACTGCTTGTTTCACACTTTATTCAGTAACAGCTGGTAAAATGGTATTTAAGAAGAGTTTTGATTTAATCTAATGAGAAACCATGTTGCAATGTACTGTACTGCCTGAAGAAAATAATTGGACAAACATTGATTTTTACGTTGCTATAATAGTTTCATTTTCGATAAATAGGAATTTATATGCATAGTTCTTTGCTACCATTCCTCTCTCTATATACAGGCTAGAGATTTGCTTGCAACCAAACCAAACCAAACTAAACAAAACAGTCTTGAAATTAAGTTTAGCTACTTGAGAACTGCCAGAACTGGAAAAGACCTCCCTTAAGATTTGTTTTATATTCAACTGACATAAGACCAAGATGGTGTCAAAGGGAACCAGAGGGTGAGACCTAGAGAGGCAGAAAGAAATTAGGGCACACCAATATCAAATGAAAAGAGCATAAACAGAAAACAGAAATTAGGGCACACCAATACCAAATGAAAGGAGCATAAACAGAAAACAGAGCATGGAGAGTAGCATAAACCCAACTTCACTGTTCAGTTTCGCATATACACCAAGAATTTGAATTATTAAATATCTCATTTATGTATTTTAAGAGTGACATAGTTCTTAAATACACTAAGACAAGACAGCAGACAAAATGTACCATCCACAAGAGCTCTGACTCAAAGCAGCCCTTTTCTTCCATTAATATGAATACTATTTGAATTTTGCTTTTTTTACATCAGTGTGAATCAAGGTCACAATCAGGTCTGAAAGTATGTGTTTACTGTGAAATGAAGCAAGCAATGAACTGGACACCCAATAATTCACACTAATTAAGTGTTACTTACCTTACCATTTTGCACTAAAACTGTCTCTGTCAAAGGCAGGTCACACCTCTGAGAATAATTCATGCAGTGGACCTTACCTCAATGTCCAAACCACACAAAATATTATCCCTTCTCCCTCAACAGCCTCCTGCTTTGTCCCAAGAGACTTTCATTCCTGAGCACCCTCACTGTCTTCAGCCACACAATTCCCCTCAGCTTTATGTTATACATCTTTAATCTTGTAGACGGAAACAAAAGTCCTCACATAAATTCAGACCCTTGGAACTGAAAATACACACACAAAAATAAAAATGCAGTAAAAGAGCCACAGGGAGACCTTCTAGGAGAGAAATGTGACCCACGAATTGAGGACCATCAGAGAAACTGGCCCAAAACAATGTGGTGATGAATCAGTGTGTACCTCTTGGTCTGGTTGTCAAGCATCACTCTGTAGATGTGCCGTGTAGACACGGGTGCCACCAAGAAGGAAAAGTTCTCCTTTGAGTTCTAAATGGAAGTGCAATTGCCAATGAAGCAGTCGTGAGAAGACCATGGTCTTACATGATTCTTCTGTGGGTGATTGTGATTTAAAGACAGTGATTTAAATCTGTCCATATTCCAGAATTTCTTGGTAGTTATTTTGCAGAGGCTGACTTAGTAATGCACACCATCAACTATTCTAAACAGTTTTGCATATTTCCAAGCAGGCTTTTTTTCTACATATTAAGAATGAGCCCTGTCATGTAATCATCCTTTGGATGATTACAACTTCATCTTAAGTTTATTGGGACTTTTGAGTATGCCTCTAATACAGGATGAAAAGCACTCATGACATCTGATACCTATTAATTTGGGAATTCACAATTTAATACCTTCAGTGTTATGAGCGTCTTACTTATTTGCAAATACATTTCAAAGTGTGTTTACTTGTGCTTATAATGATATTATGCTGAGAATATTTCCCCCTCAAAGGAATTTATCATATTTTGTTTGCTATTACTAACATGTTTTTTGAGCTGTTAGTCTGAAACAAATATTTAGACAAGTGAAGGAAGTAGTATTATTATTTCTCCCATTGCACGTTAGTAAAATGTAAAGTACTGTGCACCTAAATTGTTATCTGTTTCTGATGAAGCTTGTGATTATATTTTCTGGGTTTAGTTTGAAAGCTAAGACATCTGTTTATCTGGTGCATACAGAATAACTCTCATGTCTCTTCATCTCTTAAATTTTCAAAGGCTTTCATTCTGTTTTAAATCCTTTGAAGAAGCAGTAATCAAAGACAAAAATTATCAGAGGTACATTTTTGTTTTCCAAACAATGAAAATAACAACGCTCATCATACTCCGATTTCAGGCACTTGCAATGAAGCTTCAAACCTGGAGATTTGCCACAGAAATCAAAAGTAATATGGGTAGCAGCAAACTCTAAAGTGCTGGCTGGATTACAGTTAATATGGGTATACCCCCCCTAGACTTCAATACATCATATAAATTTAAACCAGGCATTTAAATAATAAAGACCAATAAGGCAGTGCAAAGACATCAAAAAACATATCCCATCACAGCATGACAATGCATCAAAGTTTTCTTCTTCTCCTTTTTTTTATTCAGATAAAGAAACCAGGGAGAATAACGGTGAACTGCCTTTGTAGCACAAAAACATTCTGAAAACAGAACATTGAACAAACAATATTTTGCCATTTAAAACTGATTTTCAATTTCAAAACTTAGATTGAAACAGTATTTTGCAAGAAAGAATCAATATATTCCTGTAAAGAAATTGGCATTACTGTGGAACTGTTTCAAGTAAGATTTTTTTCTTGCCAATTCTATTCAAATTACAATTTTACTTAGCACTTGAGGGGAAAAATAACAGTGGTCTTTCTTGAAGAACTGAAAAGTTTTCTATGCATTTTTCATTCATTTATTACTTCTGCATACACCTCCACTATGATCATGCCATTTGGAATAATCTTTGGGCAGAAGAATTGGCAGATTTAGTCAAGTCAAGGATAGTGTGAATATGTGAAATGTTTTTTTCAAAAACTCTAATCAATTTGTGGCAGATTTGAATGCCATGGGTAAAAGCCCACACAAACTTGAAATGAAACATGATCTTTAAAGATTTGCCTATTATCTTTTTTTTTTATTATAGATTAGCATGACGAGGATGAGAGTTAAAAACAAATTCTATATTCAGTGAATTCCTGCTGCCCAGATTTAGGTCCCTGCACTGTTATTGCCTACTTCACTAATCATCCTTTACAGTCAATGCAGAGAAACATGTTTTGCTAGTCTCCCTGACCTATCGTAGACTTCTGCTTCAAAATGAAGTGAATTGCAGCCCAGAAGCATCTAATAACAGGATCTTGAATGACCAATTCACTGGTAGCTCACATCTACATTATATATATATATATATGGATGTATTTGGTTAAAAGGATTTCATGCTAGGTATGTGCATTTCCTTCAGTTTGTGACAAGTCCTTGGTGGTCCCATATATGAACTGTAGATCAAGAAAAAGGAAGGAAGGAAGGAAGGAAGGAAGGAAGGAAGGAAGGAAGGAAGGAAGGAAGGAAGGAACAGTATCAGTTTCCCTTATCCCTACATTCTCTTTTTAAACAAGCGTAGTTTGATTAGATCATTAATAATCAAAATAGGCTTCAACAGAAGCAGCTTTCAGTTCATTTAATAACTATGACACCTGAGTCCTTTGCCTCCCAAAACACACACACACATAATAAAAAAAAGAGATTAAAATTTTAAAAAAGGCATGGGATTTTTCTAATTTTAAAAGTTTGAAATTGTTGTTCTCACTTGATTTAAAAAGCTCATTTTGCTATCACAATTCATCTTGGAGATTGCAATGCAGTTTACATCAGTTTGGTCTTAAAAGAACTGCAGCAAGTGCTAAAAGTGGAAGCTTTCTTCCATGTTATTCTAGGACTGCATATTTGCTGTCTGTGAAGAGCAGTGCTGGCTTTCAGTCCTGTTGGCTCGGGGCTGCACTCACAGCCCTGTAGGCAGCTCAGAGGGTGGCTTACAATGGCTTTGAGATGACTTAAACCCAAACTACTACTGAAAGTGCTAATTCCTTCAATTCTTCTTCTGCCTGCATATTCGACTCCCACACTGCCCATTAGCATTTATGCAAAATGAACTGATCCAACTAAAAAGTTTTAGTACTTGGGAAGCTGGGTGTTGGACCAGCTCCCAGATCTCTCTTACAAGGTAGCCATAAGTTCTCAGGTGCTGGCACAAGGGAAAAGGTGGGAACAGAGAGAGAGAGGAGAGAGGTTAGAGGGATCATCTTCTTTAACAGCATTTTGTACTTAAGTTAAATTAAAGTGTTCATGAAAGCACAGCCTAATTTAATTCACATTTCCAAGTTCCTCCGTGTTTCCAAGATAGATGAGCGACTGTCACACTCTCTCTCAGTTCTACCTCCCTCCCCTCCATCTGGGAACAACCTCAAGATGCTATCATCACAGCAGCAAAAGAGCCCTCAAAGCATATTTGCCTGTCAGCTGGGTAGTTGACTTCAATTAGAAGTGTGAGGAGTTTTGTCCTATAGGTCTCAGGGAGACTTTCCTAGCCAGATTGGGTTGGCTAACAAATCTATTCAGGTCCTTTGCCTTTACCTGCATGATTTGATTTTTTGGAGAGGGGAAATAACAGTAGGGCCAGCTATACATATCTTCTGACCTTGATCTAAAGGGAAGCATTGAATTAAAGTGAAAACCTAAGCAATTATTATGAGGAAAATTAAGATTTTCAAGCTGCAGTTACCAAAAATAACAAACAGAAAAGGTGAGGGAAATCAAAATTAAAGAAGGAAAGAAAGCAAAGAAAATGGAATATATAGAATTTTTAATATACTAGCATAGTGGAAATGGTGTCATGAAACATCCAAAATATATTGGTAGGCCTTCTGCCTCAAATGGAGAGATATTCTTTTAAAACTCATGAATAATTTTGTCTTAATAAAACCCGTTTCAGTGTGAATTTCAAAAATATTAAGAGAGCAACTTCTGTATGCATTTGAATATTGAAAGCCTATCTGCTATAAACCAATATGCTAGTAAGTATTCCAGAGTGACAGAGAAAAAGACCGAAACAACTGATACCTTTTTGAATATGTCTAAAATGGTTCATGGCTTAATAATTTTCTTTTTCCACAGCAAATGATCATTTTGTCTTTTGGCTTTCAGCAGGTCTTGCTCCCTCTTCTGCCCTGGGCATTTGCTCCCCTCTCCACCTGGAAGAATATCCCACTACTCAGTTACAATGTGCGTGCACAAATCAATACCAACTTAGGTGTATTTGGCCACTTTTTAAGGAACAGAATGCCTGAGACTGTGAGACAAGGTAAGACAGCTGGTTTTAAAAATTATTTTTAAAAAGTAAAAGGAATTGTGTTCAGAAGACAGAGTTAACAAGCAATATCTAGAACAGAGTTTGGACCCTACACTTGAGCAAATTTTGATGTGTAATCCATCCTGCCCCTTATCCTCTCTGCCGTTTCTAAATGAGCCTTCTCAGAAAGGGAAAGCCTGAGTTGTTTAGCCGTCCCCCAGTGTCAATCATTCAGTGTTAATAAAGCACCCCATTGCAGACAGTGTCTGTCAGCAGCAGGCTTTCCTGAAATGCTACTGAGCAACACTGAACTGCATGTGAAGGTGAGGAAAAGGCATTTTCAGCAATGGGTTGGAGGTATATGGGGTTAAATCCTATTCCGAAGCAGGCAGATGAAAATGAAGAAGGAATTCAACTGCCTAATGTGTCTGGTGTAATTTTAAATGCCTTAGGCTATGTCTGCATCAGGAGCTCACGAAATCCAAGAGGAGCACTCTTGCAGTGCTCAAGACTCCGTGTTCACACCACTCTCATCTCACATTTTTTCTCTTTGGACTATCTGTAGTCTGGTCCCAGAGGGTGAGCGTGGTGTGCTCACATGGAAAGCATTCTCCAGTTTAGTTTAGACTCCCCCAAAGCTGGTTCACTGGCTTTGGAATCAATCACTTTGTAGTGGGAACCACACGTAATTAGAAAAGGGAACCTGTAGAAGATAAATGCACTCCTGATCTAAGTACCTGCAATGTATCTGAGGCATTTAGGGCAGGCAGATAGGCCAGAGACTGTGGAAGACCTGTACCTTTTTTGGAGGAATATTTAGAAGGTAGGCAAGACACTCTAGTATGTCTAAAATAGCAGTAATACCTCTGCCACTCCCTAAGGGGAAAGGGAATTGGACGAATACATCTGATGGCAAAATGAAAGCAAATCTGAGCCCTGTGCATATTCTGACCAAAGCAATCAATCTCCTTAATATTCCCATCTGTGAATGCAGACCTCTGTGACAGTAAATGAGGTATTTACATATATATTTGCACAGAATCTTTTTTTTTATCTTCTCTGTTTGTATAGTCCTATGAACCTCTGAGAATTATCTGTATTTTTCTGCCTGAGTCCTCCCATTTGGTTTTGTATCTCTTCAGTTCTATCTTTTCTTTATTTCCAGAAGTCCACATGGCAGCTTTCCAATTGTATTTATCCACTCCAACTAATTGAGTCACATAAATGTAAGTAATTTGAAACATTATTGTGAGAGATGTCTGTTTGCCTCTTTAATTAAGCAGTTGTTCACAGGTGCATACAGTTACAACAAAATTAATTGATAGCTTTATATTGCAGTTCTTGAGTCTGCTGCTATTTGGTGTTTGCAAACACTGCCATTACATACAATGTGTCTTATGTTGTTCATAGGGAACATTTCTCATTTTCCTTCAGAAAAGGTTAGGACAGATTGACCTATATATTGGAAAATCTATCCAAGCAGTAAAGGTAATTTTCCTAAGAAGGAAACAGAGCAAATGTTTATTTATGGAATGGTTTATTACCAGCGGGAAGAGCTGCAACCCTGCCCTATTTTTCTGCATCCATAGCGAGTATCTTGAATGCCAAAAATCATTGCTAGGGGAAGCTAATCACTTCTTGTGGAAATTGTGGACACCTTATTTATTGTTGCCACAGACTTCATTACCTTAACCATACAGGATTATTAATAAAATTTCTTTTAAATGGTCCATTTTTTGGTTACTATAAACATTAAAAACAGTACATGCAAAAGGATTTTAGCAACAATCTGGGACAACTTTAGAAGAATAAGTGTGTAAGTCTGACTTCATCCTGTATAATTCTCACACCTAACTTCAGGCTACCAGTGGTCTAAATGGAAAAAGATAGGCATGAGGGCAATTAATAGAATAATAGGGCCATAGAATATCTCAGGTTGAAAGGGACTCATAAGGATCGCTGAGTCCAACTCCCTGTTCCCCGCAGGAGCATAACTGCACATAACTTTATAGAACTGCAAAAGATTTCAGTTTGCTTTTAAATAATCTTAATTTCTTAATTATGACAATAGATTGGAGCAATCAATGCAGTCCTAAGAAGCTGTGCACAGCAAGCAGATATGAAAGCTGTTTCACAATGCATCTGCTGAATCTCCTATGAGCTGATGCTATGGATTGCAGGTTTTGGCACTGGATTCCAACAAAGCTTTTACTTCATTTATTTTTGGTGCTAAGTAAAGTGATCCACCATTATGGTGATGATTCAAAAGCGTGATTTTCTTTGGGCTGACTTTGGACTTGCCAGCAGATGGACTTACACCTAAAATAAGACTAACTTCTCACCTACTCATTTTCTGTTCAAATCCTGCTTTGTAGTTTGACAAAAGACTGGAAGTTGAAATCCCCTTTGCGGTCTCTGTAATTGCCTGCTCCAATGGTTTCCAAATGTGGAAAGCATAACGACCTCACCTTCTTAATGCTTTCTGTTATCTTCTTACTTCTTCTGTTGACACTTATTTTTTGCTAACTGCCATTAATTCTTCAGCTCAACCAGCAGAAGAAATTCTAAGAACATTCCTCTTCTGCTTCTGCAAATACAACAGTTCAGCTTATCTAAAGTTAGAATTGCCATGTGGAAGTGACTACTTCTTTCTGTCTATCTGTGTGGTATCAAGTTACATAAAATGAACTTAGGCTACAGGATTGCTTTTATGGTATGGTATTCCTGAAATATCTTTATTTTCTATTTTCTATTAAGGTCTTAATTTGAGACCAAAATACATGTTCAAGCTGCTAGGCAAATACTCTTGTTTAGGGTGAATAAATATCTAGATAAGAGTCTTTCCCTCTGTTTAAACTCTTCTTGGCAGGATTCTTATTCCTTGCACCAAAAATAAGATGAAGTAATAAAACAGTAATTAATAAACAGATAATAATTTACCATTAACTGAGCTGGGAGCAATAAAAGCAATAAAAATAAAAATATTTTCTTCCAAATTTAGACAAACCCAAACTACTACCATATGCTTTTCCTATAGACTATACCAGCGACAGCAATAATATAAGATCTCCCCTAAAGTTGTTTAGTATATTATAATTTCATACAGAGCAAACTCTACTTAGTAGAGTCAAGTGCAAATTTATGCCATCTAGAAACAGAGTAGAAAGGTCACACTTAAATGAAAACAAACTGTGACCTGTGACTGAAAAGTATTAGAGATTAGAGCAGGGAGTTGGACTTGATGATCCTTATGGGTCCCTTCCAGCTTGAGTTATTCTATGGTTCTGTGAACTGCTGCCTTCCACTGTGATAATTTGAGAGCTAATCTGGAGAGTTCTCATACAATTTTCATGACACTGTTGGAACAGCTGATGTGTTGTTGTGCCTGGGCCAGAAGACAGTAACTGGCAGCCTTATTTTACTCCATATACAAAACAGGATCATGTGCATGATGAGCAGCTGTGTTTCAGGAACAGGAGCCAGTAACTTCCAGCTGAGGGATGGAGGACGTCATGAGGTTCATCTGAGCATGAAGTCCCTAAACATTTCAGAAGTAGGGTGCTGAGAATCCAGTGTGAATCTTTTAGCTACATTGAAAAAATTCAGTAGGGAGATACTGGGCCCAGTTTTTCTGTCGCACTTGACAGTTGCAATAGGAATCTGAGAGAAGTTCTGAAAGGAGCTACAAAAGAGATTAAATTGAAGAGTGGTATTAAAGAGCTCAAGTTGCTTCATTTCCCTAGAAGAGAAATACTCAACATGGCTGTAATGAACACATATCTCTTTTGGAGAGAAGGCTTTTGCAAGTGGAAAAGATTCTTAATACAGCGGGAAAGGAAAGAGAAGAGAGACAGAAAAAAGATCCAGCAGCAGAAACCTGAAGGTAGAAAAATTCATTTGTGAAACACAGTGTCCTTTTCTAAGGGAGAACTTTCACAAGGATCTTTTGTATTTCCATTATCACTTCAGTTCTCTGTATTAGTTTTGGATATCCTGACTAAAATTTATTTTGCAGGTCATTCAGAAATTATTAAATTACTCCCTGAATAGTTGACTGAAAATCTGTATTTGGAGTAATCTGGACAGTAAACAGTTACAACAGCTGAGATATGAGTGTATTAGTAGTGAACACATGGGTAACTGACTGAATAGCATATAAACCAGGAGATGGCATGATTTTCCTTCCCCTCACAAACTCAAATACAGTTCAAATACTGCTGTAAAACTGTCCATACCCCTCTTCATTCTCCGTAAGATTAATTGGAACACTGGTGTTCACTGTTTAGTTGGGACACCCTTTAGAGCTTATCAAGGTTGTCAAGATTGCACCCCCTGGCACTTATGCAAAATTGCAAATATACAAGAAATTCTGTTCAGTGTCTAAACTGTAAGGTAGAAGAATCCCATGCAGAAGTTAGTGCTGTTGGTGTTCTGTCTTGAACTTTTACATAGCATCCATCACTGCATTATGTATGGACTTCTAGCAGAGCTGGGCAATAAAACTGAGGAGGTAATCTTTATTCAACAAAAAATCTGCCCTGACTTGTTACCATAATTGTCTACTGGAATAGAACATTATGAATGTTTTCTCATCTGTCATTACACTTAGATTTGTTCTTTCAGTGGGCAAAGACAATTTCCTTGATGCAAATACAGCAGGACATTCCCTAGCTTTCTTTAGACTCTTTTGGAAGTTTATCAGACTCTTTAGAAAGTTTGCTTAAGGCTACTACAAATCACAGAATTGCAGAATCATTTATGTTGGAAAAGCTGAGATCATCAAGTCCAACTTCTAAGTGACCACCACATTATCAAATAGACCATGATCTCCCTATGCAGTCCATTACAATGTGTTAACAACCCTTTCTGTGAAGAAATTTGTCCTGATGCCCAGCCTGAACCTGCACTGATGCAGCTACAGGCAATTTCCTCTTGTCCTATGGCTGTTTGCCTGGGAGAAGAGACCAACCCGCAACCTCCTTTCAGGCAGTAGCAGAGACTGATAAGGTCACCCCTGAGCCTCCTTTTCTCCAGGCTGAACAACCCCAGCTCCCTCAGCCATTACTCGCAGGATTTGTGCTCCAGACCCTTCACCAGCTTTGTCGCCCTCCTCTGGACATGCTCCAGCACCTTAATGTCCTTCTTGTAGTGAGGGGCCCAGAGCTGGACACAGGATTCAAGGTGTGGCCCCACCAGTGTCCCGTACAGAGGGACAATCACTGCCCTGGCCCTGCTGGCCACACTATTGCTGATACAGGCCAGGATACCACTGGTCTTCTTGGCTGCATGACTCATTTCCAGCCACTGTCAACCAGCACCCCCAGGTCCTTTTCTACTGGGTCACTGCTTTTCTCCAGTCACTCTTCCCCCAGCCTGTAGCACTGCATGGGGCTGTTGTGACCCAAGGGCAGCACTTGGCCTTGCTGCCCCTCATAGTTGATCTGGGCCCATCGATCCAGCCTGTCCACATCCCTCTGCAGAGCCTTCCTCAAAGATTTATGAATCATCATGTGGCAAATGATTGTCCTGGACTGATTTATAGGACTACTTTTGTTGATGAGGAGGAAACTAGTTCTGTAAAAGTATTGTAAAAATGCATGGTAGAGTTCTCTGTTTGCTCTGTCTCTGTGAATTTGCATTAGTTTTACTCAGACCGAGCATAAAAATGTTTTTCTTTTTAACTGCCAGCACTGAAAACCTTGTACTGGGATCTGAAAATCACTGTCAACAATAAAGTTTTCTCAGGCCAAATTGTTACAACTGAGTAGACACCTTGTCTCCATCAGGGTTGTGAAGGTAAAAATAAGGGAGGCATTTGGCATTCCAGAGGGAAACTTGGAGATAGAATAGCTTTGCTGATGACACATGAGATTGACTAGCATCCAGCTTACTCCCCCAGCGCTGTTGGGTCTGGGAATAAAAAAAAGAAGAGAGTTACAAATCAAAGTCAAAGCATACAATTGTTTCTGAAGCAGACATATATGACTCACAGGGAACCTATCAGTTGAGCATGAAGCTGACTTTCCTTTGAGTCACCTTAGGAATGTGTCCATTTGACATGGTCTAGCATTTACAACCCAACAGAATAAAAAAAAAAATAAGTACTTGCAGCCAGGTACAACAAAAAATTTGAAAATTTACAGGGCTGGTGAGTCACAGTTAGGAGCTTGCTTGCACACTAATGACTTTCCCAACCTGTTTAGGCACCTGTACAGCTTTTGGGTCAGGATTCACAGAGGCACTTAGCATGGCTCTTACATGGCTAAGGATGCCAGCCATTGTGAATCCTAGTCCAGGTGCCGATTTCCTTTGGATGCTGAAATCAGCCTGATAAACTTTGCCCTTTGTCTCTTCAGTCCCTGCCTTTTTGTCCTTCCCGTTCCCTATTTCTCCATACCTCAGACTGGACGGTATTCTGTCAGCAACTATTTTCCATTTGTTGCAATTCCAGTTACTACCATTCCAGCTGAGTTTATTTCATGTTCTGAGATAAAAACAACTGCAGCATCTCATGAGCTTGCAACATTGGGAAATAAATGATGAATCTCAGGTTTTAGCAGCAAAAACTGAGTAACAGGAATTTGCTCCCAGATGGACCTGGGAAAAAAAATCCTGACTGAATTACTGTCCTGTTTAAAGCCCAGTGTTGTATGCAATATTGGCCATGCAAAATGGACTCATCACTTGTAGAATGAGGTACAGCAAGAGAGAAATTATGGTCAGCTTCCCCAGGGAGGTACAGATTCAAGTGCAGGGGTGAAAAGATTTATTTTTAATCAAGTGGATAATCCTCTTCACTGTGCAATGGGAATTACCTCAGGTATAAACATTAACCATTGTAACTATTAAGTATGAGGGGATATTAGATTAATTATTCTGTAGATGTGAAATAAACTGCTGCAGCTTTTGCAGTATGTAAAAAGGACAACAAGTCGAGAGTCTAAATTGGGTATTTAGCTCAATACACAGAAAGATACTTTGATTTAGTGATCATGTGATTTAGTGATAACAGTTACAAATTCAAGGTGTAGGATATTGAATCATGTTGAATAATACTTACTTGTTCCATTTAACAATATTTAATGCAGTGATTGGAAATTCCACAGCGGGCAAAGGGAGCTGGGCTGACACCTCTACTGTTTTTCATTAAGGTTTGTCTACCTAATTCCTGTGGATTAATTTGAGAGTACAAATACCATTGGTTTTAGTGATAACTGTGTAAAATTTCTGTTTGTTGGTTTGGTTTTTTGGTTTTTTCTACTTGATTGGGGGGAATATAATTTCATGAAAAATGATCGTGTATGAACATGGAGATAAATATCTGATTACGAAGTCATCCTTTGCCAGATGAAATAAATTTCTTTTTTCTTCCTTTACAAAAAATAATAACAATAACAAGTTCTAATATATTAATTTAACTTGACTTAGAATACCAGCACATCACAAAGGCAGTAGTTTTAAAAGACAATTTGCAAATTCTTCAGTATATACTGCAGTGATATCTCTGTGTTACAAGTTAACAAGAGAAAATTATACATAATACTTCACTGAATTCAGTTGCAATACTCTGGAACAAAATTCTGGTTTTATACCATGGCTATATCAACTGGTTTCTACAGGATTTTCACAAAACATAAAGAGATTGGGACAACACATTTCTTACACAGGTTAAGCATTTTTCAGGAATGTATAAATATTATTTTGTGTCTCTGCTTAGATTAAGGTTAATATTGTTGAAATATCTACATCTGCTTTTCTTCTCACTGCGATGTTTACCACCTAATAAAAATGCTGAAGTTACCAAGGAAAGATGTTTAATTTGTTCTTGCTGCTCAGTTGCATGTTGCATCCTATTTTGTAGTAAATGGCACGATGTCCCAAGTGGGCTGCCATACTGTCAGATACATTATTTATACATAACATTACTGGTTAATCAATGAACAAAAATGCAGGATTCTTTTTTCCCCCTTTTCCTGTGGCATCTTTAAAGCTACAGTAGAGAAGAACAATTTTGCAATGTACTACACTATTACTCACTTTTAAATATAGCTTCAGGAGTTTCCTGGCACAGTTTACACCATGCATCTTATTAAATCAAATGTGATTGTTAGACAAATGCAGTAACAATTTGTGCAGCACAGAAGAGTAATTTAGTTAACTATGTAGGCAATCCTTTCTGGTTAAAAGTGAGCAAAATGTATTCCAGCAAATGTTTCTAACAGATCTTTTTAAAATCCAAAATGAAAACTGAATAACCAGCCTGTCATGACTTTTCATGTGTATTTACAAGAGAGACAGAATTTTAAAAGTCACTTCAAAGCTCAGCAGTTTTAGAAGTTCACCCTGCATTAAATGGAAAATGGAATTTATAAGTGAACCAAGAACTGAAATATATAAAATATATGTGTGCAAACAAGAAATGCAGCTGTACTGTGTCGCAGTACTACGGAGGATTTTTGTTTTTACTTCAGCTTATTCTGTCGTATTTTGTTCATAGACATTTCAGATCAATACAAAATATTCAGCTCTGTTCCAGTGATTGAATATGAATACATTATGTGCATACAAAAATAGTGATAATCTATGTTGATACAATAGTTCATTTTGCATTAGTGTCCTAGATGGGACAATGTTAAGAAGCAATTTAAATGAAATTCATTTAAATGTCAGCTCTCATGCTTGCGATTTTTCTATAATTGGTTATTTAATTAAAATAATTCTCATAGTCATTAATTTAGACTAAAACTTGCTGTGCACTGACATGTTTTAATTACATGGTATTAACAAAATTGATATGCTTTAAAAAAGCATGGTTAAATTTTAAACAAGAATAAATTAGAAATCTCATAGATCATCCTACTTAGAGTATTAGTAGAGAAAAAGTCAGTCATTTAAAATGTTTATTATAAACAAAGTCCCAACATTATTGTGCATGCATCATATTTGGTTCCTGCTTCAGTGTGAGGAGACTTTTATGTTAACATAGCAACTCCATCTTCGAATTCCTTTAACCAACACACAATAAATAAGGTAATGAACCAAATTAAATATTAATAGAAATCCACATAAACCACAGAAGACAGACATAGAACTGACGTTTGAATTATACTATACCTTTGATATCATTAGGACAACATACTAATGAAGTTTTAAAGGCTTGAATCTTTATCTACTGTTCATGAAGACAAAAAGGATTATATGAGCTTCCTTATAAGATGCAGATAAGGAATGAAAAAAATTAAGTATTCTAGTAAGACTGCCTGAACAGTATAGAAGAACTAAAGTTTTAGACACTGATCGTGTAAGGTAATCCATGGGCAAAGATCCATGTGCCTTTATGAAGTACCCTGATGTCAAAGGAACTACTTTCATAAATAAAGTAGGTAATTTGTTTTCAGGACTGGACTATGTTGAAGAGTGCAAACCAGAATTTTATTTCATTGTCTATTAATTAGGTTAGATCTATATTACTTTGACCTTTTTAATATTCTATGATTTAATTGGATGATCAGTCTACCTCAGCCTATGATTGCCAGTCATTCTGCATACTTCTACTCTTTCTTAACTTGATGTGTTCAGGATCAGACTCTTATTAACACGAAATAATGATTTTATTGTGAATTTCAGGGACCAAAAAGGATGTACACAAAAATGTAGAACATTATTAATTCCATAACAATATAAATTATCAGTGTTGCTTTTTCTGGCAGCCAACATATGAAGGATTTATACCTCGTCCAAACCATTCCCTTTTGATCCTCAAGTTCCACACTGCACAGCCCAGAGCCTAAAATGCTGCTCAAGACTGAGGCCTTATCCAGTGTCACACTGCCCAGCAACCTGATTTACAAAACACATTGTAGTAACAAAATGCTGCAGAAAAGCAGTTCCTTCAAGTGGAGAGTGCTCCATGTTCTCTTACAGTCTGAGGCCTGGATCCATCTAATTTGCATGTCTAGAGGTGAGCTAATGATAGTAGGCTCTTTATAATCAGTGGAGAACAATAGAGCAGAACATCTTATTCCAAAGGAGACTCTGTCTTTGGTTAGATGAACTGTGCTCTAGAGGTGGCTGTAATTCTCCATTTATTATAAAGAAAGGCCAGGACTAGGCCAGAAATTTGAAGTTCAGCTAGCTGAATTCCACCCATTCTGACTGTATAGATTCATGTGCTTTATTGCTAATCTTTTTTGTCTGTTTCTGATTTATGCATAATGACTTATTTTTCTATATATTTTAGGAATATCCATGCTCTGCAGAATCATAAGTTCTATGTGTCTCGCAGTCTTTAGAGTTCTTATCTTTCATATGTGTGTGAAGAAGGGAAGACCTGCTATTTTTGCAAGATAGCAGGAAAACTCTTAGCTTACCAAGAGAGCACAGGGAGTCTTCAGCAGAACCAGGGACAAAGTTTAGTCTGGTTAACCACCATCTAAGTTCCAGGCACCAGCAGAGTGGCCCATACTTTGTATTTGCCCCAGTATGACTTCCTTTCTGGTTTGTTGCTGCACTGATATGGTTTTTCATTCATGCAGTAGCACAGTTGTCTTATCTTCTGAGCTGATGGGGATTCTGACTTCTCAGTTGGAGCATCCTGTCCTACAGCCCTTGCAATGAGGCTCGCTATAGGATACCTCTCTTATAGCAGATTGAAGTGTGACTGTAGCATGTGTTAACTAAATCTGACTAACACAATTACACCATCAGCAAAAAACAGGAGACCAATTTATGGTATGCCAGCAGTCTGAATGTTGGTGTATATCTAATGATCCTTAGTCAGTTGTACTCCAACTTCCAGTATGTAAAAATATTACCTTGACTCTTCTGCTGTTCTCTGCATTAAGCAGATCAGCTACCAAGATTATCCTAATATCTCTGATAATAATTTTTTTTTTTTTTAATCACTGTCAACGTGCTTCCTGAACTGTAAGTAACCCATATTTGCATTGTACAAAATCATAGAACCATTTAGTTCAGGAATGATCTGCTCTCACCCCTCTTTAGGAATGAAGTTCACGAGATATAGGATCCAGTTTTGTACTTATTAACTCATTTTCATGGTAAATGAAGCTTGTGAAAGACAAGTTTGCTGATGCTGGAGCAGGACCTCATTTACCCTCAGATTTTTTTCCAGTACTCCTTCAATGTGAAAGTATCTTCAAGTGTATATAAATATAATTTATTGATAACATCTCTGGAAAGATTCCATCAGAGGTATCTTCAAGACCGAGAGCAGTACATTTTCGTTTTAAAATCTATATGCAACTTTAGCAGTGAATCTTGCAATTCAAGCTGAATAAGATTGACTCTGTCAGCTTCTAGCTTACTTCATTGCTTAATACATTGTTTTAATTGAGAATATTCCAAAGCCACCTTGAAGAATACAGGATGGTCACTTGCTGTAGGAACAGTGGTTCTTCAAACATAATGTCTCCCCCTACAGCCGCTCTCTCCCCTTCAGCCCACAAGACAAGTACAAAATGAAGTCATATACATCTGACTGTATATTTAAAAGAAAAGAAAAAAAGGGGAAAAAAGGAAAGGTAGCAGTAACCTGCAGCTTTGTTGTACGGAATGTTAAAAATAAAAATCTTCCTCCTGAGATAGCAAATAGTTTCTGCCTTTACAATAGACGGACAGAATAAAATCTGCAGAGCTTACAAAACAGTGTAACTTGTAGCATCACAGCTGTGCATCAGACCTATATCTGGGCTTAGTAATTTGTTCCCAACTATAACCAAAAAAAAGAGAGAGAGAGAGAGTGAGAGAGAGAAGATAGATAGAGCAATTAACAACACCCCCTCACCCCCACTGATAATTAACTTAATGCTAAAAAACCTTTGGGGCTGTTTTTCTTTTTAATATTTCTTTCTCTTTGTATTTTATCACACCCTCTGTATTGATATCCAAGTCCTAAATAGCATGCATCATTTTCAAGACTGTAGCCTATGGAGATGCTAAACATACTGGTGTATTTTAGGAAATGCATAAATGTAAAGATAAGATATGTGATATCTCACATCCTGTAATTCCATCACAATTTGTTGATGTGTTGCCAACAAATCTGTTTCAATTTCAGGTTCAGAACCGATGTTTTCTCTTGGAAGTTGGTCACTGTTATACAAATGTGTTAGCCCCACTTCAAGCTTAATGCTGAAAAGAATTCAGAAATAACCCTGGGAACATTTAGTATTTCCTTGAAAAAGCTGTGGATTGTCATTAACTGACAAACAGTCCGCTGCCAAGTTCTTGCAAGAATTGTATTTGTTGTCTGATGCCAAACAGCCTCTTTAAATGCTAATGAGCAAAGTATGGCATGCATTCTGTTCTTGATGGATTATGCCTATACCTTCTGTGGTCAACAGAAGGGGAATTCCCGGCCCATATGATTTCCATTCTGGCACGCAACTCTTTTCTCTGCTTACAAGGCAGTAAGCACTCAAATAGATTAGTCAATCTTATTTTTAAATTAAGTATAGCCTCCGCACCCTAATTCACATGTATGAAATCTGCAGGAACTATGCCAGGCTGCCTACGCACTGTATGAGTTTTGTTTTCTTTAGAGGATTAAGCTCCTGACTTAGTATCAGTGATGCTCACTGTATACTGATATGCCTTTTAAATTCAAACATGAATGTTTCATAAACAGCTGATTTACATGTTTGTCTTTACCTCTTTGGAGACAGATTTAAGGAATTAGATTTTTAAATTGTCTTCTTTAGTGGTTTTCATAATTTCCTGCTACAGAAAGAGCTGGCTTGATCCAGAAATACATTAAAGAACAGTACCTTACTACCATGTGTACATGAAGTTTTGCAGCCAGTAGGAGGTCCAGATTTGTGTATATCAATATCTTTGATTACACCTTCAAGCCCAGCTTTCCAAGAAGACTAAATTATGCAGCAAATAGCAAGCTCAGGAGTTGTGCATTGAATAATTTTTGTGTGATATGATATTGTAATTTGTTTTAATTATCATTTAGTAACTGCTGTTAGTCAGATGATCCTCTCTAACTAGTTTATGATCTGCTGAAAAGGAAGGAAAAGCTCTTCTAGGACAACAGCAACCTACAAGCTACAGGCACAATACAATTAATCTTTAGCTAAAATGAACAACTACAAGATGTAAAATATGCTATTAATAGAAATAAAGAGTTATAAAAGTGGATAGGAAAAAATTACAATAGTATTTTATTGAATCACAGGGAAGGAATTTTTCCTTTTAGATGAGTCACAATTTGTTTCTCTGAAACTGACTTTTGAGGCTGAATCCAGGTGATTCCCACATGGAACCAATTTAACTGTTTCTGGTCTTCCTGCAACTCTACAAATAGCTTTGTTAGATAATGTGAAATAAAAATTTAATTAGTTCACTCTGAAAGTAGAGCTTTCAATAAAATATGAGTTTGCTGGGGAAAAAAAAACCCTCTACCTACCTATACACATACCAGGAATATTTATTTTTCTCTATTACATGGACCCATCAAGGCCAGGTTGGATGAGGCTTTGAGCAACCTGGTCTTGTGGAAGTTGTCCCTGCCAATGGCAGGGGATTGAAACTAGATGATCTTTAAGGTCTCCTCCAACCCCAAACCATTCCATGATTCTATGAGCTCTGGAAATTGTGCTTCTGTATGGAGAAAACATGTTTCTAAGTTAGTGAGAAGTTTGGTCAAAACTTGCCCCCCCTCTCTGTGGAGAAAAAAAAAGTCCTCAATGCCTTTTGAATTCAATTCCTATAGAGAAAAGCAGAAAAAAAAAAAGAAAAAAGAAAAGTAGCAAAATAATCCTGTGTCTCTAATTTACTAGAAGGGCTGGAAAATCAAGATATCCTGTCATCTTCTATTCAGAATCATTTTTTGAATGGATAACCATACTTATAGATATTAATTTTACAAGAAAACTTTTTTTTATAGCCTCACTCATTTGAAATGAGCAATTTCTTCTGGTCTTCTAGCTATTTATAGTAAGACCTTTATAAACTCAAACTAATTAATAAACGAGATCAATTTCAAGATTTTTTTCCTTGTTCAAAACCACATAATCATTCATTTCAGTAACATTTTAAAGGCCATGTCTAAAATAGATTTGCACCTATGTCCCCAACGTGAATTTTTCACTCTTTGGCAGCGTGCAATAGGTAGTGTATAATGACCTTTTCTCTGTTTGGAACAGGGATTAGAATCATATATTTGACCCTTTTTACTCACCTGGGAGTGATGCTAGTCTCCATGTTCAATGAAGTAAAATATGTCTCTAGTGTCCCAAGGTTAAGGCCATGACTTTAAACTATTTAACACGAGCTATCAGGCTGATTCACCTCAGTCAGACTCTACAGAGCGGTTGGTTTTCCTTTTTCTCTTTTCTATTAGGCTGCATTATATATACTTCATCACAACTATTTCTTATCCACAATGCAATTAAGGGAAATATTTTGCATTACAAACAAAGCAAGTTAACCTGGTCACATTGTGCATTATAACAAAATTTATGGCTGCATAAATGGCAGTGTAAACTTACAGAAAGACTGGTAATTATAGTGCCATTGATGGTCTTTGTTGCTTTAATTCTGAAGCAGCCAGAATGATTAAACTGAATCTTAATCGACTTCTCCATTAAAAATGCTGGCAGAGAAGCTCCCTTAACCTTTCTCATTGATTGAACACAACAATCACCATTCAATTATAATGCAAAAGGACATTTGTTATAATGTACGAAAGATGCATGAGCCATTTCCTTTTACTCAAGACAATCAATGAGATGACTCCTACCTCAAAGAAGGTAAGGTGAAGCTACTGTACCTGGAAGAGCATTAAAGTCAAAGCAGAACTCAGATAACTGCAAACGCTACAGTTTTCAGGGAATGGCAGATTACCTAAGTGAAAATAAAGCAAGCAGTTCCTCACTCTATGAAAAATAAATATCGTCTATGAAAGATAGATAAGAATACAGAATTGCAAGTAAATTCCTATTTTATAAAACTAAGTGAAACTCTCATGTGAAAAGAACTAAAAGTCACATATGGATGTTTATTTTTAATGATTTTTTAATATCTTCATTTCTTGTTTAGGAGGAATATTTTGTGTATTTAAGTGGTTACAATTGAGAATGAATGGAGCACAGGAATCACAGAATCACAGATTGGGTTGGAAGGGATCACAGTGGGTTGTCTTGTCCAACATCCCTGCTAAAGCAGTGTCATCCTAGACAACATTGCCCAGGGTTGCATCCAGATGGTCCTTGAAGATTTCCAGTCAGGGAGACTCCACAACCTCTCTGGACAATCTGTCCAAGTGCATGGTCAATCACAAAGTAAAGTTCTTCCTCCTGTTCAAGGGGAACTTCCTGTGCATCAGTTTTTGCCCGTTGCCTCTAGTCCTATTGCTCATCACCACTGAGAAGAGTCTGGCTCCATCCGCTTGACACCCTCCCTTCCGATACTTATTAATATTGATGAGATCGCCTCTCAGTTGTCTGTGGCAGGCCCAGCTCACTCAGCCTTCCCTCATAAGAGAGATGTTCCAATTCTTTAATCATCTTTGTTGCCCTCCACTGGACCTGCTCCAGGAGCTCCATGTCTCTCCTGTACTGGGGAGTCTAGAACTGGACGCAGCACTCCAGGTGAGGCCTCCCTAGGGCTGAGTAGAGGGGCAGGATCACCTCCCTCAACCTGCTGGCAATGCTCTTCCTAATGCAGCCCAGGATACCTTTATCCTTCTTGGTCCCCTGGGACCTTGGCTTGCTGACCACCAGGACCCCCAGATCCTTCTCTGCAGAGCTGCTCCCCAGCAGGTCAGCCCCCAGCCTGTGCTGGAGCATGGGGTTATTCTTCCCCAGGTGCAGGACCCTGCATTTGCCTTTGTTGAATTTCAGACAGCTCTTCTCTGCCCATCTCTCCAGCCTGTCAATATCCCTCTGAAGGGCTGCACAGCTCTCTGGATCACTCTTCCCAGCTTTGTGCCATCAGTGAACTTGCTGAGGGGGCATCTGTCCCTTCATCCAAGCCATTTATGGGTAAGTCAAATAATACTGGGCCCAGTATTGAACCTTGGGGGACACCACTAGTGACCAATACCACTAGTGACACCACTAGGCCTCCAAATAAACCCTGTGCCACTGGTAACAACCCTCTGGGATTGTCCGTAATGTCCCGTGCTGAATATGAACACTGCAATTGCCAACAAACAGCACTGCTTCTGCACTTGAAAACCAAGTGACAATATTTCTGAACCACAGAAAGCTTATGATTTTCACAAAAACAATTGCCTTAATAATATCTTTCTTTCCTCAAGTAAACTGCAGGAAAAAGGACGCAAAATAGTTTACACATCACACACATTTGGGAAGATTGCTCTTAAAGAAGTCTTATGAGCTTTCCAGTGAGATCTAATTTTAAAATCTGACCTATCCTATTCTGAAAATGTTATTCACTTCAGTTTAAAAAAAAGTATAATTTTAGAATTGGTCTGGAAGCTCTTATGCCACTTTTGATATCATTGAGAGACTGGAAGCCCATTGTGGATAGAAGGAGGAGCATGCCCCTAGTTAATGCCACTCCCAGAGGAGGAGTTGCCTCCACTTCAGTTTGCATCAAGTCAGATCAGCCCCCAAGCTGCTGGAACTCATTGGAATGAGCTCTACTTGCAAAGCAAAATGTGCAGGAGCTGGCAACTCAATCGTATGTTTTCAGCTATAGTCCCTAAATTGTTGGGGTTGGGTATCCATCACTAGATTTTGATCAGGAAAAATCCATTCAAATTTTTTCCTTTAGTCTTTTGATCATTTTTCAGCATTTCTTCACCTTCTCCAGTGAGTGTTTGTGTTCAGAGTGTATGATGGACAGTGTGAGTACTATTTCAAAGTTATCCATACACTGGTCATTGTTTTCAATTTTGCCGTTCTGTTTCTATTAAAACTTTGAGATACAGTTCAACATCCATTTTCTGAGAGATGTTGGTGCTGTCATTGGATTTTAAAAGCCTCATAATACAGTACTTATTCTCTGAATTGTTATATGCATTTCCTAGTAGAAATCACCATCTGTTGTTGATATCTGCCTGGAAAATTATTTCTTCGTCTGCTTAGCCTCTTTCTCATTATTCCAGCTTCTTCTTTAACATAAAACACATCCTTTTTACAGGCTGTTAAGTCAATTCATAAGTATCTGTACTGTTCACCAGAATCAAGAATAGTCATAAGGTTCAAAGGGCTGAGAAAACTATTCTGTATAATCTAAAACCCTGAAGAGTTACTCCAAAGCTTTTGACAGTCACTCTTCTAATCTATAATCACTAATAAACAAGCCAAAATAACAACAGGAAATTAAGGCAGGGGAAATATACTTTAATGGTTTTTTACTACTGGATTACCCAGGGAATGTTGGTTTTCCTGTATCTTTTTAGCCTTATGGGACAGATCCTGTATCCTACTATTTCTTGTACATTGTTAAGCGGTTTTCTGACATCACATCAATTAATTGCTAATAACAACCAGGAGATGAGTATTTTCTGCTTGAATATAATAGTTCTCCTTATAAGAAATGCTCTTCCCCAAATTCTCTGTGATGTTGCGATGGACATGGTTATAGCATAAATTGCTATATAAGATATGACTGTGTTCTTGATAATTCATATGTCAAGAAACATTAATTTTGAAATTTTCTGAATTTCTGTCAGCTCCTACAAAATTTTATTGTGAAGAATATAATTTTCTCACTGTTTTTGACTATGTTTGTAAATTCAAAAAATAAAAATAAGATTGAATCTATTTTTCTGAATGGTGGAAATTTGAGTATTTTTTCCCAACATAAAATATTGTACAACTGATGCCTTTTCCTGGTCTTAAAATCAAGAGTCAAACATGGTTAGAAGGGAAAAAAGGATTTTACCTTGGTATTTATTTAAGGATCCTTAGGTGCACTACGTCCAGCTCGAATGCACCTCAATGCACACCACAATGCACACCCCCAAAAGATCTGGTATTACATTATAGGTCTTACTAATTAGCATATCTATCAAAAATTCCCCAATGAGGGGCATGAATGAGCCTCCCCTCCCCAAGGAACCTTCCCCTGGATGGTTCTATCTTAGTTTACAAAATGTGTTCTGGAGAGGACCTTGGGGTCTGGGGCACACTGATCCCTAACTACAAAGCTTCTAAAATGTTCAGTCTCCTAGCTTAACAAACAAGTCCAAGAATGTAGGCAAAAAGCACTAAGAATACAGAAGTTGTAAAAAGGTATAAAAAGGTTATAAAAGAAAAGGCAAAAATTCATCATGGCATCACAACAATACAATGTACTGTGATTGTACTCTCATTTACAATACAAGGTATGCTAAAACCCTGGACACATGTCAAATAGTACTGCAAGCAGAACCCAAAATTTTGATCATTATCACTATTAAGGTGGTTTTTTCAGTCTCCCCCTCCCCAAGCTTTACATACTCTTGCATGGGAGGTGAGAAAGTGAGAAATGTGAGATGTGAACTCCCCTTCTCCATTGTGGAATATTTATTCCCTTTAGAAAAGTGAGCAGTAAGTTCAAATACTGTTGTTCAAACTGAGGGAGACTAGAACTCTCTATCCTTTAAGGCTGAAGGAACTGCTACTTTCAAGAGTAACAACCATGGTATCTTTCCCAGTCCCAGCCTGCCTGTTCCTTTTCTTCCCACCTACTTCCTTTCTTTCTTTTAATTTGATCACAGTCAAATAGGGAATTGATTCACCATTTCTCACATTTGGTAATCCAAAGCAAAGTTGAGGGAACAAAAGGACTGACACAATGAAGTACAAACACACTCAAACACATCAGCCCCTAGCACAATAGCCCTCTGTTTTGACAAAAGCATGTCAGCTTTAGAGCAATCCTTCTGACAGCTGCTTGTTTCTGTACCTGCTGCTCTATCCAGTCATTTATACAGAACCAGCTGTTTGTGTGCCATGCTGTCTTGGGAAGGAAATCTCCAGCTTTAGGGCAGAAATAGAGATCTTTCTTACTTTTCAAATATTGATTACTGATTTTATTTGCAAGATAGTAACTAGCAAGCTCATTGCCAGCCAACAGGCAACAATGGAGAGGGAGGTGAACTCCCTGGCCACCATCTGTCCAACCTGTCCTCGTTGTTCATAAGCAGCCATGGAGCCCTGAGCTGCCAGCACTGCCTCTGCCCCTTCAGCAGCCCAGAGGGGACGAAAGCTTATGAACAGGGAGCTTGCATTTGTGGACATCAGTACAGGCAGGGCTTGGAAATAAAACTAGTGGTACAGGACTGCATTTTCATCTAAAGACAATGATTTTGCTTCCTCTGTCATAGGCAAGAGTCTACTTGTATTGAAAGGCAGCCCTGTTCTGATGGAATTAGACCTCACAAAGAAAATATAACTCTTGGGAAAAAGTAAATATATTTGAGGGATTAGACAACAAATCAGAAATAGACAGCAGAAATTTTATGTCAGTCAAAATTATCACATTCCTTCATAAACCCTGTAGAATTTTAGTTTCCTTCTGTTGTCCAGAATGAGAGTCTGCTAGTTTGATTGGTCCTGCCCAGCATTACTGACAAGTGCATGTACAGCTTTATTAAATTTTATTTGGAGTCAGATCCACTGTAGAGAACTCATCTGGCGTGTCCCACACCAGCACAATTTCTTGATGTTGCAAAGGGAAAAGAAAAAGCTAAATGTTTGTTTTCATAAACTGGATATCAAAAGTAGTCTAAAAGGCACAATGTGAAAGAGAACTCATTAAAACTATTTCCAGGTTTAAAGTGAGTTGCTTTGTAAATATAACTTATTCTATACTGTAAAAGCTGTTACTAAGAAGTAAGTTATTCTTAGTAAATCTGTCATATTTTATATCCAGTGGCTTCACCTCATCCTCAATGTTATACAAGCCTTTTATTTTTGTGCAAGCAGATTTCTCTTGTCCATTATAAAAGAAAGCAAACACACTGAAAAGTGCTGCCACAGAGAACTAGGGTTAATATAGTGGTGACTAAATTCAACTGTTCAAGCACTTTAGCAGTTCTCAATGACAGACAAATTGTACGATATTCATGTGAATACATTGGTACCAAAAATATTGAACTGGAAGTCTTGTTACAATAGAGTCTTTCAAGCTACTTGGAGTATCTATATTCTATTTGGACAAAAAGATAATGACATACCTGAACTTATGGTATGTTGGTACTCCTGTTTTCTTTCCTTGTGTGCTGTAAATATTCACGTGGAAAAGGAAAAAAAAAAAAAAACAGCTAAACTGCTATGAAATTCACATATTTTCAATTGCTGAATATAAATTTTGGAAAATTTTATTGCTTCCATGTCCCTTCTCCCTAGCCTACTTTGGGATACAGCAATAAAGCAAAAATAAAATGTAACCCTTAATATAATGATTGTGTTTTTTAATGTCTATAACACATCATTAAAATGCACCTGGGATCTTCCAGTTTGTTGTATTTAGTACTAGACTATGACTACTAGTAAACTGCTGAAAATGCCTGAATGAGAGCTGAAGATGTGACCAGGAGGGAAATTATATGACCTAATTTTTTTAAGATGAAGAAATTGAACAGAAAGCTGTTTCAGTTTTACTTTAAGCAAAGACAGATTTCATATGCAAGTAGTATTCATTGGAATTGCTGTCAGTCAATCCATAAATATTATGTTCTTACCTTCCTATCACAAGAAACAAGAAAAAAGGATACAATTTCTGAATTGTCATCTTATTTATTTGGGCACATCTTTATCTCTTCTGAGCTCCCTGACTATCATTAGCACCTAGAAGCAAATTAGTTATTAGCTAGTGAAAACAAAAGTAGCAGAAGTATACAAATGTCATGCAGAATTTAAGGAAACATTGCAGTAAAATGAATTATGGTAAAACTAAAACAAACACATATTGCCTGCACTGCGAGTATATTTTCCCTCAACCCCATAAGTGACTGAAATATAATGTAGAAATATCTGAGTTAATTTTAACAAGCTTACTCCATAATGATAAGAGCCCAGGATTTAATGAAGAGTGAGAAGGAGAGTAAATTAAACTTCAAGATTTCTGGTTTTATTGTGTTTAGTTGCCGTTGGTACTCAGGGTAGCTGGTATGAGGCAGCTGGAACGTCTCTATTCTGTGCTAGTCCCACCTCTGTTATCTGATGTCTGCTATGCCATTTAATCTGCTTATGTGGGGGCAACATGAGGGGAACTAAGGCCCCCAAAGAAGAATAGAAAGCAGTGATCCACAGTGACTCAAAAAAATAAAAGATGAGAAGGGAAATGAGATTATATCCTCAGTTATGACCATACTGATTTTAAACCAAAATGTGAGGTCAAAGAACATTGTTAAGGAGTATCACGTTGATAGTTTGACTGAAGAAAACAAAGTCATGTATAAAAATTTCCTCTGTGGGAAGACCATGTAGAGAAGAAAGATGCAATTTTCATTTGCAGGCAGGTAGAAAGAATGTGAGTGAGTCTGATAATCACGTAATAATAATGATAATCCCTCCAGATTCTAGAAAATGAAAATCTTCCAAATAGAAATGTAAAGGTGGAGGGAAAAATGGAGGGGAAAAAAAAGTAAGTTCTGAAGGAGGCAATATTTCAGAGGGAGAATTTTTTTCTGGATAATGTTTGGAGAACAGTTTGAGATAAAGTTGTTAGCCTTCAGTAGGGCATCCTTCTGCACGGAGCTGACACTGCAATCTGGTTATACTGTTGCAATGCACTGCAATTTAACCAGTGAGAGATCATTATTTGCTTATTGACTAGAAACAGACAAAGAAAGCATATATATATTTTTGGAACTCCTTAACCATCACTTTGAAACACTGAAATGATTTTATCATGCTTACAGGCAGTAAAAATGTTTCGTCATTTGAGATAAAGTAGGATGACAATTGGTTGAGATAAAGTGGAGTGCAATAAAATAAAATGTATGAAATCCATGTACAAGCTCCTTTATTATAGCATGTATTAAATCATTATTGAAGAGCTGTTCAAGAAAAGTGCATTAGAAACACCTTCACTGCACTTATTAAAACATACTTTTGCCTGTAACTCACAAAATTATATGATACAACCAACCTGAGACTTCGTGGTTGGCTTAGTTGACTTCTTAGTCTTGCTGCAGCATCCAAACTCCTTTTATAGGAGTTTCTTTTTCTTTAATAAGACAGTTGTTTTCACTAACCACTAATCATTTTTCATAAGCACAGCAGCATGTGTGTGACATTCTGTGGAGAAAATGTCGTGGTGGTAATTGAGAAATATTATACCAGACAATAGTCACATAAGATCAGTTGAAGTTATTTGGCAAATTAAAACAAAACTATGGTGCAGTATCATTCTTACACCTCTTACATTCTTACACATTCTTACACCCCTATTGCTAGGGGAAAAAAAAGACAAAAAAAAGTTTGGAAATAAATTGCTAAGTATTTGATAATATATATGCTTTAACTGGTTCATGCACAAGGCCTCTAATTCAGGTGCTAGATTCATCATGTCCCCAAAATTTAGCTTATGATGCAAAGTTAAATTCAAACTTCTGGATACTGTCTATGAGCTATGTTCATGTTATATTGAAGTTTTTGGGGAACTGTATTGTCATTATTATCAAGAAGCAGTTCTTTTGCAACAATTTAATGCACCAGAAAATAGATTAAATGTTTCTCTGTAGTGGTGATACAGGAACCCTGTCAATTAATGAATGATGCAAACATTTTTTCAAATCCAAAAAAAAGTGTCTATTCTAACTTAGAGTGCAATAGAAAGCTACTCTTACATTACATTTCTTATTAAATGTATCTCAACATGATATAGAATCCATTAAAGGTTGCACAGAAAAGAGATTTATGGAAGGGGATAAATGTTAGTAATTGCATGTGGCTTAACTGCATAGCCATCAAGGTCAGGTTGATAATGTTGAAGCACTGCATAGAAAAGTAGTTGCATTTCTGTCATATTGGGTAGTACTTTAAAAGTACCAAACAAGAAAAGTTTCAATTTTTACCTCAGTATCTACTTCATCAAATAAGCAACTCAAGCAATGTCACAATTTACACAGTCAGTTTTGCTCCTGTGTGCTCATACTGAAGGATACTATATCCTCATTTTCTCCAAAGGTCTCCAGGTCCTCATACCCTACAGCCTCATACCCACTCTGTTGCTGAAGGTGTCTGATTTCTGCCTGCCCTTATTTCTGATTTTATGGGCAAAATATGAGTCTTTGATTTACCACAAGATAAGGTTTACCCTAAATTTGTATTTTGGTTCTTGTTCTAAGAAGAATGTGTTTCTGGAACCCTAGCTTACAGCAGTGAAAACAACACATTTGTCTCCTTGATCTGCCCTATAGATAAGTAAGGTTACTTAGAGTAAGTAGCTTGTCAACCTGAGAAAGCAAAAAAATGTAAAGAGACCTTTGATACTGCACGGTTAATACTTAAGCAGTAAAATGCTGAAGATCAAACTGCGGGTCCAATATGTCTGTGTATATATGTGCACTGTAGGGCAGTCTCCAGCTGTGTAACAATCGAACTTTATAAAGATCCTTACTCCGTTACTTGCTTAATTTCTTCTTTCTGTCATTTTAACTTACTTCTAATCATGGATTAAATGCCTGACTGCAAACCATTCCTTTGATTGCACATATTGTAGTACATACGTGCATGATAGTACTCACAGGAACTGACTGGTTATACTGAAATGTCACTAGAATGTCTATGGACTACTTCTGCTTAACAGAGAATTTTTATAAAAAAAAAAAATGATAAAGAATTTTATTTGTTGCTACCTTTGAGTCAGACTTTAACCTCAAACAAATTCCAACTTATTTTCCTATCATTAAAATTTGGCCCTTGGAGGATTTGTCTTGTCTTTCTCTTTGAATTCTATCAGTAATGTTTCTCTGTCTTTCTAGCCTGAGATCTCACCTAGCTGTCTTTGTTTTCTAGAAACATTTTGAGGACGTTAACTGAAGGCTACCAAATGGCTATTCTGAAAAATGCACCCTGAATCTGTAGACTTTGTACAGGCTATTTCAACCTGAAAAGGTACATTTTAAAGATATCATTATTTTATACAAGGAGTATGTCAAATTTCAGCATTGTGCCATCAATCCATCAAAAAATCATCTAATGCTAATGTTTAGATTCATACGTGTTTTGTTAAAAGTATCTTATATATTTATCTTTATTTTGTTCAGTTGCAGGCTCTTGTTTCTTGGACTTCAGTTTTGCTAATTTACTCTTTGTTTTTCCTAGACATATTCTCATTACTGCAACCATCTGGAAAAACTTCCTTTTCTGTAAATATACATACCCTCTGTGATGAAATTGATTATTAACCAAGGACCTTATTTGTACTTTTAAAATAAATGCCTGCTTTACTCAAGAAAGTCCAAAATAGCAACAAGTGACTTTGGCAGGAGAACCCCCACAACAAACAGTTTGGTAAATGGTTGAAAAATTAATGACTGGCAATAATTAGAGGATTTTATGCCATGTTATTTCTAGAATGAACAGCATATGCAGAGCATGAGCTGTGATGTATAGAACTAGATAAATTCCTTTTGAATCAATGAGAGATTAAACTAGGATATATCTGGAAGAGATTAAATTAAGACATAGAACTTTGAACCAAGTTATTTGATATCATGCATTAATGATTAATCATCACTTAAATGGATCTCTTTTGGCATTGGATATGCTCCTCTCAATTATACCACGGCCAGACGACAGTGGATCACACAAAAAGTTTTGGAAGAAGATTTGTGAAACAATAATTAAAAGGAGAGTGAGGAGAAGAACTGATATTGATTCAGATAGGCACATAAATGTTTAAGATATTCTGGAGAAAAGAGAAAAGGAGAGGAAAAGAAAAGAAGAGGAAAGGGAAAGGGAAAGGGAAAGGGAAAGGGAAAGGGAAAGGGAAAGGGAAAGGGAAAGGAAAGNGAAAGGAAAGGAAAGGAAAGGAAAGGAAAGGAAAGGAAAGGAAAGGAAAGGAAAGGAAAGGAAAGGAAAGGAAAGGAAAGGAAAGGAAAGGAAAGGAAAGGAAAGGAAAGGAAAGGAAAGGAAAGGAAAGGAAAGGAAAGGAAAGGAAAGGAAAGGAAAGGAAAGGAAAGGAAAGGAAAGGAAAGGAAAGGAAAGGAAAGGAAAGGAAAGGAAAGGAAAGGAAAGGAAAGGAAAGGAAAGGAAAGGAAAGGAAAGGAAAGGAAAGGAAAGGAAAGGAAAGGAAAGGAAAGGAAAGGAAAGGAAAGGAAAGGAAAGGAAAGGAAAGGAAAGGAAAGGAAAGGAAAGGAAAGGAAAGGAAAGGAAAGGAAAGGAAAGGAAAGGAAAGGAAAGGAAAGGAAAGGAAAGGAAAGGAAAGGAAAGGAAAGGAAAGGAAAGGAAAGGAAAGGAAAGGAAAGGAAAGGAAAGGAAAGGAAAGGAAAGGAAAGGAAAGGAAAGGAAAGGAAAGGAAAGGAAAGGAAAGGAAAGGAAAGGAAAGGAAAGGAAAGGAAAGGAAAGGAAAGGAAAGGAAAGGAAAGGAAAGGAAAGGAAAGGAAAGGAAAGGAAAGGAAAGGAAAGGAAAGGAAAGGAAAGGTCTAAGTATTTAAATTTGGTAGGATTTTTTTTACTACAGACTTAACAATTAACACATCCTAAATTCAACCAATCCTAAACCAGAAAGATTTGTCAGATCATAGAAAACGTCAAGATATGTTTAAATATGCACAGGCTTCGTGAATCCCAGTTTTAGGAATCCTTTATAGACCTCCGGCAGGCTAAGTGAGGCAGTGTTTCCTTTGCAGCCTTTGACAATATTCCACACAAAGCAGCACTAAAACTACTTTGCAGGGACCAGGAGATGAGCAGTGCTTTTGTAGTACTCAGAACCAGACACATAAACATTGGGAACACTACAAATCTACTCTACAATGTCAATAGAGGCAATGACACTTAAAATATAATTCTAGAATTGCCATGAATATAAATGCAAGGACCCCACAAATGCCAATTTATGATGACAGCTCTCTTAATCCATCCCTACCAATTAAGCAAATTTACAATTTACTAATCCCCTTGATCATTTTTTTAATCTGCAGGGATGCAAATAAATAGCTGAGAGCAAATAAAGAGAAGAGTATCCCAGCCCTGGAGAATGTGACAAGTTGAATCAACACCACTTGGTATCACCCTCAGCAGATGGTTATTTCACTCTAATTTTTTTCCATATTCTTCTTTTGGCTTCTCCAAGGAGACTGTAAGGTAGTAGCTAGGCTACTGGGGTGTAAGCTACTATTAGATTTCTAGATCAGCGTAGATGGATCTCTGTGAAACTTCACCATGGTTAAAATTGTCAAGTCCATTGATAATTATATTTAGATCCTTACCAGGAAGGAAAGCACACAACTGAGTGCTGCTGATACTGAAATGCCAGGTTAATGATAAATTCAGTCACACTTTTAATTTCTCCCTGAATTGTTGTTGATAATTATTAAAGTAACAAAAATAAAAACAGAAGGCAGGTTCTCTGAACATTTTTTTTTCTGTGTAGTACCAGACCGCAAGTATTCTCCAGGGAGATCAGCTGAATGTTACCACATTGTGTCACTAAAATAACGTGGAGCCTTTCTTAGACATATAGATGTCTGTCTCTATGTGCCAGCATCTACCACAATCAAACCCACATTGCTGATCTTCAAAAAAACCCAGAAAATAATCTCTGAACTATATGTAAAAACTCATTTGTTTCACCTTCCTTTAAAACTTTGTAGTAGTTCATCACTTTTCTGGTGATCTTTATTCATTAGTTAAAGAAATTGAAGGTGCTGTTAGCTGACATCACACCATGAGTTCAATAACTGAAAGAGAAAATATTTGCTCTGCAAGGAAAACATTGGAAAGAACTCACTAAATTCGGTATTATTAACATGAAAGACAAGACACTTAAAGGTTGCTTTTCTTTCCTATTTCAGCTACCCAATGCTTAGCCTTCCCTCTGATGCACTCTACACAGTTTTTTTAAAAACTAACTCCTAATTTATATGAAAATTATTGGAGAAAGGTGATTTTCACTCTTTCATTTCTGAACATCTCCTCATACAGTGTGAATAAGGAGAAATAATTTGGTTTTCATCATGTTCTGTGTTAACAGAGAAGACTTAGTTATAGCCTAGGTTATAGCTGAGGTAAATCTGAAGCTGAACCTTACATCTGAACCTTTCCAAATGCAATGAAAACATTTCTCAGATTGTTCTAACACTATTTGTTTTTAGTGTGAGAAATGATTTGAAGATTTAAATACCTAACCTAACACACTGAGACTGATTTGTTGTAAGGCCCTGGTCTATAATCCAAGGTCTTAGTTGAAATGAAGGTTATTTTTAATAATATTAGATACTGCAATTATAAAAAAGTAATTGAAGATAAAATTTTATTCCTTTTTTTCCAATCCAAACATGCCATATTTTTTACACATTAATGCTGATGAATAATCAGCAATAACTACATCATTGTCTTTTTCCTGAAGATGGCTGTTATTCTGTGCATCCATGTATATTTGTGGCAGAGATTTTCTTTCCTTATTCCAAAACACATAGTGATTAGAAGGTATTTTTAATTAAAATAATGGCTGGTGTGGTTATGTTATTGAGCAATATTTTGGGATAAATATGTTCACTGTTAGAAGTGTAATTCTACTTTTCATCTTCATGCTAAGTAATATTTATACAGTTCATCTTTAAATTGTGTAAAATTGGATTTGATCCCAACTGCTAGAAGGTGTTGTTTTTAAAACAAGGCTAAGCAAGCACAAAAGTTTATATGAAGATACAGATTTGATTACCATTCAGACAAAACAAGTTCAGCCAGGTTGGCTTGTGCAGTTATTCCAGTCTGACTCCAGTGACTTTCCACTGTGTTGACCTTTTAAAGAGCAACTGCATTTTGTTACAACCTATAGTGCTTTCGAAAGGAAGAAATACTTAGGGTGGCAGGATACAGTACAGGTCACAATGGTTAATAACATGCATTCAGCAATCTCTTATAGACATCTGCATCAGAGCCAATTCATTAATGGTCACAACAGAGCTTATTAGAGATAAAGAAAAGCATTAACAATCACACCCCTGTGAGGTTGTCTCTTGTGCAACACCAGTCTCTAGAAATATTCAGAATATTCAATTTAGTATCTTCCTTTTTGAAAGACAGTATGCTGAAGCAGTGATACAGGAATTCATATAAATATCCACTGGGTCAAAGATAATGCAATGAGTCATATTTATAGCATTATTTTGGCATTTTCATAACAGTCTGAAATCTCTCTTTCAACAGAAAAAACAGGCTTCATGCAGAATACTACAGATTCCACTATTAATATAACATATAGAAAAAATATGTGAACACAAGCAACTGGGTAAACACAATATAGATAACTCAGTGGATACTGAAAAACCTCAGCAATGATCCTTTCAAAAATAATAGACAGTCCCAAAATATACCACATGAAAAAAGCCCAAACAATGCAAAACCAAGAACCTTAAGTTGCCTGTCAGTGGTGCAGAAAGCCACCTGTGCCAGCTTCTCATCTGTTTGAGATTAATCACTACAAATGTCCTACCAGATATTGCAATGAAGCATCAGACAGGATCTACTATCTTAGCATGATTCAGAAGAACTTCTTTGCCAGGCAAGAGCCAATCTAATGTAAAACAATAACTGGTTGTTTTCTTTTTCAGAGTCCAAGTGAAAACTACAGAGAATTATGCCATTGTACTCTTTGATAAGTTCAAACTGGCAGAATAAAAGACAAATTTCAATAATGATTACTGCAAGGGTCTCACCCAGAAGTAAAGACATAGAAGACATGAATCCTTGATTTTCTTGTCATCTGTCAGCTACTGCCTCTTCTGCCCACCTGGCCTTTCAAAAGTCTGTGCAAACAATGCTTTCTTAACTCTTTGCTTTGACCTTGCCATTGATTTGTTGGCCTGTTGAATTCTGTTCAGTTAGATGTATCACAGGATGCCCAGAAACTCTAAGAACACATCAGAACTGCACTGTTAATGCTAAAAAAATATAATCCAGGGATTTGAGTGGGTTTTATCTTTCTAATTTAGGCATTTAAGATCTAAACGTGTTATGTCTGCCTTGGTCACCTGTCACGATCAAAGGAGAGAAACTATGCTGAAACACGATCTCATATTTTAGATGTTACTTCAAAATATTCTGTTGACTAAATTTGCTAATTTCTCACCATTTACTGGAAACCAGAATGCACCCCTTTATTATAGGTGTTTATGCTTGGTTCTCTTTCTCTCAAAGAGCTTGTAACACATGCACCACCCCCAATAAACTAAACAGGAAGCTACTAAGGGAAAAAATGGAGGAACAAAAGATGACATTCTAGAATGAAAATCTCTTCAGTTGCGCTTTGCCCACTTTTGAAACTTTTATTTCTTTTATTCTGCTATTTATACTATTTTAGTAGCATTTCCTGCAGAGATGGCACGTTGTTCAATAAGTTACGTAATAACATTTCTTTCCAATGACTAACTAGGTAGGTGGGGTGATGGTTTGATAGGTTCTTTTTTCTGGAATTCAGGATCATAACAGATTACTGTCCATGTGTCTTTGTGAATAGTCGTTATTGCATAATTTACTAAATAAGTGTACAGTAGATGCTATCTATGCAGTTTTGGTACTAGTTTCTTTCTAAATCTACAGGCTTGTGACCTTCAAAGTTTTTTATCTGTTCTTCCACTTTTCCCCTAAGCAAAGCTTCCATATTTTGATATTTAATATTTGACATTTACAGCATAATATTTCCATCACTGGCCTACAACTTCCTTAGCCTCTGACTGAAAGGGACCATTTCTGGTCTCAGTCATGCCAATTTTAGTAGAATGCTGATATTGCTCTTCCCCCTACACGTTGATTTAAATGTGCTAACACTACTAATAATCAAGTTTCTTTTCTCTTGTTAGATTCTTATCTGCTGATGCTTGCCTCTCCGTAACCCTTTGCTTTTCTCCCTTCACTGTCTACATTTCTTTGTTTTGCTGCTTCCTAGAAAATCTAGTTGTATTTCTCCTGTCATCTTTCCTCATGCCTGTGTAAATTTCTTGTAACTTCCATTATCAAAAGAGGCACAAGCTCTAGGGTTGACTTGAAAGTTTCTTCAGGAATGTTGTGTGATCCAGTAGACTGTATTGATGTAGTGCACCTAAGGATCCTTAAAATAAATACCAAGGTAAAATCCCTTTTTCCCTTCTAACCATGTTTAACTCTTGATTTTAAGACCAGAAAAAGGCATCAGTATGAAATAGGCTTTCTGGTTTCAAGTTACCTCTTTAAAACTTTTTTCTTTTTTGTCTTCTTTATGCTTATCATGACTTGACCATGTTATTTCTGCATAAAATCACAGAACTCATGTGAATAGATCAGACGGGGCCTGCTGAGTTTTTCTATACATTCTTTTCTGTATCAACCTTTACTTACATATTTAGAGCCATGTCTTGCATCCCATTGACTTTGATTGCTCCTGTTTGAAGGTGGTACAAAAAGACTTCTTCATCTCTCACTGCCATGATTTGCTGTGGGTGCATGGATCTTTGCATTTCTAGAGAGCAAATAAAACTTCATACCTTCATAGATCCTTTTACTGAAATCCTTGTTCTTCCTGTCTTCTTCTGAGTTTTTTATAAGCTACAATGTCTCCATGAAATCAGAGGAAAATATGAATTGTTCCTTGAGAGCAAACCATGAATATCAATAAAATATCCATGGTAAGCTCTAGAGCATTGTTTCTGTGGTTTAGCAATAAAAAGTCATTCCAGCCCAGAACAGCACAGCACAACACAGCACTAACAACTACAATCTGTCTACTGCCTTTTTGACTTGGTACAGGCAAGAAACAAATTTAGATCAATACCTGCCATTTGGCATCAATATCCCAATTTCTATCAAGACATCAGCAGTAAGAATCTTACTGTGCAGAGCATTCAAAATATTCTCTCCAAAAGCACTATTGACAAAAGAGTGGGACATAATAAGAAATCAAATGAAGCTGAATAAATACTTGCATTGAATGTTTGACATCAAGAATGCATTAGCTGAAAACAATAAGCAAAAGAAACAGAAATATATTTGGGCAACCACCTCAGCAAGCTTTATGGTTGCATCATTAATCTATGTGCCTCGGGAGCTGCAGTGCTAAACACGGAGAAGGGCACTAGGCCTCACCACTCTGGAAATGGGAGGGGGGTTGATACCCTACTTGTGCCATTGTTAGATTGCCTAATTTTTGCATGAACATTTTGTCTGTTTGGAGGGACAACAAACTCAGCATGACCACTGTGACTGTTATTTTCTAAATTTTGTGTGTTCTAGGGCTAGCTGTTTTAAAAAAATAAAAGGTCAAGGACTTCTGGGCACCTAGAGGAAGAGATTAGATGAGCTAAGAACAGAGTAGCATCAGAGAATGAGAACTGTTTGAGTTTCACAATTATCCAATAGCATATGCTCAGGATGCTGGTTGAGTAGGCATATTAACTGGTTTTGAAAATAATTTCCTGAGGTACATGTGCTGAGATAAATACTTTCTGTTACTGTAGAAATGCAAATTGAAGAGAAGAAATAAATCCTATAAAGACGTGAGCAGTGGCAAATTGCAGTCATTGCTCAACTCCATTCCTTTGTGCTTCCTTGTTCTAAGGTTTCTTATGATCATCATTATTTAAATGTCATGTCGTGCATTGCTAAGGGGCATCCCTTTGCAACACTTATAACTATAAATATCTGTTGTTGTATGTTTTAAGATACCTTTTAACCTGAGATTTTTCCTATATTGTAGTGAAAAGCTACAGGTGTGTAAGATGTCATAAGAATGGGAAAAAAGCTTTTGTAATAGGGAGGGGAGTACTACCATATCACCATTCTGAGGTTATCATGTATTAATTTTAATGAGCACTTCTAATGTTAGGAGTTCTTTACCTGTATTTCTTCTATATGTGGGAGTGTTCTTTGTTTAAAAATCAAAGCAGAGACTTCAACTGTGTACAGTCAGAGGGTAAAGAGCTGAAGTCTGCATATTACAGGCCTGATTCATTTGTGCTGTTCCAACCCATGCTCCAGGGTCCCAACAAGAGAACTAACCACAATTGACCTTGTAAGAGTAAAAGCATTTAAATTGCAATGCTTTGGCAGGCAGGTGTGAATCTATGGGGTAGCTATACAAACAATTACTCAACTTCCCAGTTTGGTGGTTGTGTTATGATCACTTAGGAAGATTGCTTGAGCCCCTGGTGTCTCCTTTTAAGCCTGGATCTTTGGGGCAAAAACAGATTTATATTTTTTTCTTCATGGTAGTGTCTCTGTATTTGTGTGTTACATTAGTCTATCCAAAGTATAGATATGCACCCCAGTTTCCTAATAATTTTCTTCCTCAGAAAAATGAAGCACAGTGAGTGACAGAGTCCCTTCCTTTGCCTGTGCTTGACCAGCACAGTGGATTTTGAAAGGCTTATTTAAAATGTAATGTTTGTAGAAAAATGCCTTTAAGTAGATGGAGGAAGACACTAGAGACCAGAACAGGATGAACTGCTAAATTAAATAAAGCTTCTGGGTTTAGAGAATGTAAATCATCCGCTTGTTGCAAGAACAGTCCTCAAGTTACCAATTTTGTGCTTGTCTGCATCTCTTATTTGCCACCTGTTGCTTCTAAGTAATTTCTAAACTTTTTACTAATTATGTAATTCTTCTAACATTAATATTTTTTTTTTATTCCCAAAGTTTATTTTGTTCTCAGCTCCTTGTATTTTCATTGTATACTATGATGATGGGATTTATCTCATTCACCTTAGGCATTTACAGTTTTTTTGCTTAAGTCTAAACTGATCAGTTTTAAGTCCACAGAGAATAATGGAAGCCAGAGTTAGTAACTTAGACTAGTGCTATATATATGCCTAACAACATCCATGTCTGCTCCTGAGAACTCTGTTAGTGACTTATTTATTCAGTGGTTCACTTTCAGTTTGTCCCCTTTCACACTGCTCATGGGTAGACTCACTTGAATCAGCTGGTTTCCAACCACAATTCACTTGGTAGCAGGTGACTGCGATCCCTGTCTATTACCCGCCCCCCCAACGAAACTGAAACATTATTGTTATATTTTTGTTTCAACTGTTTCAAAGAGTTTGAAATTATGTGAAACTTGTGTTGCAGGTTACTATGATGGTGTGTTTATAACACAAAACTGAGGGTACATTTCATCCCCTGAGGCCTGACTGGAGGATGTAAAGCAGTGCTTGAGGAAGGGTTTTGGAGCTGTATGTGGCAGAGAAAGGCAAGGATGGCTCAGATTTGCCTGCTCTATCTTTTGGGAATGACTATCAGCACAAACCATCAACAAAACCAAGCCTGGTTTTATTTTTGAGGGAACAAAGAAACCAAATCAAACAGTCTAGGAGTGAAGTAATACAATAAACTAGGGAACTGAGACTCAGGAACGAACGAAGAATCTAAGTTATTTGATTGTGTACATGTGTTTTAAGAAAATAGTTTTTAAAAGTCTGAGGTAGAGTGAGGTGAATCCCATTCTTGATTTCTTACCTACTTTCACAGAATGAACAGATATGAACTTCCTTTTGTCCAGAAAAATCTTTTCTAGTAGGAGCACCAGTAGGAGCACCTTCAATGTTGTATTTTATGCTGTTAATTTTGGGGTTTGATTCTATCTTTTAGCAATATGATGAACATTTGTACCTTGTGAAAAAATGTCGGAGCGGATGAAAATGTTCACATGGGACAAATAAGTTGAGGTGCCATTTCAGGGGTTGTGAGGACCAAACTGATCATCTATGTCCAAAAAATTTACTGTCTTAAATTATTCTTTATTTTTCATTCCATTCTCTCTCTTTTAAGCCCAATAGAAAATCTTAGACTTCCTAGGTAACATTGAAAGACTTAGTACTTGAACTATTTAACACTTCAAACATGACATTGTGTTTAAATCATTTGTGTGTTTCTAAAATTTATCCATGGTCTTTGACCCAGAGCTCAGACACAAACCCCCTAAACATAAGAAAATTATAAAAACTGGTTTTCTAAAAGCCACACCAACATTGTTAAGAATTTTTTTTTTTTTCACATTTGCACCCAATCTTTCCTGCATGGGCAGGCACATACAAAGATATATCACTGTACATAAAGATAAAATTCAGACAATATCTTAACCTCCTGAGCTGCTATTCTGTTTCACCACTATTTGAATAGTCATTATTTATTTTCTGGTGCCCTACTTCTGACAAATTTCTGCTTGATGGGTGCCTTTAGGGTATAGATTTATAGTTTTCACTCGATGAAAATAATTTTCTCGTATTGAATGAGACTGTGATTGCTTTATTTTTCTAAGTATTTCCTCTCATAAGAAGTAACTCACATAGCTTGACCCATAAATGCTAACCATATATTCATTGCTATTTCTATATACACGTTTTTCTTAGATTGCAAGCTCCTTGAGATTAAATTCTGCAGTCTTACTCGGAAGCTAGCAATTAAAATGCTCCTAGTTAGTACTCTTAGCCACAAATGTACTAATACCGTCCCTGCCCGGCTCCATGGGGTCCCGCGTGCCCCCCACAGATGCACGGGTGGGTTCAGTATTATAATAGGTAGCGAGGAGTCAGGAAGGATATTTGCATGCATTCCGGCGGGAGCATTTATTGCATCTACACTAAGGTTGCAGAGGCAAATACGAACACGCTCCCGAAGCTCACAGTTTTACCCGGGGGCGGGGAAAAGGCGGGACTAGGGAACGGGGACCAGTGGGGACGCTCTGGGGGAGTGACAAGGGGGGGTAGAGGCCAACAACCAACCGGGGAATTCAAACTGGGTTAGATTAACATGCCCGAACGACTCATCCTGGGAGAAGCCTGTCTGGTCACCCTAACATGAAGAGGTTCTCTTGGTACTAGGGTCTTGTTCGTCGGCCACCACAATGTACCAATTGTAATAATAGTAGATGCTGAAAAATAGATGGTGTATTCATTGTTTTGAAGCAAAAAAGCCCCTGCGTCAAGACTGAAGTTTGACCCAATTCAACCTCATCACAGCTGACCCTGTTTTCAGTAGAAGATTGGATTAAATGACCTCCTGAATTCCCCTGTAACATGAATTATCCTATGATCTTATGAATCTCAACTGCTAAATTTCGTTGTTGCTTTGTCTCTCCTGGAAACAAAATATCAGAAAAATATAGTTTATTTCTGCTGTAAATTTTTTAATGCATAGATGTGTTTTATGTATATATTATATATATCTGTAAACACACAAATGTACAAATACTGGCCTCTTGCTATTCTTATAGGTTTCTAAAATGAAATCATACCCATTTCAAGTTTATGTCGTGCACCTAGTCTCATGAAAATAAATTTACTTTGTTTTAGTGAGGGAAACCAAAATGAAACTCACAGAAAGTGTTACTTTAAGAAGCCAGTCAATGCATTCATGGGAAACTATTATCCATCCCTCAGCAGAATATTCTTAACTTATGATTGTTGTTGCCACTTTTTAGAGAGGTTCAGTTCTTCTAGGTCATATATTTTTCAGTGGTAACAAGGGCTGCAAGATGTACTTTCAGGTTAGAGTCACATTCTTACTCTGGCATCAGTAAAAACATTCAAACTCCCTCTTCCTTTCCATTCCTTTCTTTCTTGTGTCAAAACTAGATCATATTTTGTGTACATTTTCTTGTAGGATTGAAGAGAACAATTTTATGTTTGAAATATAAAATCAATCTTGATGCTAAAATTGAGCTATATGGGCTTTTTTAATATTTGAGAGCAATCACACTCTCCGAGGAATCTGTGTACAAACTCAGATCCGAAAGAAAATGGTGGTGTTTTTACAGTATGTGAACACAACCATCTGATTTATAGTTCAATCTGTTAATGCACTCTCTTATTAGGCCACCTGGCAGTTTTATGCATTGTGAATTTAAAGAGGAGCTCAATGTAACATAAGCTTTACAAGCTGGGGAAATATTATTGAAATGAAACATGAATGAGAACCATTTAAACAATAAAATAATGTGTGTAGACTATATATTTTTTCATTTTAGTAAATGCACAGCCTGGGTTTTATTTGCTGAAGTTAGATGAGGTTCTGAGAGACTCCAGTGATGAAACTTTGGACTAGCTTTTTCTTGTAATACTTGCCGTCCTGTAGTTTTTGTTGCTCACATCAGTAAAACCAAACACACATCTCTCTATTGCACCAGGAAACTGCAATTTGGAGAACTATTTTCACAGTTTTGTTAAGGTAACATTTAATTATTGTATGGGTTGCAGTTCATTCATCAAAAAAAAAAAAAAATATATATATATCTGTACCAAAAAATTGATAGACACAGTTTTACCAGCCCACACTATGAATGTTCATGAGCAAAGGCCTTAAAGAAAACAAAGATCATCTTAATTAAGATGGAGTTTGTTTTAGCTGTGTATATATATATGTATATATACATATAAGTACTTTACACATGCATACAAATATTAATTCTATCTCTCTTTTTGTTTTGGTTTTATGTCTTTAAAATTCTTGCTTTCAAGTTCCTCTTCAATTATGATTCCAGAAACTTCCTTTTTCTGCTTAAAATGAAATCTGAGCACATTCACATGACCTCAGGGCTGGGGTTTTAAGTGCAAGAAGAGTTGGCAGAACTGCAGATATAAGCATTCTATTATTCTATGTAATAAACCCTCCTCACCTGGCACAGAACCCTGGAGGCAACTAAATTTTCCTTGGTGCTTATGGACACGTCTACATTCTGAGCTGTGTTTCAATTAAATGTTTGCTAATTTGCCCAGTAGCCACAGGAGACCATTTTCATTGGAGTTAAGAATCAAAATGAAAACTTATCTGTCATTTGTTGCTTTCTTTACAATGTTATAACAAAGAGATATTTTGCATGCAGTGAAAACACACTGAATAAAATGGGCAGAGTGCCTTTTTATCTTGCCTGGGTAGTTACTTAAAGCACTTCAGAACTCCTGCTTTTTGATTTGCCCTCAGCTACAGGGACAGGATTGGAATGATTTGGGAATTTGTCTTCTCAGGACTTTACTGGTTGTGAGCTGGGAAGGCTGATTTAAACTCTAAAAAAAGCACAACAAAAAAGAAATTCAAGGGAATGATTACAAACTTCTGAGTCACAGTTCTTTCCCCATGGCAGCTCAGATAACTACCTTCCCTTTATTCAATTCAAGAGAACTAAAGCACCTTATATAGGAAATCTTGTGAATATGTTTATTAATTTAAATTTCTTAGCACCTCCATGCTCCAAAAGGCACAGAGTAAAGAGGTATGATTCAACAGGGAAATGGTGGCCTGTTAAAAGAGCTGTGTGTATCTCCCTCCAATCATGGCCGTGGTATTAAAGCATATACAAGGATTTGTAACTAACCCTGAAATACAGAACCTCAAAGTCATGCCTAGATAGGAGTTTATTCGCATCTGGAAGACCCAATTTCTGTATTTGAAATCAGAGAGGAAGGTTTGAATCCACGTTGTTCACATCTTTGATGAATGCTCTAATCACAGAATTGCAGGATAGTTCATGTCGGAAGGTTGCTCTGGAGGTCATCTGCTCCAAACCCTGTGCTCAAGCAGGGACACCTAGTGCCAGTTTCCCAGAACTATGTCCAGAGAGCTTTTGATTATCTCCAAAGATAGAGACTCCACAAGCTCTCTGGGCAGCCTGTGCCAAGGCTTAGTCACCATGAAAATGAAAAAACATTTCCCAGTGTTCAGATTGAGCCTCCCATGTTTCAATTTGTGTCCATTGTCTCTGGTCAAGAGGTGTCACTGTACACCACTGTAAAGAGGCTGGATCCTTCCGCTTTACGCCCTCCCTTCAGGTGTTTATACACATTGATAAGATCCCCCCTGAGCCCTCTCTGCTGCAGACTGAACAGTCTCAGCTCTCCAAGCCTTTCCTCATAGATGAGATGCTCCATCTTAGTGGACCTTCACTAGACTGCCTCCATGTTTCTCTTGTACCAAGGAGTTCAGAAATGGACACAGAATTCCAGGTGTGGCTTCGCCAGTGCTGAGTAGAGGGGAAGGATCACCTCACTCAGCTTGCTGGGATTTCGTAGCCTAATACAGCCCAAGATGTCATTCACCTTCTTTGCACCAAGGGCATGCTGCTAGTTCATGTGAACTTGGTGTCCAGTAGGACCCCCTGGTCCTTTTCTGCCAAGGTGCTTTCCAGCTGGATGGCTCCTGGCATGTACTGATGCCTGGGGTTATTTCTTCCCAGATGCAGGTCTTTGCACTTCTCCTTGTTGAACTTTTGTAAGGTTCCTGTCCTGCCCATTCCACCACCCTGCTGAGGTCCCTCAGGATGGCAGCATCTTGTGTAACAGCTGCTCCTCTCAGTTCTGCCATCTGAAAGCTTGCTGAAGGTACACTCTGCTGCATCATCCCCATCATTTATGATGATGATGTTGAACAAGACTGGAGCCAATATTGATTACTGGCATGCACTGCTAATTATTGGACTCCAACTGGACTTTGTACCTCTGATCACCATCCTCTAGGCTCAATTCATGCAGTTTTAAACTCACCTCACTGCTGAGGCAGCCGATACACCAACAGCTTATCTGTAAGGCTTTAGTGGGAGACAGTGCCAAAGGCCTTACTTGAAGTCCAGGTATCAACTGCAAGGCATTAGGCAAAGATGCCACTACTAATAAACTTCTCATAGGAGTGGGAGAAGCAGACAAGTGTTCAATGCTTCTACAGAAAGAATAAATTTTTTCAGTACCTATAGCACCTTCACTGACTGTAGACAGAGTATGGGATTACTCAGTGTGATGCAGAGAGTAAACAACAGGCAAAAGTTTCACCTTTGTGATTCCTTAGGTGATGTGGAAATCTTCCTTTATGCCATGGCCAGGGAACTAAGGTGAGCGACTGTGTCACTCCTCTCATATTTCATTATATCTAGTGCAAGGAAGCAGATTTGCTAACTGGGCCCAGAAATGGTTCTAAACTTCTTGTAGATCATCACTGGATGATTTTCAGATGGTGTACATATGAATTTATTTTTCTAAATGTAGGTGTCATTATTTAAGGGATCTGTCTGATTTTTTCTTGTAGGCAACGGAGAGCTACCCAAAAAGACCTACAGCTCTCTTGAAAATGGCTCAGTTCTGTGCCAAACCAGAAATGACTGGTACCATTTGAAACTACTTGACCTCTCTATCCAGTGTCTGACACTCCAATAAAGTGAGTTTGCCACAGGTTCCGTGCCTTATATAACAGCACATAAGACTGTCTCTAATAGTCTGAGGAATCTTAAATAGTAATAGACACTAATGTTTTGTCAACTTTTGCTTTTTGGCCACATTTTAAATTCTATCAATTGCTTTGGCAGACATTTAGCTCACACATAACCATCTATTTTTGCACACCTAAATACAGGTGTTACGGGTGGGAGCTAAATCCAGTTTCCAGTGAAAGAGTTCTACATTACTAAATGTTTCTAAAACATATATTTTGAGGAGAAATACACCACACACATACTTTGAGAAGTTTCTCACCACTGCTCATAAACTGTCTAGTGCTCTTTGAATATCACTGCTACACTATAAGGTTGCAAATAGCCAGTGTTAAAAAATCAGGTTTTTAATCAGTAAGTTGTGAAAGTACTTGACTGCCATCTGAATCCAAAGCATCAGGGCACGGAGTAAAAATAAAGTTGTTTCTATTCTGCTTCATTTTTTTTAATCATGATGATCACAACAAGAAAACTATATTCTTATTTCTTTAAAATAAACAATATTGAAAAATCTTTTATCTTGAAAAATGTCATTAATTTGGGGCTTTTTATAAGTCTCCAGACTTAATCTAACATATAGAAACTTTCATCCCAGGAGTGACCACACAAGATCAAGTTTGAAGTACATATGAAAACAGGAGGAAGCAGACAATGAACTGACAGTGTAATACTGAAAGAAGGAATGCAAAGGTACAGCATCTCCTCTGTGAAAACAGAACAATTCAGTCTGTGCAGTTGTCAGCCAGTCACCTTTCACAAGAAGAAAATTCTCTCCACAAAGCTTTATAAAATTCTTCTTTCCTTGTAACAAAGCTGAGCTTAGAAGTTTGAAATCAATGCCTTGTAAAAAGAAACCAAGTGGGTGGCATTTTCCAACCATGAGACATGTCATTACCATTGACCTCACTACTCTTCTTAAATAGCCAGAGAAGGGCAACAAAATTGTCAATTAGATTTGCAGTGAGCAGGAGTCAGCTTTACTTAACTTGTGCTTGCCTGCATAATCATGCATATCTCTCCTCTATATCAGGAGTTGTTCAAGCCTATAATAACTAGGGTTCAACAAGTCTGAACCACCTTCCTTTGCTGATGATATGGAAGTCGTTGATTTGCTACAGATTATTCAGGATTTTTGTAGTCTTGACAGATTGTCATATTTTAAATTCCACCTTTAAGAGTTTCTGCTGCGGCTACTAAATAGGAAATAGTGGAAGTGCAGTATTAGGAAAAACATGATGGTGTTTTTACTTTTTAAAAGACTGTAGCAGGTTTCTTTGTTACTCTGCACATTGTAAAGCAAGCACACTAAATTTGGCATGATGCACAGTCTCAGCATAGGACAGGGTAAGAGACAGAGTGCTGAAGGTGAGAGCTAAGCACCATTTTCAGAGTTATATGCAGACAGTGGGGTGAAATGTGGCAGCATTATGACTTCCTTAGCCACAAAATCCTACTGTCATAAAAGCACAATATTTACTCAAATGTTTTTAAAAAGTTTAAGTAGGTTAGATTTAAAGCTGATGAATATGCTTGTCAGTTGTAATAGCTGTGCAATATTCCTTCAGTTCGCAGGGTCCACTCTAGAAAGGGTGCTTCTTAAAAATTAGTAATTCTTCCTGCAAGTTTGGTATCTAATTTTTCCCCAGAAGAGAAACTCTCTTTCAACAGTATATTCTTAATAAGATTTCCTTTACATAAGTTAGCCAGTCTCTTCACCTAATTGTGGCAGTGAACTTCCCTGTTTTATAAAAGCAGCCTAAAGCTGTGCTACTCTAACAAATTCCCACTGAGTCACGGTTGAATCTGTGGTTTCACGTCCCAAGTTATATTCTGGATACATCAAGGCTAGAAAGCTTTTGTGTACTGAAAACATGGGCACAGTAGTCTTATTAAGCCATACCAGTTATGTTTACCAGCCATTTGTAAAATGTTAATAATCTCAGCTACCTTTTCCACATGCACATACTCTGTAGGTGATGGGGCTTTCATGCAGAACAAATATACCATTCATTAGCAATTCTATACAGCCACTAGATTAGGTAAGCGTGAGGGACACATAACATTCCATTTTACTTCTGTAATGTAAAGATTCCATGGGTTAGAGATGTGACTAGTCTTGAGCACGATTCGGACCCCTTTTCCATGTACTTGTTATTCCTCTAACATCCATCCTGGAGGTTTTCTACCTTACCCATTATTCAGGTGGTTGATAGACCTGTTACACACTGGCCTTTGTCTTCATTGAATAGCTCCACTTAAAACATGTTGCTTCCTGCTTTATTTCATGGCACATCTTATACATGAGAAGACCTTGCCAAGAACATCCACAAAGATACCTCTGAGATCTCTCCTCCTGCCCTCCACAAAATGTGCCCTATCTGGTGCTTGTTGTTAACTTACGTGACTCATTTGTTTGCTTCCCCATCTTTTGACACTCAAAAGGTTCAGAAGACATTGATCTACATTCAAAACTGAATTCTGGACCCTTCTTCCACTAAAACAACTTATTTTAGATGTTTCATATGCAGAAAAACTAGATACCTGTTTTCCGTTTACACATTATTGTCGTATCTCCTTCTACTTTGCTATGCCCCCCCTGGAATTTTTAATGCTATAAGGCCTGGTTTGCTACAGAGACTAACATTTTTCAAGTGTTATTCCACTCAATTCATCATGTTTACTTAAAATACATTTGGTAAAACATAAAACATAACAAAATTAGTCTTAGTTATTTAAAAGTGTAGAGCTGTAAACTACTACATCACTGGAAGAAATCTCAATTAAGCAGAATTGCCATCCACATTAAGCAGTAGTCATTGCCATTAAGTATCATTGGACTTAAATTGTTCCCAGAGAGACGTCCTGATTAAGCGGACTTCCTAGTTTAAGTGTGTCTCAATTAAACAGAATGTGCTGCATCAGCATTTCATTTTATGAATGCTCTGAGAAGACATTTGATTAGGATTTTGAAATGGTTTGTCTGATTGCTATCATTATTGAAAATTTAGATGGGAATGTGAAAAGAACTTAAGGGAATCAGTATTTATGGCAATTAGGCACCTAGCTCTTGGGCCTCTTAACAATGACCAGTTAAAGGGTTTTGGGTGGCTTGTACATACTGGTTTGTTTCTGTCTTGACATGGTTAGTTGTGCCTGAAGGGATTAAACAGTAAATCTAGGGGTAGGTATGTGCCTGGTTTTGAAGGCTTAAAAACTTTGATTTCCCATTTTAAAATTTTTTGTCTCCAAGGAGCTGTTTTTCTGCACATGTAAGTTTAAGATTTTAATGCTCGTTTAGAACTTGTCAGTGTCTTCTTACAACTTTGCATCTGATCTCTCTCATATTTAAAAAATCAGATGGAAACATTCTGTATTTTAAGCCTGCTGTAAAGTCATAATCCAGAAAGTTTCATTTGCATCCAATCAATCCATATTTCCAGAATAGGACTAGGTTTCTCTTCTGATTTTTTAATAGATGTTTCTTTAAAATATCTAGGTTCTTATTGAAATAATTATCACGTGCCTGAGCCAAATAAATATGGGTCCAGTGTAACACAAAGAGCAAATGAGGGAAACGGAATCATTCTTTCAGGAAAGAAAAATGATGATGTGGATATTCCAGTGATATAAATGTTCTGTAACCTCTATTTCATGAGATTTTATTCTGAAATAGTTATTTTATGAAAATAGAAGTCAAAAGAAACCCATTTTCGAATAATATTGTTAATATGAGAAAGAAATGAGGAACAACTGAAAGTCATAAATGTCTCTAGGTACATCATCTAGCTGAAAAAGATCATGCAACTTAACAATGTTTTCCTGTGAGTTTGTGTAAGCCTAACAATCTTTTGAAAGCTACCGACAGTTTATTCTGATGAGATAATCAGAATAAAAGGATAAATACATTGCAGATGTTTTATTCTTCCCCTCTGTATCTGGGCACTGCTCTGATCTTGCCATGTGCAATCATGCCCTGGCTGCCCAGATGAAGTCTCTGTCCCCTTAGAAAATGGAAGTCCACTTATCCACTAACGCAAGAAGGTATTTATCTGCTTAATTCCCATTAGCATTAATGGGAGTTACATGCCTAATACTGCTCAACACTGGTCAGAAATATACCTTAAATTTTCAGCTGCTTGAAATAGCAACCTCTGCAACCACACATAAGAGATTATAAATAAAGAAACAATAGAAACAAAGCAGGCTCCTAAGAGGTACCAGCAGTATATAGATAGAAACAGGCAATTTTCCCCTCAGCAAGCTTTTTTGCTTAAATCATTTTAGTAAATAAATATTTAACAAGTGACAGAACTTAATTGATGTTTATATTTACACGGCAGTTAATTTATATTCTGCTAAAGCTGAATCCTCCATCCACAATAATGCTTTATATCCCTCCGTGGTGGCAGACACCCAAACAGCACAGTTGTGTTTTTGAAGAAAAACATAACAACAACAAAAAAATACGCTACTCAAATACTATATAAGTCATTACATTTTTTTCCCCTCTCTTCAGCTGTCAGATGCATTGCATTATTTTATCAGATTGATAGATCTAGTGTTATTTCAACATTTACCATTTTACAACAACAAATAGAAAACATATAAGGAAGCTTTGGTAACAAATCTTTCTTAATATGTATGTGAAGTAGACAGTTAGTCCAAGAAAAAAAATATAACTGATGACAGACTTTATTTCAATCTGCTGGTGCTTATTAAGATGTCTACAAAGAAAAAAGCCGCATCTGAATACATCTCTTTGTGTAAACAAAGGAAACTTTTAATTGCTTTAATCAGCATTTGCTTTGTCTTTGCAGTGACATAGAAAAACAAGTCAGGTACAATCAGTAAATGTTTTCTAAAGGAAATTTGTAAGCAGAGACTTCAGATGATTTTTGTTATTTGTGTTTAGAACATGGTTAAGTCTATGTTACACGTGCAACAGCTTAAATTTGCTCTATAAAACAGATTTGTACAAGATTTTATTTTATTTTATATCATTTTAGCACATGGAAAAAGAAGGTGACATAAATCTGATCAAAACTCTCTCCCACAAAACCCTACAGCAAGAGCTGTAGAAGCTATATCAGATTTTAGAAATCAGAGCACTGCCCAAGGAAACAAGCTGCATGTTGACAAAGATGTGCAGCTCAAAAGATAATAATTTGACAAAATCCATGTCAGCCAACAGGGTTTAGAGAAAGTGATCCATTACTTCTTTCAGCTCATAAGCTCTTGATTTTATATCCTGATGAGTCTGTAGTTTAGTCCTTCTCATCAGAAAGAAGGGCCAAAAAATTCCCATCCTTCTATTAAAAAAAAAAAAAAAAGGATTAAAAATAGCAAGAGCACCCAAATCTCTCCTGAGCAGGAAATGGGAGTTAGTGTTTGCATGTAGGAAATACTGAGCACTTTCTAGATCAAGTCCCACAGGGGAATCAGTTTTACAAATTTCTAAACTGGTTAGATAAAGTCATGGCCCTGCTGAAGGGATGGACCATTCACCTACCCAGAGGAATCTCAGAATGGACCGGGTTGGAAGGGACCACAGTGGGTCGTGCGGCTCAACCTCCCTACTCAAGCAGGGCCATTCTAGAGCATGTGGCACAGGATTGTGTCCAGATGGTTCTTGAACATCTTCAGTAAGGCAGGCTCTAAGGCCTCTCTGGATAATCTGTGCCAGTACTCAGTCAATTGCACAGTAAAGAAGTTCTTCCCTGTATTCAGGTGAAACTTCCTGTGCATCATGGTCTGCTGGTGTCTTGTCCTGTAGCTCAGCACCACCAAGAAGAGCCTGGGTCCATCCTCTGGAGACCTCCCCTTCAGATACTTGTATACGTTGATGAGATCCCTTCTCAGCTGTCCCAGCTCGCTCAGCCTTTCCTCATAAGAGAGATGTTCCAGTTCATGAATCATCTTTATTCCCCTCCACTGGACCTGCTCCAGGAGCTTCATGTCTCTTTTGTCCTGAGGAACCCAGAACTGGACACAGCACTCCAGACAGGGCCTCACCAGGTCTGAGTAGAGGGGCAGGATCACCTCCCTTGACCTGCTGGCAATGCTCTTCCTAATATAACCCAGGATACCACTGGCCTCCTTGGCCCCCAGGTCACTCTGCTGACTCATGGACGGCTTGTTGTCCACCAGGACCCCCAGGTCCTTCTCTGCAGAACTGCTCCCCAGCAGGTCAGCCCCGAGCCTGTGCTGGAGCATGGGGTTATTCTTCCCCAGGTGCAGGACCCTGCCTTTGCCTTTGTTGAATTTCAGACAGTTCCTCTCTGCCCATCTCTCCAGCCTATGAAGGTCTGCACAGCTCTCTGGGCCATTCCTCCCACCTTTGTGCCACCAGTGAACTTGCTGAGGGGGCATCTGTCCCTTCATCCAAGCCATTCATGGGTAGGTTAAACAATGGGTAAGTTAAACAATAATGGGCCCAGTATTGAACATTGGGGGACACCACTAGTGACAGGCCTCCAACTAAACCCTGTGCCACTGATAACAACCCTCTGGGATCTGCTGTTCAACCAGGTCTCAATCCACCTCACTGTCCACTCATCCAGTCCGCACTTCCTGTGAGGATATTGTGAGGGGTAGTGTTGAAAGCCTTGCTGAAGGCACATACATTATAATACACATATACACAACATTGAAGGTAATATTCACTGCTCTTCTCTCATCCATCCAGTTAGTCGTTTCATCAGAGAAGGCAATCAGGTTGATCAAGCCTGATTT
>VZTI01005069.1:648741-768427 GCA_013397865.1 Struthidea cinerea
TAGCTTTATTGTCCAGCAGCCTCTGTGAAGGGAAGGCCAGGAGCAAAAACTCCCTGCGTAAGGGCAGAAACAGGGGCCTTTTTATGGGAAAGGCAGGGGGTGGGGTGGAAACCAGTTAGCCAACTGGGTACAAGGTATTACCACAAAGAAGTAAGGCATGCTGGGGGTGGTTCACTTGGTCACCATAACCTCTGTAGGTTGCTTATATCTGGTGTGACTCCTTTTGCCCTCAGGCTTCTCTCCTCCAAGGGAGTGCTAAGGGCTCACAGCCCTCCACAATCTACTTTTAGTGAATCCATGCTGTCTACTCCTGATTACATTTTTTTCCTTCCCATGGTTAGGGATGACATGCATGATGAGCCATTCCATCACCTTTCCAGGGACTGAGGTGAGGCTGACTGGCTGGTAGTTCCCTGGGTCCTCCTTCTTGCCCTTTTGAAGATCAGGGTGACTTTTGCTCAGGCACCTCCCCTGATAGCCATGACCTTTCAAAGATGATCATGAGTGACTTTGCGATGGTATTCGACAGCTCTCTCAGCACTCATGGATTCATCCTGTCAGGGCCAGTGGACCTGTGGATGTCCAGTCTGCCTAGGTGTTCTCTGACTCAATCCTCCTTGACCATGGGAAAGTCTTTCAACATTCCTTTACCCTGGTCTCCTGGGCCAGTGATTTCTGAAGGCTGGTCTAGTCAGTGAAGATGCAAAGAAGGTGTTAAGTAACTCTGCCTTCTCTGCACCCTCTGTTACCAAGATCCTCCCTCTATTTAGCAATACACCCACACTATCCTTCGTTTTCTAAGCATGGTTTCACTCAGTGCCTCTGCAATTTTTTGCTCTTGTAAATACAGAACTGTTGTCCATCACAGAGGAAGAGTAATGGAGAGAGATGACTCATGCCTTTGTCCCTTTCTGCAACTAAAGTAGGATTGTTCAGTGTTAAGACCCTTACGAGTGGTTCTTAGCTGTGGTCCTATGGAACACTCTCAGATGTTTCAAGCATTGTCAGTATCTGAAAGCCTCTGTCCAGTTATGCCTCCTACTGCACACAGGTTGCATTTGCAGAGATACGTGTGTTAAATGAATACAGATTTTAAGTGCCTCTGGGCACTGAATTCCTTTAACAGACCTCAGTATGTGCAGTGATTGTTGCACTACCATGGTTTAGTATTTGTCAGATCAGTAGCAGGCTAAGTGAACATTTGGTTTCTGTGTAACTGGTATGACTGTCTTTCTTTCATGTAAATACATGCACCAAAATGCTTTTTTTGGAATGTCTTCAATATACAATAGGACAAGAGGCCTCACCAGCCTCACCAGCTGTTACTCTGAGCATATTGCTGAGCTCTGTGTCACGGCGTCCCTTGGACTGCCAAGTGAAAAAATGGGGTTAAGAAGAAGAAACTGACACTAACTCATCTCTTCCAGGTATTTCATTCTCTGGATGCAAAAATTTTCTCAACCTTATCTGAGAAAATTAACTAATCCTGTTTTCAAGCTGCAGCAAGGACCATGAAATACCTGCTCATCTCTTCTCTGAGGATGGATCTTTGCCTGCCATGTGACATCCCTCAATACACAGCCAAAGTGCCCTGGCTGAGCTTGTCGTTTCTGTGGTCCAACCTGAGCATTTAGCTGAGGTCTGTGATCTTCTGAGGCTTGCTGTATGTTCAACAAACATGAAGAGAAATATGTTTCTTCAGAAGAGACCTTGAAAAAAGAGAATTATATAGGTGCTCTAAATTACCCCCTCATGAGGACTGTGGATCCCATCTCTCTCTTCCTGACCCAAACAGCATTTAGGAAGCTCAGCCCGGGCCTGGCTCTTTTGCATTTAAAATTGGGAAAAGTGCATTGGGGCCCCAGGAAAAAACTGGTGCCCACAAAAAGCTACTATAATACAGGTCATTAGTAGATAAAGCTAATCAAGAAAAATAATTTTGGTGAAAGATCAATGTCAAAGTCATACTGACTTCAACAGTGCCAGTATTTCATCCTACGTGATTTTAAACTAGCCACAAAATGGGCAGTACTGTGCTACTGACATTGGAGCTATCATTTTGCCCCTAATTCAGACAGTAAACATTTCACTTGCTAGCTATGAGATGGACAGACTCATACGGAATAACCCTTCAAGGATAAACACCCTTTTTAAATCACTGAAGAATTTGTGTGGGACCTTAATCACTAGCACAGACTGGCAGGTCATTTTTCTGACAGTTGCACACAATTTTGAAAATCAGCCAGAACTGACAGGTGCAAAGTTTCCGCACTCCTGTTATACACAATAATTCAGTAGTAAATGGTTATATGTGTCCTAGATATAGATAGAGATATAGCTATATGGATGGATATAGATATATCCAGCCATGTTTAGGCAGTAACTGGTGCCCAGTAATGGAGGAATATGGTACACAATTGTGCTCAAATAAAGCAGTAGAAAAAATGTAAGGTATTTAGATTTTTTAAAAGTTTACTATGTATACTCTTTGAATTTTCCTATCATACTACATGGTTTAGCACAATTGGAAGATCGAAAAGTGAAGAAAAATTTTAAAAAGAGTAATGAAGATTCCACTGTTTGTGTGATAAAGCCATTCCTCAGAAAGCTTAATCTTGAAAACCTTTGCAAGCAAGATACATTTATGAAATTTAGTCAGGAAGTATATAATTATATGTTGGATCACAGGCTAAATCAGTAATGTATAATACAGAGGTCATCCAGGAAAGGGCAGTTCTAAGAAAAGGTCTTCCAGGGAAATTCTCTTGTCCTTCAACTTCACCTCCTCCTTAAACTTACTCCTGTCCCCTGCAGAGTTATTGAGAGACCATGAATGACACTCGTTCCCTCACCCTGTATTTATTAAAGTACTGAAATTGTGTATTATTATTTTATTGACATTTTAACTTTTACATATCATAATTGCATGATCAACATTTTGCATGATTAATGAGAAAAATCAGAAAGATTGGTGAATGTTTGATTTTTTTAGTACAAGCTACTGACCAAATTCCCTACACATATCTGAACGTGCTTGTTAAATAACAGAATTAATAATCAGCAAAACAATTCAACTGAAAAAATCCCCTATTTATACCAGTATTTCTCACAAACACTGAATTGTTACCTACATCCAAAACAGAGTCTTGGCAAAAACCCTTGTAAAAGCCTAACAAAGGGGTCAAGCATATTGGAAGATGCTGCTCTACTCACTTGGAAACAAGTTCCCTTGCTGAAAATATCAAAAGTATCAAAACTAGATCCTTGCTGCCTTTGGGCACTTCTCTTGGGACAGCAACTAACACAGTTTTGCTCTAATATTCTATCTCAGTTTCCCAGCCATTAAAATGGGTGAAATGAAAATGCTTTATGTTGATATTCAGAGTACTTTTAAAAGGAAAATCAAGTCCATTCATTTCAAATATTATGTAGTGGTTGCTGTTTCATACAGGGTAGGTTGTATCAGACCTTGGTGCCAGAATTTCAAGTCTCTATTTCTAGATATGACACTGAATGCATGTTTATGTTTTAATTAAACATGATTTTTGTTGCACCAATGCCCTGTAGCATGTGCAATATGAATATTAAATCATGAAAACTACTACATTTTTTAATAACTTGGCAAAACAGAGAAAATAATAGAAAAATCTTTCATGTTTGTCATAAACATGCCATTAACTCTACTTCATTTAACAGAAATACATATTAGTTTCAACTGTGTTAAAAACGTTTATCTAATCAGAGGGTTTTAATATTTTCTGTTCTAATCTAATAACTAATGTAATCATTATCCCAGCGACCATTGCATACCCTCTGATAGAGTAAATCTTACTAAAGGTGGAGAGGTTATACTAAGTTTCATCTGTCACTTCCCTGAATATTTGATTCTTTTATAAGCAGAGTATTAAAGACACTTGCATATTTGTATATTAAGTCCAGAAATGCAGCTGTTCACCTGATGTTAAAAGTCTAAAATTCCATAAAAGAAGATGAAATATTTCCATTAGATAAGATTTCTTGTCAATAAACATTGGTAACAAAGGGGAAACCAGTTCTTTTTCTAATTCCATATTTTGAGACAAAACTGAAGGATTAAAATAAGAACAATAAGCATGTTATCATCCTATTATTATGAAATGTATCTCAGTTATGCTGAACTATAAGAAATAAATGACAGGAAAAATAATCTACTTAGTTGGAATAAGTGTTATACAATACTTTGTGTAAAAATTAAAAAAAAAAACATTCAGGATAGAAATCCCCAAATTATTATGCTAAATATCTAACAAAAATCACTTTAAAAATGTAAGCTATTCACTAAATAAACCAAATTATACAAAGACAAACAAAGGAGGATAACATTTCATACAAGTCTTAATTTTATTTATTTAATCTTGTCTCAGGCGCCTATAATATTCAAGTGTTACACAATTACCACAGTGCAAAGCACTGAAACAAAATTCAAAAAGCTGATATCTAGCCAAGACAGCATCAGTCAAACCTCCTATCAAAAGAAATCAATTGCTCAGAGGTACAAAGAATAGGAAAAAAGAGAATATCAGGAATGAATTACACAGTGGAGAGGGCAAAGAGTGGTCAAGAATAAGCCACCCCAAATCACAATGACTTTTACAGTATTGTAGGTGTTCACAGGACTTTAGATACCAAACCCTGTGTAACTCTATAGCAGCAGATTTCAAGCATAAATACTGCCATATCTGCAAGAACAGTGACAGGAGGGGACAGTATCCCCAAATAAAGTTAATCATAGATAACCTTCCCCCCGCCCCATACAGTAAATGTTGGCACATTCTGTTTAGTGTATTTACCTTTCAAGAATGAGACTATAAGCATGGAATGAGGTCAGAAAAGGATTTTCTTTTTTTTTAAAGCGTGACACATATAATACATAACCCAGATAATCTTCTCACAGACATTTGAGAATTGACCACAAAGCGAATAAGCCTTGCAGCACAGCAGAAGTGAATAGCTCATTGTTCTCCAGGAGTACAAATGAGAGGCAGGTTCTCCATGAGCTGCAGCTTCCAGGTCAAGGAGTTCTGTTCAGGGTCAGACTGTGACAAGGTTAAGTTTGGTAAAGGACAGAGACAGATATTACAGTTCTTAACTCTAGCAGTGTCCCTAGAACAGAAATTGTAACATCATAGTAGGTATCTGAGACACTTTCCTCTCTCAAAGAGGGCTACCCAGAACAGCTAAAATTGGTTAAGTGAGTAACACCAGAGACAAAGGTTAGCTAAAGTCGCATGCCTTCTTTAAGCTGATATGTGTCCCTGGAACTTTGGAAAGGCACTTTGCCCCCTAAGAATCCACACCATCAAAAAATTATTTTTTAAGAATCCACACCACAAAAATTATTTTTGAAGGAAAGCTCCCCCATATTTTTTCCCCAAAGAATTTAATAATGCCTTTCCTTCTAATTACAAGAAAAAGATATCAGTGTGTAGCCACAGACATAGCAGACTTCTCAAACCTACTTCTTACAGTGAAGCCCTGCAGCCAGTTTGGGTGTATCTATACCAGCAAATAAAAAAGGACCAGGAACCAGTCTCTGGCTTGATGCCATGAGACCATTAGACTGACAGATTTTATACTCCTTAGGACTAGTCTCCTATAGAGAGATTTACCCTGCAGTCAGCATAAGAGGGGTATCAACTAAGAGTTAAGCACTGTGGACAGCAAGGATTCAGTGCTGAAGTCTGCTCTGCTGTTATCTTTTATTTAGAGAATTCTCCCCCCTCTACTCTGGGGAAGGAGCATTGTTTTCCCTCCCTAAGATATTATGCAAGAAAAAAACAACATTTGTAAAAAATGATAACAGAATGTATTACACTGGTTGACAGAAATCAGGAAAAAATATGCTTTTGGGACACAAACTTTTTTACATTTCTGTCATAGAAGTTTCAGTCTTGAAAGCTAAATAGACTGAAGAAATTACTCTCATTTTAACCTGTTTATCAGATATGCCTTACTATGACAAGGTGAATTTGAGATTTGTTGGGCCAGAAAGGAAGAACAAGCTGGGAATACAGCTTTCTAGTCTGGTGATGCTGGCTGCTGAGTGATTCCAGCTTCTGTTCCCCAAAAATATCTGGCATTTTGTCATATAAGCCAATGATTGTTGAATGCAAACTCAGCAACATGATTTCAAGCAGGAACAAGAAACACAGGACTCTGCCACTAAAATAGGTGCTCTAAACATTCGCACTCAGTGGAGGTGTTCATAACTGCTACTGTCATAGTCACTAGAACCTTCTTCCAGGAGGATGCAATGGAACAGGGACCCCCCTGTGTGGATGTTCTAGCCACTAGACATGGGAAAAAAAGAACATCATTATTTTTCAGGGAGAAAGACTTCCCTTGTATTTTGTAGGTAACTTGATAGTGCTGGAATGAAATCAGTGCAAAAAGCCACTGCGTGGAGCCCCAGTGAAGCTTAAATAGAGAAAAGCTCAATTTCTGAAATGAAAAGGAATATTAGGCAAGAAGTAGGGCATCTTAGCGTGCCTCCTGCTGTTCTTGGAAAGTGACAAATCAAGGTGCGCAGTGAGTAACAAATATTTCCAAGGGTGCTGTTTTGATGTAATTTCCTTCTGAGTCTCAGATTAGGTGCCTAAATCTATTTTTAGGAACAGTACTGCTCTAAAGGTATAGTCACCCAGGGTGAAACATGTCTATGCATCTGCAGTGGCACACACATATCTGCATTCTACTGTAATCTTTGTTATCAGCTTAGACAAAATCATTGAGCAAATCACATTAATGTTGTCCCCTATCATTACCTAGTTTAGGTGTTATGACTACACATCACCACTGAGAGGACAGAAAAAAATGAAGATTTGGCAGCCTGGGATGGCAGGCAGGCTTTCCTGAATTTAGATGCTAGTCACTGTGACTGAGTTACCTGAATAATGTCTAGCTTAATTCATAATTTACAAAATAGGAAGTTGATACCAAGCTCCGCAAAGAGGTGCAAAGAGATGTATGATGATGAGGCAGACAAAAAGAACTAAATCCATGTCAAATACTCTTACAATTTGATAAATGGCAGTGAGGTGCTGACCATTAACCACCTGCTTCTTGTAGCCTTTTCTTCAGCAGTCCAGGGGACCCCAGTTTCTGATAAATTTCATCTAGCTTTCAACCCTGTTTTGAGTCAAGTTTCAGGCTCTGAATCAGAAACCTAAAAATTATACCAGGACGAATATCTTTCTAAGATGCCATTCCTCTGGCAGATGAAACAGATGAGACACTTTCCTCATCAGCAAAAAATTAAAATTATGCAATAAGAAAGTGTTGTCCATTTTAGCAGTGAGATACTGAGTTTAGCCATGAGGGTGCCAGACCAATTGTGTCAGTGCTAAACAGACAAAGAGGTGGGAAAAAGTGTGCAATCTTTGTGTACTCGAGTAAATTCAACTCTAGACCCTGAATTTCTAATTAACTCCTAAAAGTTTGTTGCCATTTTTACTTTGATGTTCTGTCTAAGTGCACCATCACACAAGCAAAGAAATAAGTAGTGAAGACGTTTAAATGACTGCAAAACAGTAAAAGGAAAAAAAAACCCCACAACAACCATGGAAGTCAAAACTTTGTTTTATCTCTTTTTTGGAATGGATCTGAATAAGTACAATATTAAAAAAACAGTATCTCCAGCAATGCTATGCATGTGAAAGCTGCTTAGGTTGCGCTGAGACATGGCTACAGTTGTGCTAAAAGTAGTGTTCTAACCATCCACAAATTTAATGTACATAATATTACCATATTCTTGGCAAATTCCTTCACAAGGTTAGGACTGAGGTGAGTACATATGTTAGTGCTCACCAGATCCTTCATACAGATAATCTGTACTGAGTACTTCTCTTAATATGAATAATAGACCTTATTACTGATTTTGTGACCTTCTGAGTAATGCAAGTGTGCTATGCAAAGATATAGCCTTAAATTCATGTTTGTACTTTTTTTTGCTCTAGGATTTTTGTTTTGTTCAGCATAAAGCACTGACTTTAATCCTGAAAAGGGCTTGTTACATGTTTCTACATTGTACCGCAAAATCGTACCACTTGTAAAATGGGGTAATTTTATTTTGCCCTTCTGGTAAATGGCTTTGGGGTTTGTAGAAGAAACAAGCGCATTTATTTTAACTGTTGGATGTAGTCTCTGCATGAAGTCATAGTAATTGTATCTTTTACTATGCCTCTATTTAAGCACACAATATATATGTATATAAATAAAATGGAATGTAAATTTGGCCTTTAAGTCTTGGCTCTGGCATGTTGCATTACTCACTTTATGTCAGTCCTGTGTAACATGATACAGATCTGCATTCTGGTATCACTAGTTCGGTCAGAACCACTGTTTGTCTTACCATCTTACAAAAGCAATAACTCTTACAGCTGTCCGGATAGATACAAATCTCACCTTAAACATTCAGAATGAATCCTAAGATGGTTTGCTGGCACCCAGAGGGGAAACTCTGTTGCTCTTGCTCCTTTCTTCTACCATGGCCTGAACACTGAGAAAAACAATATTTACAATCGAGTGAGTTTCCAAACTGCCTAACTTTTCAGATGTGTGTTTTTTATATGTTAAATATGGTTCAGAAGATTAAAGTCTTCATTTTAGGCAAAGAAAGGAAATAATGTTTCCTGTCCCATTTGCCAAGCTAAGTGAACAACTGTTCCAGCACAATTAGAATTGTTAATTGATTTGAAAACATAGGGCTTTGAAGGTGGAAAACTGCTGACATTATTTCAATGGGGAAATGCACTCCTGAGAGAGAGCACTGCAGTACAATTTCTCTCCTTGTTTTGTTGAATATACATCTATAAAAACACTGTGAATCATGCAGTAAAAACTGCTGTGCTGATATCATAAATCTCTGATAATAAAAATTTCATTGTTGAAACAATAAAATAGACTTTTATTATAACACAGAGTATCCACCTAAACATTGTCCTTTTAGCTTCTTTGAGTTAAATGTATGCACAGTTTTACAGTCTATAAACAGATCTGGAATAAAAGTTAATAAATGTCAAAATTTGCATTTCAAAAAATTCTTGCTGCATTTTAGGGAAGATCAATCTATGAACCTTTCAACATTATGTCAAATGAAATGCTAATTGTACCTTTAGGAATTTCAGAGACAGTGACAAGAAACTAAATGCTCTGTTCCTTTGCATCAGCAAGTCGAGGATAATTGTATATCTACTCTTGTGAACTTCTAAGAAAAAAAGAGAAATGCTAAGGAAAAAGGGTTTTCTATTCTTTAACTCAGGAGGGTAAACTCCTTCAGCCATCCTTCATCAATCTACCTTCAGATAAATTTTGTTAACATGTTGACAATGGACAAATCACACAGAGCTACATTTATTCATTTTATAATAGGTTTGTCAAATGAACTTCAACTAGAGATTTAAGAGTGAGAAACATTTCCATCCAGGAACAACTGACTTTTTCTATTCAAATTTCTAGAACAGTTTTCAGCATAAATTTCTTTTTTTGGGAACAACTATATTTCTCATCCCTCCTCAAATATTAGTAAAGTACTATTTCTTCTAGGGGTAAAAACACTAAATATATAAAGGAGACACATAAGAGGTTTTTTATATCCTCTCTAGACAAACGTGTAATGCATCCCTTGTTTTGTTTAGGAATCAATCTTAGCAGTTTATCTCTAAGCAGTACAAATTGTATGCCATAGAGGTAAGTGCAAGAGCACACTCATGCAATAAGGAAAACTAGCTGCAAAGTAGCACCTTATTCACGTTTGCAATGTTTTCCCTGGTATTATCCTACCCTTGCTATATTGAATGTATTTCCTACATCTACACTGAGACTGTTGAAACGTTCACTTACTGTGTGAAAATTGAGAGACAGAATAAACCCGGGGAAATGTTTATGCTCATGTTAACCTATTCAGTCAGCTTTATCCTGCTCAGGCCTGGACTAGGCATCTTCTAACTCTTTAAATGCTTTTACAGCAACAGTGTGTGGTTTCCAAAACAGAGACCAGTCTCATCCTGCCTTTCTGGCTTATGGTCTATAGGCCCACATTTGTGCATTTAAGATTGTTCACCGTAAAAACATTCCAAACTATATTTCGGTTACGAGTTATATAACTCAGATGCCCTTCAGAACTAGAACTCTTACTGGAGAATCTACTTCTGCTTGTGTTGCTGCTATATATCTGAAAAGGAAGCTTCAGCTCCTACAGTTAGGTATTTGAGCCAAATCCTGTTTTCACTTAAGTCAAAGACAGTTCTGTCTTTGGTGTGAATAGGAATTAGGTGGAGTTCCTTTCATTTATAGATCCACAAGAATATGTAACACCTGACACATTTTTAATTTACACTAAATAAATATGAAATTAGGTATTCAGAAGGGATATATTAAAGTGCTTTCAGCCCTGTGTATCTCTCACTGCTACAACCCAAGTTATTCACTGGTTCAAATTTGATATCCATCAATTTTCTTTCAAGAATGCTAAACTCTATGCCATGTCCATGCTATATAATCAGGAAATGTGGTAGACATGGACCTTTCCTACCAAGTACTCTTTTTTATAACAACTGTTTTGAAATGCATGATTCCTCTGTTCTTCAGTAAAACTAATTCCTGACCCTGTGCTCTAATAAAATGGTATTCAGCTCCATAGTCACCATAGGTACATTGGAACAAGAAGCAACACACATTATAAATAAAAGAATATAAGAAAAATATTTTTAAGAAGCGGCATAATCGACATAATTTATTACACACTTCATGCAGTGAATAACTATTCCATGTAGCAAACAACACTGTACTACAACTTCTTGGGATAAGTGTATTTCAGCATGCCAGTCAAAGTTTTAACCATAATTTCAAAGCAAATTGAAGTCAATTCACTGAGGCTCTTTCTTCACCAGTATATCTTTCACAACTATAAAGCTTGAAATAAGGTGGATAATTATATTTTTATTTTCATTTTTCTTCATACCAACATAAAAAAAAAAAAGAACAGATCAGAAACAGACAGAACTTTCTTAACCACCATGTTCATCTCTCTTTTTTTTTTAAGAGTCAAAACTGCAGGCTAATAAAGACCATTTAAAATAAAAGGGACCATTACTCCTCAGTTTTATATGAGCTTACATGCTTTCATTGTGCAAAGTGTGTTATTAATTTAACATGCCAGATTCATAGGTTTCTGCAATATCAGGTTTGATGTATTCATTATCGGCACTCAGTACATTAATTCACGCTGAAGTCCGGTAAATCAAAATTATACCATCTGGCTTCCTGTTCTTAATGATGAATTTGATGTAGGGGTGATTAAGATTGTTAGGCTTTTGAATTTTAATGTAAAAATTAGGGGATTAAAAAGGCATTTAGAAATGACCAATAGTTAGAATAAACTTACTGACAGGATCTAATTTGTGTACTTGCTAGTAAAGCTCCATTTTAATTAGCAGCCACAGTCTTTCAGCACAAGCTCAAAGAGACAGAAGTTTAGTGATTAAGAAGATGAAGCTGTTAAATTGATAAATTGACCTTGAAATACTTGTAACTGTGGGGGATGGCCTAGTAGTTGTATGGTTGGTATGTTGTGCTACTACATGGGGAAAGAGTTCCACGACTGACCCTGTAATTCTGCCTTTTTAGATGATTGACCATCTGGGGATGGGACAAATCACAGAGGTGACCCCCTCAATGTCTAAATTCAATTGCTCAATTTGTAAGCAAACAAATTCCATTATTATTCAGCACTTGCTGGCAGACAGCCTGAAATACCACCTCAGTTCTTCAGCATCTTACTCACTACCTTTGCCAGAGAGAGGTGCTAAAACAAGGTAGAAAAGATAATGGGGTTGAAACGACATCATAAGGTGAATGATGACCTGTCAGCTTCCATTGAGAGCAGAACAGTCAGGGACAAATTTGGCTCTCACTTGTCAAATGTTCTTGACAGTGTCCAAGCAGTCAAATCTTTGACAAGACAATTCCATTGTATCTATGATATTTTATTAATCTAAAACAAAGACATTGCATACTATTGCAGGGAAATTGCTAGAAATCTTTAACAAGACAGATAAAATTTGTAAGGGCTATAGCATGCAAGGGGAAGGTAGCTCTGCTTAGGGTGTTTGAGCTTGTTAGAGCTGCATGACATCATGTGGAATCATATTAGGGCCAACAAGCTAAGGCAACTCAAATTCATACACATAGTATAATTGAAATAATAATAAAAGCTATTGCTCCCATGTTTTGGCAAAGTTCCAGTTATTTGTACCATCTCAGAGAAATGTTATACTATGTTAGATCTCACCTTCCCATTAAAATTCCTAAAGGTAGTCACTAATATTGGTACACTGTGGCAGATATAACTTACAAGAGAAAACTAGTACATTTGTACATATCAACAGTTTGAAGGATTCTTATTCCTTGGCAAGTCAGGGAATATTTTAAGTCTTATATTTTAGAGGAAATCGAATCTTGACTAACCACTGCAATTTATGTCATTTTAAATAAGATATATTTGAATAAGTATATTTTTCATGCCCTAAAAAGACTGATGTCTTCTTTTATAAGCTCATCCTGTGACACACTTGAGTAGGTAGGTATATTGATTTTTTTTCTTTTTCTGATGGCAATGAAGTGTAAATGGAAAATATCAGACTTGGCAATCACTTAAACCATGTGAAAATTTCAGAGTGAAGGCTATTAGAGTCACTTTGTGATCTCCCTAGATGACCAAGGAAAAAAACATTTCTACATTTCTTCAGATCCTTTGTGTGACAGCTAAGGAGAATAACATTTTTTCTAATATGCCAGTTTTAGTCTCTAGTTGAGAATAACCTCAGTGCTTTCTTATGTCACTAGCTGAGAGAAGATGAAAGACCCAGCCTTGTGTAAATGGCTTTGTCTAACCATCAGTCTTTAGCTCTGCATGGCAGCTGTACTATTGACATTAGCTTGTGCACTGGGTGAAATTGAAGTGAGTTAAATGTGACCTTGGCTTAGTTGTTGAAGTAGAAATGAACTCTACTGGGAGTGAAAAAAAATAAGACCAGTTTCTCTAACTTCATTTTTTCTTTAATGAGTTTAACAGCACTCTTAGGATTTGATACATTTTATAAAAAAGCTTTTATTTCCTTTTCTATTATACAGTGAGTAATCACCATTAGTAAGGTTAGCTTGCCCTTTTAGTATAAAATCCTGATTTTAGGTGTTTATATCCCAATTACTATAAAAAGCAGATCTCTCTGAGAAAAAATCCAGTCTTTTCTCTGTGTTGTCTGCTGTACCATTTCACAAAAACCTGTTACCACACTTATTAATTATAGTTGAAGCACTAGAACAACTGACAAATGTTCAGTGTTTCTACTGACTTTGCATTGTCTTTAGGTTAAATCGAAATTCACTGTAGCACTTGCTGGTAAATCATGTGCTCAGTATGAGAAATATGCAGATAAGTGAGGATGGTTTGGAATCAACCCAGGATTTTAATCTTGTTTATATTCCGTGTTTCCTTCATGTGTACATGACACAGGAGATATCTGAAGATGGGCACAAGAGCCCGGAACAACTAGTCACGTTCTCATTCAGATTTTCAGCTCATTATGTATAGGGTTTCAACTGGGGATCATAGAATCATAAAATGAAAATAGTTTGGGTTGGAAAGGATCTTAAGGATCATTTTGTTCCAGCCCCCCTGCCATGGGCAGGGATGCCAGCCACTAGATCAGGTTTCTCTGGGCCCTGTCCAATCAGACCTTGAACACTTAGAGGGATAAGGCACCCACAAATTCCGTGGGCAACCTGTTCCTGTGCCTTACCTGAATTTCCTCCTAGCTTCTAAATGAAAACTCTCTTCTTTTAGTTTAAGAATATTCCATCCTGTCTGATCACTATCTGGCCACGTAAAAAGTCAGCTTCCTTTTTTATAAGCCCCCTTTAAGTGCTGGAAGACCACAGTGAGATCTTCCCAGAATATTCTTATCTCCATGAGGAACAACCAGAGCTCTCTGAGCCTGTCTTTGTGGGAGAGATGGTCTAGTACTCTTCATGACCATCCTCTGTACCCACACTAACAGATCCACATTTTTCCTATGCTGAGGACCTCAGAGCTGGATGCAGTACTCCTGGTGGGGTCTCAGGAGGGCAGAGAAGAGGAGGAGAATCACTGCTGAACGCTGCAAGCACACATTGTATCTTTTCATCCAATGCCTCCACAGGGCTGCTGTCAATGTACTCATGTCTGGGATTGCCCCAATCCTGGTGCAGCACTTTGCACTTGGACGTACTGAACCTTGCTAGGTTGTCATGGACCCACTTTTCAAGTTTGCCCAGGTCCCTTTGGATGGCATCCCTTCCTCCTGTTGTGACAACTGCACCACTCAGCTCCTTGTTATTTGCAAACTTGCTGAGGCTGCCCTTGATCTTGTTGTCTCAGTAATTGATAAAGATTTGAAAGAGCAACGGTCCCAAGACAGAGCCCTGAGGGACACCATTTGTCACTGGCCTCCTCCTAGAGCCATTGACCAGATCTCCCTGGGTGTGTCCATCTAGCCTCATGTTCCCAGGAACAGAGGTAAGGTGCATCAGTCTACAGTTCTTTGGATTTTCTTTATCCCCTTTTTAAAAAAGGGTATGAAGTTTCTCTTTTTCAAGTCACTGAGGTTTTCACCTGACTGCCATGATTTTTCAGACAGGAGGGAGAGTGACTTTCAATCTCATGAGTCAGTTCCCTTAGGACCCTGGAGTCATCAGTGGCCAGAGATCTGTGAATATTGAGTTTCACCAGGTGGCCTTAAACCTCCTCTTTTCTTACAGTGGGAGGGACTTGGCTCCCCTACTCCCAACTTGGAGGTTCAGGGACTTGAGACATAGGAAGCCTGACTGCCTTTGAAAACTGAGATGCATAACTTGCTGAGTACCGTGGTTTTCTCCATATCTGTTGTCACTAGGGATGTACTGTGATATGTTCATCAGATACTTGCACCCGTCCACAAGACAATCTCAGTGAAATCAAACAGAAGTGTAAACTTCACATTCACTGTTGGGGTAATAAACTAGACATATTTTATAGAAAAGGAGTATAGAGAGGAAGCTGCATAGCTTACCAGTGAACTGGAAGATGAACTGTTCTGAGGCTCTGTGACCCCAGAACCATTACAGGAGCAAGGAGGCCAGAAATTTTCAGTGAAAAAACAGTCACAGAGAAACAAATCTTTCCCTACCTTCAGGGAGACACATTTCCTGCCTGCTGTTGCGATATCTCAGCTCTGCTGCTCAGACTGAAGGCAGAGCGCTCAGATCTTGGATAACCTAGTCCTGGGTTCAGCAGTCTTGAAACTGAGCATATCTCTTCATGAAGAACAAGTTGTTCTTGGTGGGAGACCTACAGCAAAAATGCAATGATAACATTTTGGGACAATTGGGCATGGGGTTGGATGCAGCCATTTATCAAAAGACTATCCATTTCTTCTGGGCTTTGGGACAAGCATTTTTTCCTGGAAGGTGAAGTTCAGTGAACTTACATTCACAGAATTGAACAGTATAGTATGATAAACTACGTGAGGTATTTGTTAAAGTAATCAGAATGCTTACTAAAACCAAATGAAAGCTATTTGGTTTATGTCAGCTTTATTTTATATATATATATATTCAGAAGCCTGTTAATTTTAATGAAATCTCTCCCAGGAATTTAGCCCTTATCAAAATTTCCTTATTCAATATCTGTAACCCTTTTCTTGTGGGTGTTATGCTCAATAAAACACTATTTTCCTGGCCCCTTTTCTATACCAGTCAAATAATTCCCACTCAATTACATTTCCAAAGTCCTCTTATGTGGCCCTAGTTTCAGTTTCTTAGAATTTACTGCTTATAAGCAATAGGTCAAAGGTTTACGTGATATATTCCACTACACCTAGATTTTCTGTATTGCTGTTTGAAAATTGAAAATCTTTCCTTTCATCTTCAGTGTCTTTCTCTTATATTTTTCTGAATTATGTCATAACCATTTATCTGTCCTTGGTCTTAGCCTTTCCAACTGCTCTTTATTTTAGTGCCCACCTCATTCATTTTGACTTATTTTCCAGTTTTGTGCAGTCATCAAATTTCAGCCTGTTACTGCACATTCTGTGTTTCGGGTTACTTTTATATAAGGTGAATAAAATCTGTCTTAATAGTGATACTTTGGCCTTATACTTGTCTGATTCTTTCCTCATTCACAACTGTTAGAACTTATAACTACCCTTTATAATATATATGTCAATCCTTAGGCCATTAATGTAACATACTGCCAGTACCATAGATCACCAGGCCTGCAGCAAACTTCTCTTGAGTTCTCTGAAAAAACTTTGCTAGGAACTCTAGAGATAATTTTTCCATAGCCTTTGTCAGTGTTAATCCATTTGAATTTCTTTAAAACCTTTTTTGCAAACTAAGCAAAGTGTCTCAATTCTGTAGTTGTCATAGTTTCTTTTTGTTGAATTTAATTAAGTTCATAAGACTTCTGGATTAGAGGATTATATCACAGGAAAATCCTTTGATAAAATCAGGAATGAGTGTAAACTTCAGTGAGCTGGTATTTTCAGAGGGTTAAAAATCATATGCAGGGCCAGATTTATGTTTTCTTAAAAAAAGCTGTCGAGCAGCAGAAGTTGTGGGCTGGAAATTGCAGCCATTTCAACCATCCTGTAGATGTGCAGTGAAGGGCTAAAATATTCTGGACTGCAGAGAAAATGCCTGGCAATGTCAGATTCAGCCTTAAAAAAACACATGGCCAGAAGCAGAGACACAAATAACTCCCCAGAATACCAAAAGCATCTCCAGCCTATAGAACAGAAAATATATGACTGTGTGTATTATTGAGCATTTTCTCAGTATTTCCAAATGAGTATACATTTCCATAACTCCCTGAAGGACATGGCAAATCACAGAGTCACAGAGTCATAGAATAAGCTGAGTTGGAAGGGACCCACAAGGATCATTGAGTCCAACTCCTGGCCATACACAGGACATCCCCAAGAGTCACACCATGTGCCTGAGAGTATTGTCCAAATACTTCTTGAAGTCTGTCAGACTTGGTGCTGTGACCACTTCCCTGGGGAGTTTGTTCCAGTGCCCAATCACCCTCTGGGTGGAGAACTTTTTTCTAATATCCAACCTAAACCTCCCTCAACACAACTTCAGGCCATTCCCTCAGGTCCTGTCCCTGGTAACCAGAGAGAAGAGATCAGAGTCTGCCCTCCTCTTCCCCTTGTGAAGAAGTTGTAGACTGCAATGAAGTCTCCCCTCAGTCTCCTCTTCTCCAGGCTGAAGAGACCAAGTGACCTCAGCTGCTCCTCATACGGCTTTCCGTCAAGGCCCTTCACCATCCTCGTGGCCCTCCTTTGGACAGTCTCTAATAACTTAGAGACCTGCACACAACATTCAAAGTGAGGCTATCCCAGGACAGGACTGGCCCTCCTGGCTGTCACGGCACTACTGACTCATGTTCAACTTTCCACTGAGCAGGACTCCCAGGTCCCTTTCTGCAGCACTGCTCTCCAGCATCTCATTTGCCCGTCTATCCATACATTCAGGGTTGCCCCATCCCAGGTGCACTTGGCCTTGTTGAACTTCATGTTGTTGGTGATTGCCCAACACTGATTTGTCAAGGTCTCTCTGCAGAGTCTTCCTGCCTTCAAGGGAATCAACAGCTCCTACCAGTCTTGCAAATGAACCAGTTCATGATAGAATAGAATTACAGAACAGACCAAGTTTGAAGGAACCTTGAAATATCATCTGTTTCAACATTGCATGCGAAAGGGAGCCTAGTTGAGATTACTTAGCATCCTGTCTAATTGCAGTTCCACGAGTGAGGACTTCACTTCCAGTGACTGATTATTCTTACCATAAAAAATGTCTTTCTTGTATGAAGATAAAACCTCTCCTAATGAAACATGAACATCTGTTGCCTCTCGTCTTCTCCATGTGGTTCTTTGTGAAGGGAGAGTGTCTATTTTCTTTGCACCTGCCCTTTAAGTATTAGAATTCTGTGAAAAGGTCACCCTGAGTCTTCTCTTCACCAAGGAGAAAAGACCAAACTCCTTCAGTCTTTCCTCATAGGACAGGTTCTCCAACCCTCTGATCATCTTTGTGGCCTTTCTTTGAACTCTCTCCAGTCAACCTCTTTCTTGGCTTGTGACCCTGCCAGAGCCATAAAACCACAAACAAATGGTGGTCCTTCTTCAGAATGGAAAGAGTAAAGCTTAAAATTTAATCTCATTCCTTTTTTCCTTTTTTTTCTTTTTTTCTCTCAGAGTACATGATACAATGTTTTCAATGTCTTCTTATTGCTAGAATTGTGTGGCAAAGTCTCCAGTATTCACGTACATTACTAGTGATCACTTGTCATTTTACAGAGCTCATTAACAGAGAAAGAGTACCAAAAGTAAGAAACACAGAATTTAAAAATTTTAGTAGATAAACAACGATTCATATGGTTGTAAGATAGAAGTGCATTTCTGAGTAATTCTGAAATTCACACACTTGGCCTTGTACAGCTTTTGAAAATCCATGTAATTAATTGATGTCTTTACCTTTTAAAGTATTTGGTTCACCTTTTATCTTACATGTCAAGCTTTCTAGATTTTAGCTAGATCACTTCTTAAATATGTGTTACTCTGCCCTTTTCAATTCCAAAGGGATTATAAATAAACTTGCTAAAGGTTTGCCTATCTCTTTTGGGACGCTTCATCAAATGTGTACCTTCTGGTCCTTTAGTTTTGTCAGTCTTTAAATGTTCTAATTTCTAGGTCACCTCTTCTGGCACGATCTTGAGTTTCTTCAGTATGCTTTCCACCTCTGCTGTTAAATTTATGTCTGTTTCTGGCATCTGTTCCCAATCCTCCTTTGTGAACACTGAGGCTCAGAATTCATTAAAATTTTTAGCAATGCTTACCTAGGCTGTCAATAAATTACTTTCACTGTCTTTTTGAGGCCTTATTGTTTCTTTCAGTGATGTCTTCCTCTTATTAGTCAATTTATCCTAACTTTTTCCTGATTTCTTCTTTCTTTTACAACAATGTAACTCAGAAGTCTGTTGAAAATTGTAGAAACCTTTTAGCATTTGTTTAGTCTTACTCCTCCTTTTCCCTCCATATTGTTGCCTATTTTGTGTTCACTTTGACATTTTTGACACATCTCCCAACCTGCTGTAAACAAGTGAATTGCCTTTAGGCAGATCACTTAGTCTAATACTACCCAAAGATGTTATGCCTTCTAAAGATATAGTAGATTGGATTCTAATATACTCTGTACTTAGTCAATTATTTTAATTAATGTAAATGAAATGCAAAGAACCATAGAAAAAGCTATTGAAGCACTCGCATTGCCTGAGTATCAACATTTATCAGACAGACATCAAGTCCATTATATCAATGAAGCTGTTCTAGGCTGGTGTCCTTTTTCTTCCTCTCAGTGTTTGTTGAGATTTTTGAGGGAAAATACCCACACTAGAAATCTATTCAAAAGTTTGGTGTTTTAAGTGGAAACTTAGATTCCACTGAAAACTGAATGCAGATATTGCCAACTAGTAAAAGCTGCAAATCAACTTAACCATGGTTATCTATACAAGAATTTTGCATAATGTGAATTAAATGTTAAAGATACCATTAATGTTTGTATAATATCAATAAAATCAGTACGGCTTTGTGCATGGATGCTTTTATGCCTGTTTAAAAGTGCTGAAGATCAATTAAGATTGTACCAATGTATTTATATAACTCTTCATAAAATTTCTAAGGCGCACCAAAAAAGATCCGGGTGTTTGTACCTTTCATTTTGAGGCCATCTATAATTTTAGTCACAGTTGTACACCACAGTCATTAACCTGTTTGAGACCCTGATAAATTCAGAGTTATAACAATTATTACTACTGATGCTAACTTTGCTATGCATCTTTGCATACACACATCTTAGAAAAATCCATGAATCGTCATTTTATTTTCAAAAATTTTCATATTTACCTGCTTTTCTCTCCCAAGTATACGGATTTTTTCCTTCCTTCTCCCGCCCACCTGGCATTTTGGTGTCTATTTTACTTTTTGATATTATCGTCACCATGTCCACCCATCTGCTTTTTCAGGCTATTTCTTTCCTCATTTTTGACAGTGCCTGTATAATGTTTCTCACACATCTGGTTTCTCTCCTATATACCAGCTTAAGCCCTCCCTCATGTTTCTGTGTATCCTCTTAGCATCTGGTAGATCACTGCCTGTTTGAGGAGCTGCCTATTCAGAAAGCAACTTTCTACTGCAATGTTGTGAAACTCTAGGTGGGCTGGGGTGAAGCTACAGTAGAAAATAATTATTATTCGGTGACTGATGCAAAAATTTCGTACATAATGAAAGAGCCTATTGTTATGCATATACTCATGAGGACAGTTTGAGGGTTTCTGAAGAAACCTTTGGTTTAAATATTTCAATTAAAATCTCATTCTTGATGTTACATCAGTCTAACTTTCTATTTAATAAAAAATGGAGTAAGCTTTGAGAGTATCAATTTTTACAAAAATTATCCTGCTAATTTGTTCACACTACTCCAAAAATGTTTTTATTTTCATACTTTCAGAACCCCAACCACCTAGGGCTAGTTAATAAGGACATAAGAGCATGCAACCTTGTTCAAACTAACACATCTGCCTTGTGCTCTTTTTCCCTCAGTACTTTTTCCTCCATGAACAGACATTTCTTGTTTCTATTTACTGAACTCCTAGATGCTCCTTGCTCTTCCCCCATCACTGTCCCTATACAACCATTCAGCACAGTCACTCTGTGCTGCCAGATTAATTCAATTTTTCTTATTGGTGGAGTGCTGATGTAATACCATACTGGTTCACATTTACTCCTAATACTCATTATATTTTTGTATTTACGCTTGGCTTCAAGAGTTTTCTTATGTCTTACAGGAAAATACTTGCCACGCATAGTACAGAAGTGAACCCTGCACAAAATCAAGTGGAAGAGCTTTGCAGAGCCGCTTTTGGAGGAAGGGAGTGAGAGATTCTTTCAGCCATGCTATGGACACTGTCTCCCCCTGCTCCATGCACCAATAACCATGCAGAGTTTGTATTTCTATTTGCCTGCAGACACATTGCTTGCCTCATGGTTTTGGTGGCTCAGCTTTCCTTTGACTCAGACCCACTTTTTCTTCCTGATTCCTTGCTTCTGGGAAGAACATTGATGGCTATCATTGCTCTGTGGTACAGAGGGGGAGCTGAGGAAGCACCCTCTGTTAGTCACTGTTTGTCTGACATTAAAATCACTGACAGCTTAGAAGACTTGTTTGTCTTTGTTAAAATAACTGTTTATCTCTCATCATAAGTGCTACCTTGGTCCAATAGGGCAGGCACAACAGATCTAAATTCCATCTGTGTGACCATCCTTGACAGGTCTATATGCTTCCTGCCCTGTGCGGAGTGGAGTAAGCACAAAAATGGATTCATTCAGTGTTTGGTTTCCCTTTTGTAGTCATGCACAGCATCCAGTCTGGGAGATATAGAGGAGTAGTCTTCAAATTTGTTCCTAATTTTTATATTTAATTCACTTTTTTCTTCTTTAATAGGACGAAACATCCCTATTCAGGTATCTTTTTGTGTTCTGTTATTATACCAGTGTTTTGTCCATTACCCTATAATTCTTTTCATTCCATGATGGTACCTAAGTAATCTATCTCTGGTATAGAAACCTGTCCGTTTTTTTTTTTAAATCTAAGTATAGTATATAGAAATTCTATGCATTGAATTTCTCTTATCTGTCATGGCAGTAATGTCTTAAAAAAATTCCATAAGGTATTTAAGTGTGACCTCTCTAGCCCAAGTCCACATTGATTATCACTGTTTCAAGGAGAAGTCTTTCATTAAAAAACAGAAGGTGGTTTTGAATGTCTTAATTAAAGAAATTAGTTAAATTCTAATTTCTTAGGTTGCCTCTTTTTCCTTTTTAATAATTAATAGTTTTAGGACTCTTTAATTCTATTTCTAAGAATTAGAAAACCTTTAGGAAATTTCTTTGGAAAGAAAGAAAAGGTGATTTCACTGAGATAACTGCGACAAATTTAGTTGGACAGAGCATCTAAAAATATTTCACTGGCGTTATGTAAATAGCAAATGCTGTTGGAAATAATTTGATGTAAACCTACCAAGAATCGTCTTATCTGGCTCACTATTCCTGCTTGAGTTAATGTCTCTATCTCAGGAAAATTATGAAGTAACAGCAGGATTTTTCTTGCTCCTCCATGCTTTTAAGCTACTCCTCATGGAAAGAAGTTACAGGAAGTATGTTGTATTAGCAGCACCGATATTTGTAAAAATGGAAATGCTTTGCCCATATGTAGGGTCTTACAGTATGGCATGACATTGGCAAATTCTCCTTGCCCAATTTTGATAAATTAATACCTTCACTGTTTGATCTTTACTGCTTATGTGCTTTATCTAGGCTTCTGGAGGCTACAGAGTTCCACAGAGGCCTTGCTGTTTTGGCAGGTAATTACAAAATATGCAGTCCACTGATGTGGCACACACTTGATTGCTATGGATACTTAAAAACATCTCAGCTATATTTATTCTGTTACTAGTCACTTAGAACCAGCTGAATGCTGTTGGAGGCAAAGGTCTTACATGGGAGTAAGTCTGACACATGTGGAAGGAATTGGACCCATCATCAGCTATCCTGCTGAATATTCTATTGAACTATTGCAAATGGCATCCAGAGCTGAATGGAAGACAACCACATTTTATAGTGGTATAATATTGTGTTTCTGAGTGGGGCATGCTCCATATGCCCAAATGCCAGAACTGTTACTGAGAAAGGTTTCTTGATGAGGAAGGAAAGATGAGGTGATTGGAGGGAACAAGGAGAACAATATAACACAATTGTTAGAAGAGACTGAAGAGCATACTGGGGTAAAATTGGAGCCAAAAGATGCCATGATGAAGAGACGAGAAACAATAATAATTTGCATTTTGTGCAGCACTTTTTAGTCAAGGATATCAACATGCTTTGCAGCTTAGCTTAATTCTGTCTGTTACTATAAATAAGTACTAGTAACCCATCCTATGAGTGGCATGTGGAAAACAGTAAGTGGCTTCCCTACAGGGCAAGTCCAGAAGAAAGTTGAATGCCCTGTTCTGACTCCTTCTGACTCAGCCAATAAAATATGCTCCTCTGAAGGACATAGAAACATAAAGTAATAAAAAATGATCCAATGAGTCTGGAATACAGCCTTCACCCTCGACTTTCATGAAAGCCTGTTTGTTCTGTCTGTGTTTCTCTTACAGTACAGCCATAACTCCCAGCACTACTGGGATTTGACTTCTAAGGTTTACTTTGATATTCCTCTCTGGAATGCAGTGACTAGAGGAACAGACAAGGAAGACAATTACTTCTAACTTACATTCTTCCTTTTCTAGTACAGTGACTATCCATGAGCAAGTCATTTAATGTTAACAGTCAGGTCCTTGAATTCCAACTCAAAATAATGGTTATCAACATGACTGTGTCAGAATATGTGCATCATATAGACCCTCAGAAAAGTATTTATGTTCACCAGGAATCTCATTTGTGTTCACTGGAAATCCAGAGACAGAGCTTACTTCAGAAAAGCAGTGTCACTGTCTTTTCTTTCAAGGACTTAAGGACAGCACGCTTTTCTTTCTGGATACAACTGGCAGCAGGTAAAATTTCAACTTACAGTCAAGTGGCTACAGGATTCACGAGGGAGGCAACAGTCTTAAGTCACTCTTTGCTTCAGTTTGAGGAGGTTCAGAATAATGATGACAGGATTATTATTTTGCCTTGTAAGCACAACTGGAAATCAGTTTCAAAGAAATCAAGAAAAATACATTCTTCTCACCTTCTCCCTAAAGAGTTTTTGTTTTAATGAGAGAACCATCACACAAACAATTTGTCTGTTGGCCTAAGATTGAAGCCTGACTGGACAAGGAAAAGAACAGGAAGCTGGAGGAGTGACAAAATGTCCTGAGGTGGATCTACTACTTATGGAAATATTTATTTTATCATCAGCCAAAACACCTCAGGAGTCCTCCTCCTTCCTCTCCATCTAATTCTTTTCGCTGTCCCATGACTCCTTCAAGGGTTTTTTGCTTCCACAATTGAATGAAATGCTGAGTTTGCTGGCTTTGTTTGAGGGGAAGGAATTTCTCATGGGGACTGGGAACAGGCATCTGTGAATGGATGTAGGAATATGAGCCTGTTACACAAAAACAAAAACGTAACTTGCTTAACATTTAACAAGCCCAGTTTAAAGTTGTATCACCCACTTTTCCCAGGAAGAGCCCTAACCAGGAGGTCTGAGACTGCTGTGGGTGGGAATGTTCTCTGCCTTCCAGTTCTCTTCTTTTCTTTGGTGTTGCAAATGGTTCAGTAACTGAAATAGAGAGATATACATAAAAAACCCCAAACAAAACCTTTGTGAATGTTGTCATTAATGGCAGCATGCCATTTATACATTAAGTAACTCATGATTATGAATGTCTGCAGTGTCAGTGTCAGAGTAATGATCTAATCAATGCACTTCCTTAAAATATGTACATATGGAAGATTCTTTGATTCTTTGTGAACAAACCAACCTCAGGGCCTTGCTGCTCGTAGGTATAAGTTGTTCATAATTTTGTTGTAAGCTAACATCATTTTAAATATTGCCAGGGAAGGTCAGTTCCATGGATTACAGTATATTTTGGACTGTATATATGGTTCCTGGTGTCTTTTTCTGACTCTATGCACAGAAAAGCAGTCAGTGGGAGGTATGAAATCTACCTTAGGTCCACATTTATGTCGGTAGGTAAGAGTGTTATATTGGGGATAAGACTGTCAAATGTATTTTTCTGGTTTTGTGTGGATGGAGCACTTTGGCCCATCCAGAACTCTGCTCAAAAATTTCTGGTAAAGGTATTGGGAAACAAAACTTAAAAGAAAAACAAGAAAATCAGAAAATGTCATTATCAGCATCTGGATGCTTTTACATGCAGTTCAAGGCATTTATCTCTTTAGTATGTTATACCTCAAACTGGACATATATATATCTATAAGGCTTTTTATAGGAAGAACGAGTAGAATCTGTAGGAAACAGATTAATATGATATCCTGAAAAACATGCTGCCATAACAACAGAGAAGAACAGAAAATAACACTTCCTTCTGCAGTGATGTACAGATAAAAGAAGGGCTATGGAGTGTCAATGTGAACTGCTAAATTTTCCTTCCAAATATAAAAGCAAATGCTAAAAATCTGAACTCATTTGCATAAAAGTAAATAAATTTACTTTACTTGGTGGAATTGTTCTGAATGCAACAGAGATTAAAATCTAACTTAATGATCTCTTCCTATGATCAGACCTAATTTAACTGTAGGAACTACATAGGACTTTAACAGGGTCAGAAATTACACAGTGCAGTAGTAAACTTTAATAGTGAAAGAATAGAGCAACCTGACTAACATTTCTCTCTCTGCTGCTCTGGCTTTGATGAGTATTATAGAAACAACCATCTCAAGCCTTAGTTCCAGTGAGGATAGTGTGTATGAAATCTGACTTGCCACATCTTACAGAAAATTTTCTGCACGGTGACCTTTTGCCAAAACAAATCGTATGAAGTTGCTAGCGTTTGCAGGTAGTTGGCAGTTTGCTGTCCAAAGCAAATATAAGAAACTCAATGTGCAGTGACAGTTATGAAAACTGTTGTCTCTAAACAAACTAATCAGAACACAGTTCCCAAGACACAGTGCTTTCTTTATAAATTATTTGTTTAAAGAGTGAGCTTATGGAAAGAAGCATTGCATAACACAGTCATAAAAATGGAAGAATCTGATTTAACCTGCTTAAATAGGGCTGCATACTTCTCCTAAGTACATCATGAAAAAAACATATATTCATATAAACAAATACACATGTATACATTAATGCTTTATGCAACACTGTTTTTTCTTGTAGGCATGATACCATGGACAAAATCATGTCCCTGACTCAGACGAAGTAACATTTCACATTAACAAGGATAAGATTTTTTTTTAAATTTTTGATGGGTTTTAGTGCTTTTGGGTAGAACTAGTATTTTAATTAAAAAGAATGATGTATTGTACTGGCAGAAATCCCAGTAAGACCTAAGTGACTTATAGACCATTTACTAGTATAACAAGTGAAGATCTCCCCAATATCCCATTTATTTTCAGCAAAAAGCTTACAATGGGTTCTCAATATTTTACTTTTCCCAAAAGTCCATCCTTAATTTTTCATAGAGAAGCAACAAGGTATAGCAATTGGATATAAATCAGTATTTCCCACTATATTCCCAACTTCAAATGCAGGCGCTCAGTCTTAGTGTGTCAACCAGACTCCATTTACAATTTTAAGCTTCTTTCAGCTTGTGGATCTCACAGATTTTCCGAAAGCAGTATGAATCCTCCTGTCAGTATTTCTGCTGGCAGTAGTCTTGGGGTTTTTATTTGCCTTTTCCAGATGAAAAGTTGAGAGCCACCTATCTCTTCATTAGTCTGTGAACAGTTACTTCTACACACTACTAGAGGATAATTCATCCAACCTGTTTTAGACACCCATTGTAGAGAGATGAATCACTCTCTAAAGACACCTATCGTTTTCACTGTAACTGTAGATGAGGTTGCTAAAAAATGTGTGTGGAGAAAAATCCCACCAGGAGCATCAAAACCATAAAAAGAAGCCAGATGTTTTTTTTAAGTACCCAGTGGTTTGAGTTGCTAAATTTACACATTATGTACTCTTATATGACATTATTCATTGTTTATATTAGAGTAAAATGTGATAGTAACCATAAGAGCAGGTATGTTTATAGTAAGAGACTCAGACAATAGCACTATCCCAACAGACCTTACCCCTAGAATAACAATACATGATCTCAATTCAAACACTTTAAAAAAAAAAAATCAAAATACTGTTGTAGAGAGCCATAACAAAGATTTAACATTATTTTGGATACTTTGAATTGAGACACACCCATACCCCAGTGCTATGTAGTGCAGGCACACCAGTCTGTTTGAGAAGAACCAGCAGTGGGGATGTCAGGCAATCTGCAATACTTGTCAAAGGATCCCGTCTGGCCTTTCTTCTTCAGAAATACAGATGCATCTCCCATTGTCCATCCCAGGGTTTGAATGTTCTGTGGTAGAGAAAGGTCAGGAATTCGGAGGATTCCTATCCCACTGGGAAGGCTGTCAAACTATCCAGAAAAAATTTTCAAATAAAATTTAGGAATAGATTAACCAACTGAGAAACCAGCAAATGAGGGACTGCGGTTTTAGGAATATTTCTTAAACACCGCTTGTTATATTTCTACACAGGATGTAGCAGCTTGTGGGATGAACCACCATTTGGCATTTTGGGAAAAATGAGAATGACATTCTGCTTATAATAGGGACACTTGCAGATACATATATAGGACACATCTTGCCAGAAAAGGGGCTTGTTGAATAGCTCGACATTCAGACAATAAGGCAACTTCTTCCTTGAAATCAAAGCTGTTCCTTTCATTTTCCCCCACATTTTTCTACTGAACATCTAACAGAGTATCTTAGTAAGCAGATACTCTATACATATATATGTATATACTATACAAAGCCCAAGGATATCCAGGGCTTATATAATGCAAGAGAAAGAATAGAACTGAATCTAGTGGAGAACTGAGGTATGCAATGCTAAATTTTATCTAACTATCTTGTAGCCTCACCAAAATGAATTTTCAAGCTTTAAATATTTAAGAAAAAAAAAAAAAAAAACCAAAACAACAAAAACAACCCTGTAGGGAGAAATCAGTTTGAATAGTTTTTGTTTCTGTGAAATAGAAAAGAACCCAGATATCCATGCAACTCCAAAGTTTCACTTAAAAATCTGTGGAAAAAACCCTCTAATATGATTCCCTAACATCAGAGAAAAGCTGTTTCAATTGTGTTTCTGTGGGGAAAAGGGTGGCACTCAGTAACCGGTTAGGTTGATCACAGTTGGTTATTTCTTACAGATATATCAGGAGTTATTTTATTGATCCACTGTCAATTTTTCTAACTTGAAGAAAATTATTTGACTTCAGGGAATCACTACAAACTTCTTGAACTCTACACTTTTTTTGGTGTGTGTGGCTCTTATTTATTTATGTTTAGTGCTAGCAGCTTCCACTAATCAGCTGCAGAATGCAAACAGAATTCCAGCTGGCCTTGGCAAGACACTCTGCTGGGAAGTAACCTCAGACAGCTTCACTGTGGCAATTAAGCACTCATTCATTAGTAGTGTGAAAATATAAAGGCTGCTGGAGGAAAACAGACGTATATCACACCCAAACTTTTGAAGGAAGGATATTTGTGTTCATTTCACAGATTCCATTGCCCCAAATCAATTTATTTCAACCCTGCAAGAAGGTGGCTTGAACTGCAAACAGTGGTTTGTGAAATCTATTTTCTTTCTTCCTAAGGAAAAATTTCACCAAGTAACCTTCACGAACAAACCAGGCTCACGCTTCTGATCTATACACAATCTTCTTCGTAATTTCCATGAACATTTTATGGTGGGAATTAATCCAATATCATAGACACACTGGACCAGCTGCTATTGCAAATTGCTCATGCTGTGATTCAGAATTGGGCTACAACTTAGAGAAATTTGCAATTTTTGGTGGCACTTGTGTGTACAGCCAAGGTTAACCTTCTAAGCCTGTGCAGGAAAAAATCATTTACAAAGGAATGAGGGATAAGGTATAACTGAGGTGCTGGAGTGAATCAGTGTCACTGAGTGCAATTTTGCTGTCAGCCATCGTTCAATAGAGTGTCTGACCATATTCTTAAGAAGAGCCTGATAGTAACCAAATGGGCTGTGTTCGTAATCACTTTTATGCTTTGACTTAGGAGGCGATTAATCTTGTTGACTTTAAAGAGAAGTTAAATGCAACTACTGCCAAATGTTCAACCACTGAAGACATTCATGGATTCAGGTATTTTCTGGCAGGGAACTTATATCTAGTCTACGGGAAGGGAGGGAAGGGAATCCTACCAAGGTTGAACTATTTTCCATTGCATCCATTCCTGGCAGAAAATAGTGGAAGGGCAACAACTAAGACCTGGTTAAGACCCTTTTTTTTTTCTGAAAACCATCTTGCAGTGGTCTGAAATACCTTAAAGTAAGTTGTGGTTACACTATATGGCATATAGAGCCAACAGCCCATTAGCCAGATGAAAATTGCTGCAATGTGACAGATGTTTGACTCTGTTTCTGCCCGGAGGCTGGTGTAAACCAGTAACATTAGTGCTTTGCCAGCTGGATAATATTCCTACACTAGATATTTTTTCTTGCTCAGGTAATTCAGTGACTGTCCATTCTTTGTTAGAAATGAAAGAAAAGAATCAGCCCAGGCAAAAGGTAATTAATCTTATTAAAACATACCAAAACACAACAACTGGAACTCATTACATTAAAACAAGATTGAGCTTCTGGTCTCAGTTTAATTCCTTGAAGATAAATGTCCAGAAGTAAGCACTTTTATCCCTGTGGCACATTTATTAAAACTCTTAAAAGAGAATCAACAATTGAGAATCAGCAAAAAGTCCACATAACTAATTTGAACCATGCAGAAATATTCTAGGTCACCACTAATGAATCTGAAAAGGAAGGGTGTAGAAAATTGTGATGAAGTGCATTTGTTCTATATTAAACAAGCAGTCCATTCAGTAACAATTATTTGGGAATATTTCTTAAGTCAATTACACTTTACTTGAAAGAGCAAAATAAAACTAATAGCATACAAATGTTTTTCTTTATACATATCGATTTTCTGAGCAAACACCTATATTTGTATCTTGCACCTCAGTCTTTTGGTGATCAAGTAACTTTGGTAGTTACATTAAAAATTAATATTCTTAATTTTCACTATAGCCACCCGCTTCTCTATATAAAATCAGTAACTACTATTTATGATATTTTTCAAACTCTGCCTTTAGCACCTGGCTGGTACCTTATTTATATCACAAAAACATTCCAGCGACTCAAAGCAAAATGTCAGAAACTTTTTTTTACTGAATTCTGCCGTAACAAACCAACAGTAAAAAACTCCTCTCCCTTCCCCAGAAGCCATAAAAGATTAAATGCTTTGTAAGCCTGATTCTAGGTGATATGGCTCTCAAGTTAACAAAAAAAATTAACTAGCATATGCACTCAAAAGTAGCTTGTGTTCACTGGTACAGAACCACAGCCATTTTCAGACTATCAGGAACATGTGCAACTACATAAGCTATACAATTATAAGGATGTTCTTTGGAAAGTAATCTTTGAAGAGTAACAAAACTCATAGTTTATTCGACCTGCATATAAAACCGTTGAAGTATAATACATTTATCATATTAAAAATGCATCATTAAAATTTAAAAGCAGGTAAAGTTTCTCAATAAGCTAATGGTATAGTCTGAAGACTCCACTCAAGACTGTATTGTTGAATTCCCATTGGGATAAAACAGAGAGAGAAAAACAGAGGGAAGGAATTGGAGTGACCTTGCACCAAGGTGTTAGTGCCTGAGCCTACGTTTCTGGTAGACTGTGGTTGAGCTCCACTCTGAGGATCTTTAAAGCACTGCATTCTCCGTGCTGTGAGTGGATGCATGCTACGAGCATGGAAAAAAGCAACAGCCAAACTCTACAGAGAGGTACCTGTGGATGACTCTGCATGACAGTAAGCCAAATGCAGTCTGATGAAGGAAAGGAATTAATACATATCAACGGAAAAATAATAAAAATTGAAGCAAGTGACAATTTCCCCCAACATTTTAAAGAACACATATATTGGTAAAATGAACTTGTATGATTCCTGGAGAAGGTGAATAAGTGAGGGGATTTCCAATTTACATAGTACAGAAATTAGTGGCCTTCTCAAAGAAGCATCTGTGTTTTCAAGAATTTCTTTCTTGTTTTAAGAGTTCCAAGACAAATTTATTTCATTTAACTAAAAGTTTAAATTCAAAACTATAAAACAGCCATTTGTTTGGCTTCATAGATATAAGACTCTTGTCAGATGGAGCACATCACAACTCCCTTTGACTATGTCTGTTTTAGCCAGGGGTTTGGCACTGTAGGAGTGTGTATATAAATACAGCTAGGTTGGCCAGGAGATTTTCATCTCCACTGTTTGAAGTTTAGGATATTCTCCTTTGCTCTGAACTTAATCTGAAGAGAAATTTGTCTTATTCAGATAACTCCAGGGTGTAAATGGATCCAAGCACAGTAAGTGGGGAAATTGGGGGATCCACCTCCAAATTGCAACATGAGGACAATGCACTTGACTTCAGTAGGAACCACTGTTGGGTGAGTTCCCATTGCAGGCAAAACCTAAGTTGACTGATTTCAATGATTGTAAAATATTTGTTGCCTTGAAACTTGGGAATATTAGGGAGTTTCTCTGTTCACGTCATATTTTTGAAGGCAAGAAAAGTAGATCTAGGCTAGAGGGACAGAAATTACACAAACTGATAGTGGTAGGCTATCTACCAGGCAGCCTCATTCTTTTCAGGAAAAGAGGTAGAGCTGAAAGCCTGTGTGGTCTTAAAAACTACATTTCAGTTCAGCCTGTGCTCTAAGTATTGGTATGTAAATGCCGATGTGTTTTTGAGGTCTGCTTTATTTAGGATAGAACTGCAAGGATGTAGGCCACGTAGTGCCAGGTGACATTCATGGGTTCATTCATAGATGAAGTTTATAGATAATCACAGAATTGTTTAGATTGAAAAAGACCTGTGAGATCATCAAATCCATCCAGGGACACAGCACTGCCAAGTCCACCTCTAGACCATGTTCATGAGTGCCCCATCTATGTGTTTTTTAAATGCCTTCAGGGATGATGACCTCACCACTTCCCTAGGCAGCCTTTTCTAATGCTTGACCACTCTTTCCTTCAAAAAAGTTCTCCTAATACCTAATCTACACCACTTCTGGCACCTTGAGGCCATTTCCTCTTCTCCTATCACATATTACTTGGGAGAAGAGATTGACCCCCAACTTGCTGCAGCTTCCAGTGGCTGTGGAGAGTGGTAAGATCTCCAATTCCCACAGCTCATGTTCAGCCAGCTGTCAACCAGCACCTGCCAGTCCTTTTCCACCGGGCAACTTCCCAACCACTCATCCCCCAGTCTGTAGCACTGCATGGGGTTGTTGTGTCCCAAGGGCAAGACCCAGCACTTGGCCTTGTTGCATCTCACACAATTGGCCTCAGCCCACTGATCCATCCTGTCCAGATCCCTCTGCAGAACCTTCCTACTCGCCACAGATCAACACTTCCACCCAAGTTGGTGCTGTCTGCAAACTGACTGAAGATGAACTCCATCCCCTTTTCCAGATCATTGATAAAATTATTCACTCCAATACTGAGTCCTGGCAAACCCTGCTTATGACCAGCTACCAGCTGGATTTACTTCCATTCACCACAACTCCCTGGCCCTGGCCATCCAGCCAGTTTTTTACACAGAAAAGAGCACACCTGTCCAAGCCATGAGTGCCCAGGTTCTCTCGGAGAATGCTCTGGGAAAAGGTGTCAAAGTCTTTAGTAAAGTCCGGGTAGACAACACCCTACAGCTTTTCCCTCACGCACTAAGTAGTTCACCTTGTCATAGAAGGAGAGCAGGTCAGTCAAACAGGATCTGCCTTTCATGAACACATACTGGCTGGACCTGATCTCCTGGTTGTCCTGTACATACCATGTGATGGCATCCAAGATGAGCTGCTCCATGACCTTCCGCAGCACTAAGGTCGAACTGGTCTGTCATTCTGTGCATCCTTTCAGGCCCTTCTTGGAGATGGGCGTCACATTTGCTGACCACCAGTAAACTGGGACCTCCTCAGTCGGGCAGAACTTCTGGTAAATGATTGAAAGTGACTTGGTGAGCACTTAACATCAGTTCCCTTATTGCCCTTGGGTGGATCTCATCTGGCCTCATAGATTTGTGTGCGTCTGTGTGCTGTAGCAGGTTGCTGACCATTTTCCCTTGGATTTTGTGAACTTCATTCTGCTCCCCATCCCTGTCTTCCAGCTCAGTGGGTTGGGAACCCCAAGAACAACTGGTCTGACTAATAGTAAAGACGGAGGTAAAGGAGGTATTCAAAGCTCTAGCCTTTTTCTCACCCTTTGTCACAATGTCTCCTCCTGCATTGAATAAAGGATGGAGAGTGTCTTTAGCCCTCCTTTTGTTGCTCACTTCTTTATAGAAACATTTGTAAAATGTTTCTTATCTCAGTAACCAGATTAAGCTCTAGCTGGGCTTCGAACTTTCTAATTTTCTCCCTGCATAATTTCACAACATCCTTATAGTCCTCCAGAGTGACCTGCCCCTTCTTCTGAAGTTCATAAACAGTCCTTTTTTTCCTGAGTTCCAGACAAAGCTCTCTGTTCAGCCAGGTCAGTGCTCTTCCTTGCTGGCTGATATTTCAGCAGATGGGGTTGGCCTGCTCCTGCAATTTTAAGATTTCCTTCTTGAATAATGTTCAGCTTTCCTGGATTGTTTTATTCTCCAGGACTGCCTCCCAAGGGACTCCATCAAGCAGACTCCTAAACAGGCCAAAGTCCACTCTCTGTAAGTGGCAGTTCTGCTGACCATCCTCCTCACATCACCCAAAAGTCCTTCTCTGTTTGCAAACACCAGATCCAGTCGGGTGCCTTCCCTAGTTGGCTTAGTCACCATCTGTGTCAGGAAGTTATCTTCCACACACTTCAGGAACCTCCTAATGAAGTGGCCAGCTCTAAAAAGAATTGAGAAATATGTTTATCTTTTGTTCATTTTTTAGTTGGCATCTGATAAAAATAAAGAAAAATAAATGCCACTGTTGACAAAAAGGAAGTGAAGAGGAAAGAGGTAAAAATAAAAAATTTTAAAATATTGCTTCAATCCTTCTGCAGATTATTGGGCATTTTGTCAGAGATCAATGATATTTAATGACCCCCAATATTGACTCAAAAAGCTTTGCAATGTCTGTAAGGCATTATGAAACGTGAAAGTTTTATGAAACACCAAACTCCCGCAGCTTCCAGACACACTTAGATACTCGGGCATTGCGGTGGAAGTCAGAAGCCTCAGTAGGAAATGTGCAAGGAGCTTTTCACAAAAAACAGCACAGAACTGCGGGACTGTTCACTGGGTGGTGGAAAAATGTGTGTCCCTTCCTGCCTCTTCTGAAACAACTGTCCTCTGTGAGAGAGGAAGGGTTTTTTGGGTCCTGTTTCTTCAGACACGCCTAAACAGGAATGTGCAGATGTAGCAAATTAAGCACAGAAATACATCATTCATGTGTATGTATGTATGCATTACGGAAATTGTCTCCTTCACTGAGCAAAGCTTTGTCTTGGAATTGATATGGATATACACTTTCTGAATGTAGGCCACACAGCATCAGGTTATACTGCTTACAGCACCATCTCACTGTGTAGAGACAAAAAAAAGAGGCAAGGTGTCACTGCTGAAAAGCAGTGTGCTAAATGCTGCTTAACTGAAACATAACCTGAAGGCCTGCAAAGAAAAAACATTTTTAAGGCGTAAGCTCCTTAAACATAGTTGGCACGCGTGCCCCAAACATGAAAATATCTGAGGTATACACACCTGAAGTATACACAGCCTTACGGAGCATTGACGCATATGCTCTTTCTTCATATAAAAGTATTATGCAAATTTCAAACTAAATGATGCAATGCATTTGAATATCTCAATAAACTTACACTTTTAAAAGAGTACAGCTAGCATATATAGAAGCAGATGAACTCCCAGTATAATTAGAAGTTCAGAAAGATCACTATGATTCAATATGTTACATGTTTCTTGAATTTCACTGGCAAAGTACACTGCAAATTGGCCCAGAACTCATTATCGGTTTGGAAGTTGAAACTGTCATTCATTTTCTGCCAATCAAACAAGGAAACTAGTTTGGTATGCTCTTAAGTTTTCTATCAACATAAATGAAATAGTTAATTTTTCAGTATTTGTTGTTCATTATTCACTAAGGAAAATTATCTGTTTTATAATTTATCATTGATGTTCTATTTATGTACCATGAGTGGTTGTCATTGTTTGTTTTTCATCTTTCCAAAATTAAAGATGAACTAGTTCTTTTGTTGTTATCCACAAATGAAAGAAATGAAAACTTGTTCTTCAGGTTCTAAATCTATATGTTTGCACTGACAATATATTTCTCTCAAGAGAAGTCACCTTCATTGTGAACTTTGCCCAGTTACTGGTTTATTGGGTAATATATTAAATAGTATATTTAGGGGAACACTGCATAACTTACTGTTTGATCCAGAAAATTTGCATTATGTCATTAATATATTTTCAATAGTGTTGTATATTCAACAGTTTTTAAATATTTTCATCAATACTTCTCCAAAGTAGAAACAATGGCTTATAGACAAATACCTTTATTCCCGACTCAGTTTTTTTTTAATTGCTACTTCTTTTGACTTTTGAGTCTTGTCCTTACAACAGTTAGTTGTGAAAAAAAATTCCGCCAGGTGTTCAAATTCATAAACACAGATAAATTTTGCAGCGCGTACAGAAAAAGCTGATGAATATTCTTACCACAAGCTCATGTCCATATGTTTAGACACTCTCCAACCACAGTACTTTATGTATAGAAAGCTCAAGTTTGAGAATAGTCTCTTCTATGGATGATATTGTAGTGCCTATTCAGGGGCATAAGCATACACAGCCAGGGAAATCTTCAGTGTCTTAAACTATAGATTGTCCACACAAAGCTGGCAGACATAACGCCGAAAGTGCAGAAGACCATGTCCTTTCTGACCAGCAGCCAAAGGAAGGGATAGCCTGAGGAACTGAAAAGGCACCATCTGCAGCTGTCATTAGGGAGTAAAATCTTTCCTCTCATATTCAAAACAGATCATGTGGAATACTTTGTCTACAAATTGCACTTCTACTTCCTAAAACTGTACTGAAGAAGAGTTTTGGGAAGATATGCAAAGTTTTCAGGTGCTTAAAAAAACCCTGCACATACCTGAGTTCAGTGAAGAACAAAGATGCCAAGATCAGCTGTGAATACGTCTTTCAGTGACCTACTTAAAATGCATGCAAGTTCTAAATTGCATCATGCCTGTCTTATGTGTGGACATTACGATCACTGAATCCCAAGGGTAAGGTCAGCTGTGCCCACCATAATCATGCTTGCTCCAGTCCAACAGTCTGATAACCTGGAGAGTAGCAGGAGAATGCTCATAAAGGAGAGCCTGAGTGGATCCATGTCTGAATTCCTGTATGAAAAATTACTGGGAGACTGCATGAAATAAGAAGCCAGCCCATGTGCTTGTATGGCTCCCTGGTGTCTCAAATCACTTTTTTTGTTGATGAGGTGTGAGACTGGGCAGTGATGGACAAGTACTTGGGGCAACAAATAGTATTTTGAGATTAGCATTGAGAGAATGATTTAAAAGTGTTTGACAATATATTTAATATGGTATATAATTGGTGATAACAATTGGTGATAACCTTACCAACATGCCTCTTTTCTTTAAGCACTCAAGATGTATAGGAGTTAGGCATGTAAGTGACTTGTTTCGGGAAATACAGACAAAAGCGGACGTCTCAAGCAGAAAGTGAGTCGACCCCACAGGGAAAAACAATCTGTTAAGAACCCAAAACTCTTGGCAGGCAGCCCAGACTGATATCTTTTCTTAGATAAAATTCTTCACAATGTACAACTGAAGGGAATGTTAAAGGAAATGAAAAACCTGGATTGAGATACTAAAGCTTTTTATTTGAGTTCCCGACTAATTGCTTACAGACATTGTAGTAACAAGTCAGAGCATTTACCTGTGCTTCAGTAAACAGTACAACAGCCACAAGAATAGCATATTCATTAGTCTCTGGGGTAGTAAAATATTATTATCTTCAGTTTCAGTGTGTACAGTATCATTTGCAAAACAGTTGTGTAGTACAGACAAAAGAATAATTTTGAAAGGCGTAGAATTCCTTCTTGAAAAATCACAGTATTAACTCCCCTAAGCTTAAGGAACTGGTTTATCTGGGTATGCAGAAAACATTTCACAACATGGATATTTAAAAAAAATAAGTTTAAAAGCTCAAGGACATCAAATTCCATACCACAAGGGTCAAGTTTTAGAATGTCACAACACAAGTTCCAGAGTGAGCTCAGCACAAATTCTGTGAATGCACGAATATCACAGTGATCTTTCCCATAAAAATAATTGGCATCAAATGCATCCTAGCAGGGCTCACAATCCCCACACAACACAAGGCACTATTTGGATTGGAAGTATTGTGTAGTAACTGGGGCACACCCTGTGTATTTATCTGAGATTTCTACACTTACTCCCACAATAGATTTTTCTCTGCATAATTATTCAGTGTTATTTACTTCAAGGGTGGCTTTTCCCTGGCTTTCAAACAGTTTTTGGTGGACTACATATAAATAATGTTCTGAAATATGCAATCTCCTCCAAAGGGATGCAGTTAAAATCTATAATGAAATAGAGTTACAGACTGTATTCAGCCCCGATGGGGGGGGATTCTCCTGTCCCATTTTATGGTTAAATAATGACTGGACTCCCTGCTAATGAGGTTTTAGAACTCTTTACTTTGTTCTCAAAATAGTTTGCATTCTACAAATTTGTAGTTTTGAAGATTACTATAAGCTTTTTTATTGAAAAATATGTTTTCACAGTTACGGGATTATTTTTCATGTATGTAAATGAATCAGTGGTAGTAAATTCTACAGTTCAGTTTTGATAAATATTGTCTGCAGTGGGTTTTAAACAACAGACAAAGAAAACACCTTAAGTATTTTTTGTGTTGATTTTAACCTGCATCATATGTGTCCATTTTTAATAAAACTACTGGTAACATCCAGTTCTATAAGTGAGAGGAACTGATGTACTTACTAATTCCTGTTTCTAAAACTCTGGAGATGAGAAAGGAGGGAGCAAGGAGTATACATGAAATTTAAATTGCTCTTTTGCAAATATCTGCTACTCAGATACTCTCTTTTGTTTCAGTTGGAGCTTTATAATGTTTTTGTACTTATCCTTACAGCGACAAGTAAAGACAAATCATTGCTTCTGTTATATAAATGGGGAATTTAGGCGAAGAGAGGGATAGAGGGATTTGTTCAAGGTCACTCGAGCACTCTAAAATAATGCTGGAAAATGAATTTTTCTAGTCCCAAGCTAACAAGTTATTAAATCACATTTCCTCTCAGTGTGGTATTCTACTCCAATTTGAATTTGGGGGGGTCATAGACTACTTTTGCTATTTGTAGCTGAAGGCATGCAGAAGGATGGAAAGGAAGGGAAGGAAGATGTTAACAATGAAAAAAAGGTCTTCTCTTACTGCTAGAGTGAAAAAATGTGCTGTAAACAAATTTCATTTCATAGTACAGAGAAGGCAGAACTATCTCATGGCACAAAGTTTCTGTATGCAACAGAAAAGTATTAATGCCCATTCTCTCAAGGATGCTACCAGCATGTATCAGTTTACTACCTTGTAGGAGGCAAATTCCCTTTCAGCCTGACATGTGGTTATCAGTGTCAGTCTAGGTATGTCAGTGATCCATGTTCAAAACAAGGAAGTAAGTTATGGCAAAGAGATAACGCAATTGCTACCTAATAATGAGGTATTTAAACATAGCAGGGCACTTGAAAGCATGTGGGTGTAAATTCACTGAGAGGAGGGGGCAGACCAGTGTTCATTCCATGCCTGTTCCCTCCCTTCATGGGAATGAGAATCCACCACTAGGCTGACAATATATGGACACGATGATCCCAAAACCTAAACCCCTTTCTTCTTCAGAGAATCCAAAGCTCAATCAAAGGACACACAAACTTTCCTTGTGATACTTAGTGATGTATTTGCAACAAATATCTGGGGAGCTTCGGATTTGGGAGGAGGAGAAAAGATGTGCAGCCTTGTAAATTAAATATTTGAATATGTTTGCCTTTCCTTTGTCCTCTTACCTTACATATGTCATTTGTTTTCTGACAATGTGAGATTTATTCGAGGTCTTGTCAAGCCCTGTCTGTGTTTTTACAGAGAGAGAGCCATGTGGACACAGATGAGGCCTGTGGATGCTTCTCAAGGGGTTGAGAGGGAGACTGTTTCTCCTCTTTTCATTAGAGGAGAAACTACACCCATATACTTCAGGTTTGGTTTAGTGATTTAGAGCTAACTTCTATATTTGAAGAACAAGAGAAAAAAAAGGAAAGAAAAATAATTTAGTTCAGTTCTATGAATAACTGGGCACTTATAATTTAACAGCCCAGTTCTGATCCGAGTAAAACAGTAATTCCCTTGAAGTTGGTGAAATGGTACTGGATTTACCTCAGGGCAGAATTTGGCCCCCCACTAGCGATCCAGCTATTAATAGCTTTGCATTGAGAAAAATCATTGAATAAAATAATTACCTGTCTTGTCAGTGGAACTGTTCTTTTTTTTTTTTTTTTTTAATGTCCTAGGTAAAATCCTTAGAACAAAATTCAAAGCTATGTAGAATAAATTAATTAATTGGGGAATTAATTGGGCCATGTTGCCTTTTTTAAAACTAAGCTGTGTTTTAGTTATATTTTGTTATGTGCCCAAAGGCTCCTGGGCATGGATGGCCTATAAATACAAATGGATAACATACCATTAAGAATAAAGCTACCACAAAATAGTTTCTGTGTTTTTTCCATACAGATCTGAGAGCAATAACAGTGGAGCGGCAGTGAAGAAACAGCTGGGGCTGTGAGAAGATGCTGTGGAGAAGATTGTTTTGCCAACAGAGATGACTATGTTTCAACTCATTGTTTTTTCCCTCCTCCTCCTCCGTCAGCCTCCTCCCCAGTCCCTCACTGACTTTTCATCTTTGTTCATGCTTGGCAGCATAAGGTATCTCCCATTTCCATCCTGCTTACATTCTCTCTGATGTGATTCCTGCAGGAGCTGATCTCAGGCAGCTCCTCCTTTCAGGTTCTTCTCTGCTCTTGGGCCTGAAACCCTCCCTGTCTACTTTGTTTAACCTCAGCTCCACCACACACCCACAAGTGCTATGTAGAGCAAAGCCCTACAGACTTGCAACCACATCTTTATTTTTCATTCGTCCCTCTCTTTTTTCAGCTACACATTTTATTGTCTTTCAGGCAGTATGAAAATATATCTTACGTTTAAAAAAAATACTTAAAAAGAATCCTTTGACTTTACCAATTCTTGCTGTAAAAACCCACCTGGCATTTTGACAACAAATGATTAAAAGCCTTCCTCAGTATTTTACAAGCAAATATGAATTTTAACAAGATAACTAAACTTACAGAAATGAAATATTCTATTGTTGTCTAATGCTAAACTAGCTGTCAAGTTTGAGACACTTGCAGTTAGTGTTAGGAATGATTAGAATGAAGATATGTTAAAAAGAAATACAGACCAGGTTTTGCTCATGTGTTGCAGATATAAAATTCAGATTTATAGACTCTTTGGATGACACCAGCAATAAAGTGGTGATTTTGTTCTGGGGTTTTACATTCTGCTCCACAGATTAGTATATATCATGTGCCTACATTTGTGTTTTAAACATACCAGTTCCCAAAGTACTTGCAAGTTATGGTATGAGGGAACTTTGCTAAGAATGGGTTGTCAGGAATGCTGGAGTAATTAACTGAAAAAATGATTTTTTGCAAACTTACAAGAAGAGACAGTGAGAGAGAAGAAAAAAGGCTTGAAGTGCCAGTGGGGAGGGAGAGGCAGAGAAGTCAGGAACACAAACAGCTTTCTGAGGAGGGTATGGGAAAGGAGTGAGAGGGATGGACCACTGTTTAAAACTGCATATGAAAGGAATAAAGCTAATGATTAAATGTAAGGACCTGGATGGGCTCTCTGAGGTACCCTGAAATAGTAAGAGACAGTGAGACCTCTTCACCTAAACATAGGGAACAGTGACAGAACATGGTTGAAATAGCATTGATATTCTTCCCTCACAATTGCTCCCTTTTTATGTGCTTTCTAATGACTAATTAGAAAATTTCTAATTCACTGTGAAGAATACTGGCATCCTATCTGTCAGTCAGGCCCATAGCCCCAATGTCACTGATGACTAAGGTATCATTAACCTTCCAGCAAAGCCTTCAACAAGTCTAGCAGTCTCTTGTTGCATGGTATTTCAGCATGCATATTTTCCACTCACTCATACATATTCCCGAGGAGTGGCTGAGGGAACTGGTGTTTAATCTGGAGAAAAGAAGTCTCAGGGAAGGCCTTATCACCCTACTATTACCTGAAAGGGGTCTGTACCAATGTACGGGTCAGTCTCTTCTCACAGGTAACAAATGACAGGGCAAGAGGACGTGGCCTCAAGTTGTGCCAGGGGAAGCTTAGGCATTATATTGGGAAAAAATTCTTCACTGGATGAGTGGTCAAGCATTGGAACAGATTATCCAGGGAAGTGGCAGAGTCCCCATCCCTTGGAGGTATTTAAAAGATGTGTAGATGTAGCATTAAATATGAATTAGTGGTGGACTTGGCAGTGCTGGGTTAATAGCTGGACACAGTGATCAGTTGGACACAATGATCTTAGAGGTCTTTTCCAACCTAAACAATTCTATGATTCGGCACCAGAACCTACTTCTGGAACCTACCAGAAGACAGATTTTTCCCAGGATGTGTTAACTTTTCTGTAGGGCTGTTTTAGTATCACTTCTCTAATTTTGGTGCTGTCTTTTTGGCTTATGAATAGCACTGTCTCAATGCCCGTGAAAAAAGAATGATGTGGACTGGAAGTGTACCTAGATTGATTAATATTAAAGTGTTATTTTACAACAGTTTGATTGAACTAAAGTTTGCAAACAGATAGTCAGCAGTTACAACTCTAGATATTTTAGTTGTGATTGCTCCGAGTGCACCTTTTTACGACGTGATGTTTTGAATCATGTGTTTTCATATAAGTTTCATATTGAAATGCCAGTCTTGAACAATCTAAGAAGTTTGGGAATAACATTGCATTTCCCAAGTTGTGACACTAGTATGTGAGACAGCTTTGAATTTACTTACCCCTTTAAATAAGATTTTCTGCACAATCATATAAGCTTATCTTCTCAGCCAAGTTCAGCAACTGGACCAAATGAAAAACTGTGAGTGAAACACTGTTCCGTGTGCACGGATATGGCGGGATCTCATCTATGAAGGTCAATGTGTTCTCTTTGTGAGCATGGAAAATCCGCTGCTATATTTATGACCAAAAATATAAAAACACCTTCATATATTAGACTTTCAGTTTTTCTTGTGTGGCAGTGGAATTCACATTCTGAAGACAGCAAAATGAAGAGATTGGGATGCTGAATGAGTGCATGGCTTAAATACACAGAAGTCGGAGATGGGGAGGTTTCACTCATATAGGCAAATAAAACCTTAGCCTACTTCACCAACCGTGTTCATGGACTTGTATTCAAAGTACCTCTAAAAGTTAGGCTGAATTCACAAATCTGAGGTAAATATGCAAATTTTACCCTAAGAAGAACTAGAATCATATATCTCTCTACAGAACTCTACCCCAACATTACTTCTCTGGCTCTAACTTGAGAGCTACTAATACTATCCCTTATCAAAGGAGGACAAAATGAAAGAGGAAAAAAAAAGAAAAAGGAAGTCAAATGCCTCAGTGCTCTTGTCTTTGCTGGAATGTGTACATCAGCCATTACCATGTATTTCTTTACAAAGCCTGTGATTTTTTTCTGTTTGGGAAAGAGTAAGACCTGTGTAAGAGGAATGTGAGGCAGTGTCTCAGACTAGGTTTAAATTCATAGTTGGCCTAATTTTAATTTATAAAATTCCTTTGAGAAACTAAAATTTAATATGACAAGGTGTGTATAATGTAACTATTATAAAGAAAATCAGACATTACTTCGGTATCCTGTAAGACAGGTTTTTGAATTAAGCAGAATGCATGCAATAAAAATGTAACCAAAATGATTAGCATAAGTAACTGAAAAAATCTGATTATAAGAAGGCAAAGTAGTTTAACACATGACCACATTCATAAGTATGAAATATTATAATTCTATTGTCTATTATTTCTGTGAAAAGTTAGCTCCTTCAGGAATGTCTTAATGAATAATAAAACTGACTTGATTTTCCCACTGCAGTCAACTTTGCTGTCAGGCTATTAATGATTCATAATGACTGTATGTTTAATAGTTTTATGCCAGATAAAAGCCGTCCAACAGAAGCAAGTAGCCAGTGTCACTTCTGCAGCTACTCTCTTGATATTGTCAGTAACATTGGTAAAAACAATCTCTAAAAATGCAGAACAGCTGAGTTACAGTGGGAAAATGGTTTTAAATCACCCAATAACATCAATGCTGAATTCATATAAAATTCTTTATTACATTACCTCTGCTGTAGAAGAAAACACAGAGGACGAGATTGCATGCTGTTCATAAAAAATAGCATATTTCCCTATTCATATCATTTCATGTTCTTGTATATTTTATTTTCATAATGCAGTGATTTGGATAACACAAGTAGCCAATGCTTAAATGAGAATAAAATGTGTACTCTGAGAATAGCTGAGATGAATAACACTCAAATCAGTTCTGCATAAGATGATAAACACCCAGACTGCTCTGAAGCTGTAGGAGTTTATCTACTGTATATGTAAATGTTTTTCTTTTCTGTGAGGAAAGCCTTTGCAAGAACAATGTCCTTTAACAAAGGTCTAAAAATGCATGTGAAAACCAAACATAATAACACTGTTATTCTGCCACATATTAACAGAACAACAGGTCTTACAACAATTAGATATGAATATTGCAAACTGAATTTAATATTAAGCTGTCTTTGAAATGCCACTTTGCAGCAGGTTTTCAAATGCTTAAAGCACAGCGGGAGGCTAACTCCATCTTCAAATATTAAATCAAAACCTTTTTTTAACCTGATAAATCTTTCTGAAGGCAAGTTCTCCTGTTCAAGAGAGAATTATTAAACATTCAGGCAAGGAAACTAAACCTTGTAGCCTATTCTTGGCACATGGTATGTACCCACAATGATTAAAAACAATAATGAAAAGGATTAATAACATCTTAGAATAGTGCCTGAGAACATTCTTAACCAAACACAGGGTATAAACTGCTAATAAGTCCAGTGAATTGGAAACAGCACACACTCAAACATGGTCCCACTTTTTCAGCTAGAAATCTCACGTTAAATACGAGTCGGTCAGAAATGTTCCTACAGCCAGTTACATGCCATTGAAAAGACCAAAGAACTCTAGAAAATGGTAAATGCAAGGACATCTCACTGAAGAACACCATAGAGGAATCACAGAGACACATTCTGTGCTTGAATACCTGCTCCTAATAGCAGCAGGAACTGTATGCAGTCTTGATATATTTGGCCCATATTAGTGACAGAAACCACTTATTAAGCCATATAAAACAATACATGTCACAAAATTCTGTCCAATCCAATTTTTAATGTCCCAAGTGAAAAAGCATCCCTTGGAAGATAGCCTAATAGTGACAATTGGCAGGAAATATACCTGGTTATTTTGCCTGCATTTATCTACTGTTTTTCTTTTCAGCCTTAGCTCAGTTGTGCCAGGACTTGTATCAGACAATTCTTTTCCGGCCCTGACAGTTCCAGGGCATTTTCAATGTGTTATGTTCTTCCTTTAAACATTGCTACATAAGTTTTCACATTTAGCTTACTAATTCCCACCCCCTCCACCCAATGTCAACAATTTCTTGTTTCCTAATTACTTTGGCACTTTCCAAACTGCAGTCCTGATAATAAGATATCCAGGAAGGAATGCAGTACCATGGATGGGATCACACAGAATGCTAGTGAAAAGGACTACTCTCCTCATACTCTGTGGTGAGGTGCTTCATTCCAAAACAGATGGCATTTTTTTGCTATCACTTCACATCACAGGTCAATTTCCCATTTAATAATGCTTTCTTCATTCCACATAAATCCTTTCACTTTCTGTGTGGTATTGGTATTTCAGATTATTTTGTTTGTTAACTCACACCAGCTCAGCATGTAACTGACTTTGCTGTTTTCTATCCTAATCTCTCTGGGATGCCATTTATTGCTCTTCTATCTTTGTAATTAATCCTCTCATTGAATTTAGACTATCTTCGAAATTATTAATGTAAAGGTTAGATAGAAGACTGAAGCTAAACACCACCAATATTCCTTAAGATGCTTCCCCATATGAGGAAAAAATGACATGAATTAGTTGTCACACACATAATTTTTACATCACCCATTCACATGATAATGGCCCTGACTGAAAATATTTTTCATGCTGTTTTTTTTTTGTATATGAAACCAAAATTTGCATGCATTTCATCCACTGTTCTCTTTTCTTTCCTTTGGACTATTTCCACAGCACCACAATATTTCTCTGTGATTACTCTGCGTGTGTGACCTCAAGCAACCAACCATTGTTGTTTCCAGATTAGGAAAGAGGCAGGCACATGTCTTGGAGCAGGCTCTGGATTTGCCTCTCAGCTGGCAGCTGCCTCCTCCCAGGTGAGATGGTGCCAACCAAGAGGTTTTTGTTTTGTTTCAGAGAAGTTTTTTTGTGCAGGGAGGCACAGTCTCAGCTGCACAGCTGTGCTTTTGGTGGCCACATCCTGGGAGACCCTGCTGTGAGGTTGTGTGAGGGCTCCTCCATGTCTGCTTCAGTTTCTAAGCTCACCTGCCTGATTTCAGGCTGGAGCAGAAAAGATGCTTCAACAGCCAACTGTGATCTCATCTGGAGCAACTGGATATAACAGCAGCATGTTTTATATCCCAGGTCACACTGAATAAATACCGATACACAATTCAGCTCATTTTCACATGATAGAGTTCTTTTGAGAGTAGGGGTCTAAGAGCACTCAGGATTCTAGAAGAGGTGCAATATGCTCAGGACTTATGGCTACATTTGAGGCTCATATCGACTAATATAGGCTCATGCAATGCCTGTCCCCTAATAATATTTGGAATTTATATAATTCAGCAAGCTGCCTTCACTCCAGGAATATCTGCTGTATAGATATTTAATCCCTTCTGATTACAGGATTGTATGCTTATGAATAGGTGCAGAGGCTGGTAGGATGTATCCTTCCCTCAAGTATCCTCTACTTTCTCCATAAAGTTATTAGCATCTCTCACCATAATATCCTTTGCAAACCCTTTGCAAACCCTTTGCATTGTTTTTGAGATTCCTCGACGGATATAAACATATTGAGTGTGTTGTTTTCACCTCTCCTTTTTATGTTCTTATAAATGTCCTGGACAGTCTCTCAAGAGGTAAGCTTGCAGTTTTAAGTTCTTTGTCTCCTTTTGTGTGGTGATCTGCAGCAGGAGTTCTTTCTAATTATTTCTTTTTATTTATTTATTAATTGCTAATAAATTTTATGCACAAAATGTTGCTGTCGCAGCAGTCTTCCAACCTGAAACTGTGGCATTGACACTGTATCTTGACACATAATGTTACTCTCCAGCATCTTCTCTTTTCACCTCTCCACTTGAGGGAACACCTTAGATATTATTTCACTTACAACAATCACTCAAGTGAATTTCAGCTGTGCCCACCCTTTTGGAATTAATAAATGCGTTACTTTTGTCTTGTCTATTTTTTCCAAATATTTCTAAGCACTCCAGTTCATTGATACTTCACATGTTTCCATGTATTTCCATTTTCCTACACTCCACTCTGTGAGAGCGGATGCACTATGATCCTTGTAAAAGTCAGATCTGATTTTAAGACTACCATGCCATTTCTTCCTACAATCAAACCAAGCAAAAGCAAATAAAAGAGCATTCTCAGAAACCCCAGATTTGAACAAGTTTATTGTTTACTTATTTGTTTAAATTAAAGCCTAAATAAAGCAAGCAAGTTTCTTACTCCTCCATAAATATTTTGTTGACCTTTTATAGTCTTTAAAGTTGATCTATCTTCTTACCAACTCCTAATATGGGACGAAAATTATGCTATCATTAGGATTTGTCTATTTTCAGACCTATTTTAGAATTCCTGGACTTGTTCTCAGGATATTCCATAAAGTAGAGTCAAGTGTGTCTGAGCCATTCTGGAAATTTCTTGGTATTATTCAGGAAACCCGTCATTTTTATTATGCTACCCTTTCCTGCCTGAACCCCAATTATTTTTCTATATTCTGAAGAGCCAAATAGACATTCAAAAGGATTGAATATCTATTTTCTCTTTGAGTGTTTCTCTTTAAATTATTTTGGGGATTCTATTGTCTAACAAGGTTGTCTCAGTGCCATTGCTTTTTCAATGGCAAAATACCTATTGGAGTAAATAAGTTTAAAATGTTCTGTACATGATCTCTTAATTTCCCTTTTCTGGGTCTCCCATCTCTTATTTCTTGACTCACTATCTGTCTCAATGACTTCTGGTCCTCATCATGCCATTTGCCTGGTTTGCCTGCCTTCGTTCTTCAGCAGCATTCTAAGTCTCTAAACCACTGTCTCAAAGGAAACCAAATAACAGATACAAGTGAGGTTTACATTCATGTAATTTAACTCATCAAAAAGTTAGATGTTTAGCCTAAGTGAACTGTCTTAACTTCCTCTGTTGTTAGCCCAGAGAAAATGGTATTTCCAGCCCATGGTATAATCCATACCAGTTTCTAAACAAAATGGAATAAATCAGCTTCTAAGGAGATTTGCTCTTGACATGTCTAGTTCTTCCCATTAATTTTGAGAAAGAATGGATACTGACTATCTAGATGCCTCCCATGCAGACAGCTGAATTTAGAAGAGAAACTTTTATACTTCCCCTGTTCCCTAAAATCTGAAATTCAGCCAAACCTACTGTATCAAGACACATACATGTTCTCTCATACCTTTGAAATCAACTGTCATTTGACAAAGGTTTTAAAAAAGGTACACAGTAGAGGTGCTATCTGCCAGATGAACATCAGCATTCATTAATTCACCTTTGGAGTTCTCATTATTTTCCTCACTTCTAACGCCCACTGCCTATCTCCTGGAAGTAGGACATCTGGCAGCAAAGTGGGAATGTTAAATCCAGAATAACATGCTGGTGAACAAAGCCAGTATAGGAATGGGGGTAATAAACATTTTGCTTTTTTTTTTTTTTTTTGGATAAATCTCATTTAGCATGTTTTGTGTAATTTGTGGTTAGACCCTGGATCATGTGAGCCCACAGTTCCTAAGGAGTTTAGTATTTGGTAACTGTTAGCTGTGATGGATTAGACACAGGCACCAGTGGTGGAATTTACCTGTCTGGGACACATGAGTTACAGCATTTTGGAATAGAGACATCTTAAAGTATAAATCTTCTGTGTCCTGGATGACTGTTTTAACAGTCTGATTATTGATATACATGAGTAGCACTATAACACTTTTAAAAAAAATTAAAACAGTAATTCAATTGTCTGTAAGTGCTTTTCATAGTGTATAACTGTAACCATTTAGGAGCTGAAGACTACATGAATAGATTTGTCTAAGTGTCCTTTTGCAGTGAATAGAAAAAAACATCCAAAACACAGTTCTCTGCAGATGCAGTACATGAAAAGTGAGATGAATCATCTTCCAAGGATTCTCTGTTCACCAAATATGGAAAAATCCAACTTTTAAATACTCAGAGTTAGAGGAAATAGACACCACAAAAAACCCCCCCAACAAACAAAGAAGAACCTAGATGCCCAAACAGGGCAGGTAGTTTTGTGCCTATTGTTTGTTTCATGTACGCATGCTTTTCAGGACTGTGAAAAGGCCCTTTAAACCAGAAGAAAGTTTTCACACATCTTTCCCACGTTGTCTGTTGACTGCCCTGGAAATCCTCCTCCACGGTGGTTTTACCGCAGGACTCCTCCAGCACAATCTCCACCAAGTTTCTGTTCCTGCCTGGGAGCAGACCCTGAAGCTTTGGGCCTTACAGTACCCATGAGGAAAGACACATAATGAAGGTGGTGCTCCACATGAGCAAATGGAAAGGTTAAACAGTCATTAGGTAGTGAAGTAAGCCTGTTACAAAGCTTGTGAATATTTCAACAATATCACTCTATCCAAGTGGATCCTCTGTGCAGTCCAGGTCAGCTGCCAGCAACCACAAACCACATGAAGGGAGGAACCGGCAGTAATCAGGTATCACATGAGGACAGCCACTGGGAAAGAAAGTCCTCACTTGCCATGATCACAAGCCTTATTGAGGTTAGAGGCAGAAAGAACAACACCAGTGATTGGCACAAATTCTCTCTTTCCCTTTTCTAGTGTATCTCCTTTGGATTACAGCTACTCCAAACACTGTGCTGCTGGTGGAAAAACGCAGGTGCTTAAGAAAGGAGTGAGCATCAATACAGACATCTGTTTGGTTGGGTCTCCTGGAAGATCCATATAAGCCAGCTGGAACACAGAGCCAAGCCTTGAGCAAACATTTCACTGAGGCAGCTAAGAGACATCTAGAGATTCAGTACATTGGACTGAGAAATATCCTTACCTCAGCAACATTTGTTTATAACTTAGGCATAATGTATGATGCAGCTTCTGAGTTGTGTGATTTATCCGAACATCTGAAAGAAAGACATAACATTGCCAGAAGCTTATTCTGGGGTGTCAAAGCAGATTCAGGTTTTTGCATCAATGGCTGACAATCCTGGCTCTTCTGCTGAAGAGGCTGTCAGTGCTTTACAGAACATGTGCTTAAAAAAAGTAAAACTGCACCAGGGGAAATGTCTTAAAAGCAGTTACGGAGAATTTTCATGGAGCCTCAAAAATAACATATATTGTAAAATGCTGCTTGCAAGAGCATTGAAAATTAGCACTGCTCTGTATAGTGTTTCTTGAGAAAATCACACAATGTGATTACATAGCTCTTAATGGGAGGTGTCAGCTTCTGTGTTACGGCCAAATTCTAACCTGTATAATTACATTCTGCTTATCTAAATTCCCCTCACAGTTTCAGCTGAATAAGAGCTATTGTTTTGCTTCACACCCTAAAATGCTGAGAAGTGCAGTGTTAGTGTACTTGTAACCAGAGATGACTCCATCTTGGTCATTGGTTTTGTGAGAATTTTCACTTGCAGAGAATACTGGACAATTTATCACTGGATAGAAACTCGATGTAGAACTTTTTCTAACACTGGAAGTGGGAGAACTTGTAGTTCAAGGAAGGCACTACAAGGTAGCCTAAAACTCTGGATGTCTCTCTAGGAAACAAGAGTCACACATATATATATATATATATGCACACACATAAAATTAATAATTCATATAATATGAAATATGTATCTCCTGGATATCACATATTCTATATGCATTCAGGACAAAACCAAACTTATTCTTTTATAAAATCTTTTGCTTGAAGCAGACTAAAAAGTAATAAGGAAACTTCTATGTTTTTTCACTCTATCAAAATTTACAGCTCATGTTTGCAAAATTTGCAAAGCCATTCAGAGTCTTCTGCTGCTCTACAGTTGGCTAAGTCAGAAATGGACAGATGAAACTGCTAAGATCTATGCTTTTCCAGCAGTCATGTCAATTAACTTTTTATATTCCTCTGGGCTTAATATAGAACTTTCTAAACTAAACAAGCATTTATTTTTATCAGCAAGAATGCCAAGGTTACTTATAGCTGTTTGTAGCCCTTCACCTTTTTTTTTCCTGAGAAGACACATGTTGCAGAAGCTTAATTTGCGGTAGTGACTTGAAGTAAGCATATGTAAATACAAATCCTTTGGATAAATAAGAACTTTGATTTCTTAATGTTATTTAAAAAAGTGAGAGTGCAATGCAATCTGGTAAAAAACAACAAACAAACTTGGTTTTGTAGTCATGTCATGTACCCTGGGTCAGGTCTTTTTTCTCCAGTCAGTCCAGTCTTCTGACATCTGGCAACAAATTCCCATTTATACATACCTTTGTATTTCATCCCATTTTCTTTCAAAATCAGAGTTTATTTTTCTGTTCAAGTTCAGAAAGGCCAGAGGCTATCAGATGAAAAAGATGTATGGGAAAAAAGGTCATCAATCCTGGAAATAAAAATCCTTATGGAAAAAGAGACTTTAGAATGGAAAAATAGCCTTTGTTTTGGCATTTCAGAGCTTGACTTCAGTTTTAGCCATTGCTTTCACATACTTTTGAACTATTGCCATGTTGTATGGAATCAACTCTTTTTAATGCATAAAACCAGCCTGGGTTTTCCTTGAAGGAAAGTAGCCGCACAAAGTTTTGGAAACTGAAGTAATTATCTAATATCTACCTTAATACATTTAACACAATGGCAGAAAAAATCTCAGAATTATGAGGTTTAACCTGTAAAAGGATTGCTTCAAAGTTCAAAGCACATGCATTTTCCTCCTCACACAAGTTGTGGACACCACTGCTCTGGGACAGAATTAATGTTATGTGAACTTCATTTTGCCTAAATAAATTACCCAAATCAAATTAAGTCAAGTCTCTAAAGAGAAATTTAAAACTTCACACATATTCTGCATTTGACTTTGTTATGCAGTTGCATTTGTTAGTAATTAAATGCTGACAGGACCATCTAATTTAAATGCAAAGGACGAGAGTGCAATTAGACACCAAAAATGCAAAAAGAGAAAGAATAAAAAAAAGGATTTAGGTACATTTAAAGATATTAATTTAGAAACAAATAAGCTACTATATGAAAGCCATTGCCCTATAACTCTCACAGAAACTAATGAATCTGCAATATTGTTTTGTGATCGTGTGTCACAGAGCAATCCCTCCCATTTCTTCCCAGAAAAGCCAACTTCGAGTGGTAGGTTTGGTTTCCTGGTTACACCTTCCTGAGACACTGTAATAATGCAGCCATAGAGTGGAAGTTCTTATTTATTTGTAGCTTATTCTTAAAGGCTTATACAGCAGAGATAAAGCCCGATGACTTTCCAACATGTACACATGCTGAAATGGTTCAAAATGGACCTATTCAGGTTCTTCCAGTATCATAGAATCATAGAATAGTTTGGGTTGGAAGGCACCTTAGGTACTATCTAGTTCCAATCCTCCTGCCATAAGCAAGGAACCTTCCACTAAACCAGGATGCTCATTGGTCCATCCAACTTGGCCTTGAACGATTCCAGGGATGGGGTATCCACAGCTTCTCTGGGCAATCTGTTCCAGTGCCTCACCACTGTCACAGTAAAGAATTTCTTCATAACAACCATTATAATCCTAATCTCAGTTTAAAGCTGTTCCCCCTTGTCCTGTCACTACATACCCCTGTAAACAATCCCTCTCCAGCTCTTTTTTAGGCCTCCTTTAGGTACTGAAAGGCCTCAACTGGATTGCTCCAGAGTCTTCTTTTCTCCAAGATGAATAGTACAAATAGTAGAGCTGCTCCATCTCTCTAAACATCTTGGTGGCCCTCCTCTGGACTCGCTCCAACAGGTCCATGTCCTTCCTGTGCTGGGGACCTCAGAGCTGGATGCAGCACTGCAGGTGGGGTCTCACCAGAGCAGAGCAGAGGGGCAGAATCCCCTCTCTCGCCCTGCTGGCCACACTGCTTTGGATAAAGCCCAGGAAATAATTGATCTTCTGGGCTGCAAGAGCAGTAGAGAAGCTCTTCAGTGCATTCTCTGCCCCACACTCTGAATTTTGACAAAGGACGGGTTTTCTTAAAATCCTTTAACAATAACAAAAGTTGCCCACTGGAGCCCATGTTCCTAACTGGCCATCGGTTAGGTTCCAGATCCTGATTTTTCCTTCACACACCTGACTGTGTGTGAATGTACAAAGTTAGTCATATTCCTGCTAGGCAAAACCAGGCAAGTACTTTCATCTAAATTCAGTTCACAAGCTGTAACTTATTTCTTTACTTTACTGGAAATATTATAAGGATAAATTAATTTAAAATTTTTGAGATGCTGCTTGTGAGAATGCACATTGATAAGTTCCAAAGAAAAAGCACTTAAATAAAGAATCTGTGTGTATGAACCACTGCTGACCAGTGTTTCTTATAGCACTCAAGTATCACCCCAGGACAGAAAATAGAACTGGACTACAGGTTAGGAATTCTGTTTGCAAAATACCCTCTGCTATTCAGCAAAGCTCTTAGGCTTCAGTGAGTGTTCTCATTCCCATAGTCTCTGTAAGGTCAGAGTGGTTTTACACAATCCTTAATAACAGTTTCCTAACCAAAGCAACCTCCTTAGTATCTCAGACTGATGGGTGGGTTGTGATTTAGTAGTTATGGGTTTCAGCAACACCTAAGTCAAACACTGTTTATTGCTTACAGTTGCTTTTCTATTAAATGGAAAATTACACTCTCCCAAAAAGACTTAAGTTACTGGCTTTATTTCAACATGGTACTGACTGACATATGCCAATTTACTTGTCATCGTATTCAACATGCCAGTATTAACATTTTCCTAACTGATTCAGAATTTTTATAACAAAACAACTTTTAATAGCAGCTCCTTAGGGCTATGAGCATGTTTTTATTACATGATAGGATAAAAAAAAAAAGGAAAATCCATATTTATTCATTATCACATATATAATTTATGTTGGGTAAACTGGAAAATGCTTTCAAGAATCAATTAACATGAAAAACATGTTTGATAAGCATGAATCCTTTTTATAATTTATATTCTGTTTTTCCACGTTTCTGCAATATGTTCTGACTTATATCAGACTTTGTTATGATTTAAATATAAAGACGTTTTTACGCTAATTGTACAAAACTTGATAAAGTTTCTATCTCTAAAAAGACAAGAAGGCATTTAAATACATAACTGGAAATGTTCAGAATTTTAGTTAAAAGCACAGGGAGTGGAAGTGGATATACCCTATTTCTGGGTCTGAAAATTGGAAAAGAGGGACTGTATGTGCACTCACTTATTACGTTTCTAATCTGTCAGCCACACACTCAGTGCATCAGCAAGTTGTTAAACTCCTGACTTTCAACTGATTTCAATTTAAGAACAACAGAAATTTAGAAGCCTCAATTTAATTTCTTTTTTAATATGGAAGTAATGCACAACAGGTTTTTAAACCCCTGAAAAGCATAAAAGGAAAAGAAGAATGAAAGCACTTGCAAAAAGCATATACACTTGTATATTGTCATTCTTATAAGTGCTTCTTAATTTGTGGAAACTGAAGTCTTGATACTTTGTTCATACCTGGGAAGAGAATGAACACTTCCTTGTGTTTATCAGTCCTTAGGAGCAGCATTAACACACTTGAGCTTTATGTCAGGTTAGTGGAACACTCCAAAGCAGCCACTGTCAAACCCCCTGGATGGGCTGCTCGGTGTAACCTCACACCCAGCAGTGTGCAGCCAGCCAATGACCATGCAAAATATTAGCAAGGTCATAGTAGTGTAACACACTCCTATAACTCAGAGATTACAAAAGACATTAAAATTCTGATGCCCCATTCATAAGGAAAAGATTGTAATGAGAGCAGAGAATGGCACAACATTAATTCATTGTGTGACAAAGAATATAATGAGAATGGGAAATAGTATAAACATAACTCATTCTTGTTACAGCTTTAAGATTGTAATGTCATGGTTCATATCACATACTTAGGAAGAAAGGTATGGTAGAAGAAGGGTTGCAATATTAAACATAGCTAATCTGAATGCAGCACACATTACTATAAATGCAATACAATAAAAATTTTGAAACATTACTTAGAAATGGTTTGCTAAGAGTGTTATAATTTCTTTGTACACTTTTGTTAACAATTTATTAATACTGTAGATGTGAAGGGGTTCAGTGTGTGTGTGCAGTTATTAACAGAGCTGTCCTCAAAATCTTTCTACTCTTGTATGTCTTTAGAAATCAATTATAATTAAAAATAAAAATATTGAGGATGGTATCTGTGTCTCTTGTGACACACATTACGAATCTGAGAAGACATAGGCAGTCATGTTTAGTCATTTTGTCTGATATAGTGGAAAGAAATAAAGCCATAAAACAAGTAATGCATTTACCTCCTGAAAATATTGAATAACTTTTGTTATTGCTCATCTACCACTCATTCAGTGATGTGCAATATCCTACCTAATGCAGTAGACTTTATTGAAACATTTAACTGATAAGACATTAAAAAATCTTTGTCCATCCATCTGAAAGTTTGACAAAGCCCAAAGCAACTTGTGTCATTCATTAAGCTCTATGCAAGATCACCAAATCAATGCATTTCATTTTGCTTTTGTAAGTAGAACATTACCTTTGTGGTTACTTCTGTTAAACAAAATAAGGAGAAATGTTCTCAAAGACACTACTAAAACACTGAAACTCAGGGAATGTTGCTCTGGAGATAATCTTGTCCAACTCCCCGGCTCAAGCAGAGTGACCTACAGCCGGTGGTTCAGGGTGTGTCTGTCACCGCTTCTCCCATGACTGGGCACCACTGAAAAAAGCCTGGCTCTGTCCTTCTTGCCCCCTCCACTCAGGTATTTATGTACACTGGTAAGTTTCCCTCCCTGTTTTCTTCAGGCCAAACAGGCCCAGCTCTCTCAGCCCTTCCTCATGGGAGAGATGCTCCAGTCCCTTCATCGTCTTCATGGCCCTTCACTGAACCCTCTCCAGTGCCTCTGTACCCCTAAACACAGTACCCCAGGTGTGGTCTTGCCAGTGCTGAGTAGAGGTTACCAGTACCAAGTAGAAGAAACATCAAAAAGAATTTGCTCTTGAATTAAAAAAAAAAAAAAACCAAAAAAAAAAAAAAAAAAAAAAAAAAAAAAAAACCCACAAAACCAAAAAACCCTCAAAGTATTTTACACTTGAATTAGAAGACCTACCACTTTTCAGCTAAAAAGGTTAAGACTTTGAACTGTATCAGCTAGATCAGGGGTCAATATGACCCACTTACGATATTATTGACAAATTTAGAGAGACAAATTCTAATACAAATAAAACCTAAGTTCTTTTTCTCTTTTCTAAAGTAAGAGGTAAGATATTTAAAAAACGGTAAAATTGTACTATGTGGATTAAACTTAGTATATTAATTTGTTCAAAAGACAATTTCTTCTTGAAAATCATGGCTCTGTTTTTAGTAATTTGGTTAAAAAAAAGAAAATGCTTTTATGTGGTTACTGCTTTTTCTAATCTAGGTGGATTTGTTTGATTCTGTATTTGTATAAATAAGTAAATTTCAAAAATTGGCAAATGAGTTTTTATGGTGTTAGTTACATTTTAGTATCCACATTACTTCCAGGTACATTGTCAAAATGAGATAGGTGTAAAGACCATGAGAAGAGGAAAAAATGTGATTGTGTGAAGGATGTTATGACAGGTCTGTATGCATAATACATGCATCCCAGGAGGCAATTCTGCATCTGTTACATATATTTATGTATTTTTACTTGCAGTTTTGGAGATATTTAAGATTTATGATGATAGATTCGATCCCCTTAAAGACAATAAAAAGAAAACATGCAACAAGGGTACGATTTTGTTAGGGAGGGAAGTGAGCTGGGTGTGAAAGTTGTGCACCTGGTAGGCTCTGTGAAGGTTAAGGATTTTCTATTCTCAACACTTAGTAGCATTTCTGCAGTGGTTTCAAAATACTTTCAAAACAAACCTCTAATATATTTGATCTATGTGCAGCTAAAGTATGTTTCTGTTCATTATAATGACTGAAAGAGGGTAAGAAAACAATTGCTAGATGTTAAAGACTAACACAGGAATGATGAAGATATTTTGTGAGTGAAAAGAAAAATCCCGAAGTCTCAGGGAATGAAGAAAGTGATGATAAATGAAGACAACAACACAAGGGTAAAAAGACAGAAAAGATAAAATGGCTAAAGAGACAGACAATTTTATACAACTAACTGTTGGAAGAAACAACTCACTGTGTTGTACTGTAATGACATTTCCTGACCATTGAATTTTCTATGAAGAGATAGATGAGCCTTCTACTGCCTTCCATTACACAGCAGGTACTTTTCAGTCTCTGTTATACAGGAGATTTCAAAAACCATCTTCTTAGAAAATTCCTAGATACACTTGGAGGACAAAGGATAATATATATGCAGTTTAATTTTGACTCTTTGAAACAGTGACTTTTGTCAGCCTTTTTTGAGCATTAGAAGACCATCTACAGAAAGAAACAAATAGAAAGGTGTGCCTTGGGGCACAAACTAGAAAGAGGCTTCGACATTCATATGTATGTAACTCTACAGTTGCCTTTTATATGGTTTCGAAGCTTCTTTGAAGACATCTTATATTGGTCCCTCTCAGACACAGGCCATTACACCAGGTGAGCTCCTTGTCTTTCCTGGTATTTCAATTATTATACATAAAGTTAAGAAAAAACCCAAACCCAAAAATTAAAAATAGGGAATGGAGGAAACCATTAAAGTGAAAATATTAATCTGGCAATATCTCCTTCCAACTGTAATATTTCAAAGCCATTTTCATGTACAGGAAGAGCAGAAGAAATGGAAATTCTTTATGGAATATAAGATATTCCACAAAAGTTAGCAAAGAAGTTATTGCTATGAACTAGGTGATGAAAGCATATTTTCATATATTATCAAGAAAAAACATCTCAGAACTCATATTTCCCGTAGCTGACATGAAGAAGCCAAACAGTTACCAAATGGTACTCTGTAAACTAAATAAAGCATGTAAAAGAGATTTATATTAAAATATAGCATAAAACATCAATAATGCTATAGTTAAATAAATAAATTTATTTACAAAGAATGTATGATTACCATGTGGTATTTATTGAGCTCGAGGCGCTTCAGAGTTGGACCTGTGTGAACCTCATGAGGTTCAATAAGGCCAAGTGCAAGATTCTCCACCTGGATCAGTGCAACCCCCAGTGCCAATACAGGCTGGGAGATAGAGGGAGAAGGGCTTGCGGGTACTGGTGGGTGAAAAGCTGGACATGGATCCGGAAAGCAAACTGCATCCTGAGCTGCATCAAAAGAAGTATGTCTAGTAGGCCAAGGGAGGTGATCCTGCCCTTCTGCTCCAGGCTCATGAGACCTCACCTGGAGTATTGCATCCAGCTCTGGGGTCCTCAACCTAAGGAGCACATGGACTTGTTGAACTGGATCCAGAAAAGAGCCAAAAAAAATTTTTAGAGGGATGGAGCTTCTCTCCTATGGAGCCAGAGTGAGAGAGCTGGAGTTGTTCAGTCTGGAGAAGAGAAGGCTCCAGAACAACCTCGTTACAGCCTTTCAACGCTTAGAGGGGGCCTATAAGAAAGATGGGGACAAATTTTTAGTAGGTCCTCTTGCAATAGGACAAGGGGCAATGCTTTTAAACTAAAAGAGGGTAGATTTAGACTAAAGAAAAATAATTTTTTTTCATTAGGAAGGTGGTAGAACACTGAAACAGGCTGACCCTGGAAATATTCAAGGTCAGGCTGGACAGAGCAGTGCGAAACGTGATGAAATTGAAGATGTCCCTGTTCATTGCAGGAAGGTTGTACTAGGTGACCTTTAAAGGCCATCTCCAATCCAAAATATTCTATGACTCTATGATCATCAGTTCAAATTTCCTGTACCAATCTACCCTTAGTTTCTTTCAGAAATTGGATGCAAACAGAATTTAAATAACAAATAATATATAATATTACAAATAAGAAAATGTTTGGAACTACCTAAAACAGAATACCAACATTAGATAGCCAAAACACATTAGATACATCTGTGAGTCATAAACTAGTATGGTATTTTGAGTTGAGATAGAAATTTACTTCACTTTTTGCAAGCTGCATGTCCTAGATATTGACATAAATCTAGCCCAGTGTCATTTTATAGTTAATAATGGATTTATGTTAATGCTTATTTTATCAAATCAGGTAAATTCACAAATATTTGAGGTGAAAAGTTGGGGGGGGAATGGTGGAGAGAGAGAAGCACATCTTTACAGGCACCTCTTAATGAAATTTCTGCCCTCCCCAAAAGCGTAAGTTCTACTAAGATGCTTAGGCATGCTTCAGCAGAAGCCCTAGAAAGTCAGATATCTTTACACGAGGTATTTTTGGAGCAATAAGAGTTTAGGTCAGCTTATGGTAACTGGACAATAGGGATAATAAATGTTTGTAAGTTTACAGCTTTTCCATGCAGGCATTTCTTTTGTTGGTTTTGGTTTGGTGATTTGGTTTTTTGTGGTGTTTTTTTTTTTTGCTTTGGGCATGCTACAAAAGAATAGTGTTTTCTGAAGGTCCAACATATTTTATTGTAAGTGGGTGGAAAGGCTACTTTTACCCATTAGGGTAGCTCTATAAGCAAATAAAGTTAATTTTGTTACTCTTCAAACTTCTATTTTTCCTGCATTTTTACTAAATTATTCCATTCATCAGTAGAAGACAAATTAATGTGTTGCAGTTGAAGACAGCTATTTAAGTGGTTTAAACCGTATGCTTAATTGGCATGTTAAAAGTTAAAGAGTCAGAGTCAACTCCAGTACATAAAAATGTATAAGCACATAAACTACGGCACTCTGTTCCAGGGCTCAAGAGGCATCTTGCCATCCACTTCATTAATCAATGCCCCAAGTTTCAACACTTGATGATTTACAGTCATCCTTCGTACATGCTCAACTGTGAGAAGATGCAAGTCTCTCTACAGTGAAGTAAACTTAGCACGCAGGTATCAAATTTGAGGCTAATTTAATTAGCCCTTTTGCTTATTTTAGTGGTTGCATGGTTTCCTATCCTAATCAAGAATGGGGCTGCTACTTCTGATATAGTTCAAGCCACAGTTGAGAAATGTAATTCTAATACTCAGAATAATTATATCTTTATTATAGTCAAGAGTGTCAATTATGAAAGGCTCCTTATGAAGGAAGACACCTATTCTTTAGAAAATGGATTAACACTGCACCTGATTAGGAATCAGTGCGATGTCCAGGAGACAGCGAAGAGAAATAAATTACTGTGGATTCCTGGGTGGAAATCTACTGGTGCCTCAGGGGTGAAAGGCTGTCTGAAGGGTAAACTGAACAGCAATGGAGAGTTCTAGTAAGAAGAAAGAAACAGAGCAGGGAAGAAGGGGAGGGGAATGAAAAAAAGAGGTAGGAAGGGCAACAGAGAGAAAAAGAAAGAACTTTTCCATCTGTTCCTTTTAAATTCTCCCCAGGACATATAATCTTGTTCAATAAATGCTATTTTTTAATTAAAGGGCCATATATCACTTCCAAACTCTTGTATTCATGTTTGTACCATCAAGTGTTCAGAATACTCTAAGGGGAAAGTAAAGAATTATTCTCTTTCCTCAGTATCCATGGCAAGATAAGAAGTGTAGCACACTACAGTCAGGATTAGGAGACCGGGACACTGTGGTGTGCTATGGGTAGTCAACAGGTGATCCATGGGACAGGTATCCAGTTTCCAGTTCCAGTGCAAAATATCCTGCCATGGACTAGCTAACTCAGAAGTATAACACAGTCCAACCTCGAGCTAAGAACATGCGTAATTTACCAGCCTAAACAGTATCCTGATGATATTCTTTGTCCTCTTGCAGAAGCTGTACAGTTTTCTTTGTACTCCGCTGTTGAGAGAGAGAATTGACTCAGAGGAATAGAGATCTTTGCTATGGCACAAGGCAGACAAGGCTGAAATCTTTCATCTGGTCAGGAAGTGCCCTACCTACTGGATAAATCTGTCCAAAAGCAAACATGATGTTTTTAAGTAAAAACTAGGTTGCCATCAGTAACATGTGTTTGAGATGTCTGAAAGAGGTAACATTAGTCTAATATAATAATTAAGCACTGAATTACTTGTTAGAATATTTAACTATTTTATTTCGTAACTATTTCACACAGAAATAGTCTTTAGAGCTTTAACCGCTAGTCTTGATTCTCTGCTCTAGTCCAACAAAATCTATTTTCTTAGGAGCTTGGCATTACCCTCCTTGTGAGTGCATTTTTAAGCTGCATCATCTTTTACCTGCGCTGTGTGGGAAGGGTAAACCTGAATGCCTGGTCTCAGGGATCTGGAGGGAGCTATTTCCATACGTAGGCCACTGAGCACCAAGTAAAACAGACAGGTTTTTAGAGGTGAACTGCCACCAGAGCAAAGGCAGGGCTAGTTGTTTGGCATTTGTAACCCATGTGGCTTGTGGCTTTACATCTGATTGGCAAACATTGACCAGAGTTTGTAGACTACAAAGACTGCATTGAAAGTGACTAGCACCGCTGTAATTAGGAAAATACAAAGCACCACACTAATCTCTGAGCAGCTACTGAGTGAATAGTCAGTCTAGCTAATATAAGCCCCAGAATCAGATGTCTTCTTAAAATCCATTACCATAGAATTCCCTTTAGAACTGTGGTTAGTTTCATCAATTCATGACTTCATGAACTAGCCAATTAATATGAGTGATGTCCTGACTTCCGCTCATAAAAACAATCTCTCTCTAATGCTAGTATAATTTGGAGATATAATACTCAAAGAAGTAACTTTCTGAACAGTGAGGATGGTGCTCTATAAGAGCTCATATACCATTATGGAAAACCTGGATCACCAAGGCAGTGAATACTCTTTTTGAAGGCATGCACTGAATAGCAAACACCAAAAATATTTAAGAAACACCTAAAGTACATACAATAATCAGCATCCATTAAAATATTTTATGAATTATTTTCTTCAGACTCAATAAGAAAGTAATAACAGAGATCTCCAGTTTCTCTGGATGTTTCCATATCATTTTATGCATAGTCTGTTACAGAGGACCATATTTGTTCTGAAGGCAGATATATTCACTTCAATGACAATCACATCTATTTGTTCTAAAAGTGAATATAACATTGAATGAATCAAATCAACAGAGGTATAAAATTGTAATTATTTCAATTGAGGCCCTAGATATGATAGTCACAGATCTTTTACAATGCATATTAATTATATTGTCATTGTTTTTCATAGTTTCCAATTACATTGTGAGGGATCTCAAAGGGGGGCAGAGATCAAAGCTATTAGAATATCAATACCAATCAGCATTGCTGATTCTTTCTGTTTACTTGACCTTTAAAGTAAGTAAGATTTCCTTGGAAAAAGTAGAAATTCTCATATCACTAGGCAGATTCAGTGGTTTAGGTTTTGTTGAATTTCTTCAAACTATTTATTTGATATAACTTAAAAGTGAGGACAATCACAGCCTGAAGTGATTTTTTATTATTCCTTTGTGGTTTTGTTTTTTGGGTTTTTTTTAAGTTTCCATTTGATTAAAAGTCATTATACTTCCTTGAGACGAGAGCTTTGGTTTTTTGATTTGGGAGATAATACCAACACTGACATTAGAACATAACTTGCAAGAGAGAAGTAAATATGATGAAGAGGAAATAAGCATCTGCTTCTTTAAAATATAATGTGTGCCATTGTGCCACGGACAGTCATTTTAAGAAAAACCATGAAAAGTATCAGATATTTTTCACAACCTGATTATTTTAAACTTGTCGCATATAGGTATACAGATGTCTTTAAATTTGTAGGTATGACAGCTTCACCAAAAGCAGCGACAATATATGCCTAGACATTATTTGGAGTGTCTTTATCCTATCACCTTTAATAGGACTTTTGACACTGATCCCCTGTCATTCGTTAGTGGAGATTCTGATGACAGGACACCACATACCCAGCCTGACTACCTCAGAGGCATGAGGCTTGGGGAGGTGGTAAACACCCTTAGCCGTTTCTACGATTTCATACAATCCAAGACAGTTGCATTAATCCAGACATGGAACAAAATATCTAGTTTGAGAGGTATTGCAGGATAGCTAGGTTGCCATTACACTCCAGAGAGGTTTTACACCCCTGGTCTTAAGGTCAGCCACAGAGATTGTAAAAGACACGTTTTAATGATTGCTTTCACCAGACTCAGGATCAGACCAGGAAACCTCTGGATCCTACATGTAGGGATCCAGCTATCTTCAAAATCCATCCTTCAATTAGAGACAGTTTTTGGACAAATTAATCCCGGACAATGTAACCCAAAGCCTTCTAAATTCAATTTCTATGTGGTATATGTTCTGTAAAGCAGTATTTTCCTCTGTGTCTTGACTAGAGAAGCAATTTCTTCATTAATATTATTCAACAAGTATATATGAAAAGGCAGCTTGGATATGCTTTCCATAGCAGTATGGTTTCAAATTCAGGCTTTAGTTACCTGTCGGTCCTAATTTTAGATTATAGAAGTCTGCTTAAGTTAAAATTCAAAATTAAGGACCTGCTTTGGTTTGTACAGATATTTTATTTTTTTTTAATTTTTTTTAGAAAGACTTCTGAACAAATATCTGGCAAAAAACCCCCTCCCAGGCTTCCTCACATTAAAGTAAATGAAAGTGTGTGAGATAATTTAAATGACTTGATATTCCTTAAACAACTTTCCCAATTCGTTCTGCCACTTTTTTACTTTATATTTGGGTTTATTGTTTTGTCTCATCTAGGGTACTACCCTGACATACAATCAGTTATTCTCATTTCTGTGGGATTTCTCACACTGTGAAATTAAAGAATGAAGGATATCAGAAACAAGTCATCAGCATATTTTAGCTTTCCTAAATGTCCATGGAATAGATTTACCTGAGCTTAAATAGTGTAAGTAGGTAATAGATGTATCAGTCTGTCCAAAAATGTCTGTGGTCATTAGAGGTCAAAACATAGGAGAGAAAATGTATTTCAAAAAAGAGGCTATGCAGGTATGAGGTTCATCATAACCAAAAAAAGTACCATACAATAAATATCCTGCAGATGAAAAAATCTATGGAACTATCAGCAAATGAGCTCATATACACTTAATTTTCTGTCTATACATCTCTGTATTAAGTTCCACCCTTCTCCTGTTTTAGGGAATACCACACTGAAAGAAGAATCCAAACATCTTTGTAATTTTGCCAGGACTGAGAGAGTTCTGATTCATAATTTCTGAAACAGAGATAGCAGGAAACAAAATATATAAGAATTCCAGCAAGTATTTTTTGTTTCTTCTGTGGGTTTGTTTTGAAAAATGGAAATCTGTGAGCAAATAAGGTTATCGAGGTCTAAATAATTCCTGTACTCAGCCACATCACTTGCAGCTTCTCACACAGCTGCATATTATTTACATGCACACACAGATACGTTGTGTTATTCTTTAATTTTGTCATACATATCTAGTGTGCATTGATAGGAGATATCACACGAAGCATGCGAAGTGATAGACTGATTTTCCCTCCTTGGTGAGATTTTCCTCACGTGAATGGATATAGTGTTTAGAGGGGTTACATAAGCACAGATATATACACTGACATCTTAAAAAACAGCACTTTTTCCTCATATCCACAGGAAGTTACACCTTCCTGCTTGTCTCTGCCCTACCAACTCATTTAATTTTCAGACCTATCTGATCTGGTCCATGTGGGAATCACCAGAGACATCACAGCAGCTTCCCAACCTCTTGGGAATCTGCTTGCTTCTTTTTCTTATGCTACTTCACTTTGTCCTCCAAGTAAGAATTCAAATGTCAATCATTTTTTGTTCAATTTCATGGGGTAGAATCACAAAAATGGCAACCAATCCAATTGCAAATTACTTGATGAATCTTCTTTGAAGAGTTGCCAATAATGCTAATCATCAAATGGTTGAATTCAGCTCTGTAGAAATGCATTTGTGAAGAACAGCAATCTCTGTGACTTTGACAAAGGAACTGCTGACTTGCCTCACTGTTTGTCTTTTGATGTGAAAGAGCAAATCGATTTATAGAGCTTTTGCTTGCAGATGTAGGATATGATTAGTATGCAGAAAGACCTTTCTACAGTGTCATTTGTTTATTTAGCTGTCTCTGCACTCAACCCTGATTGTGTATACTTAATTAATGTATACAAAGCTAAAAGAAATAAAATCCTGGAACCATGATCATAGAATACTGTACTACATGTCATTCGTCACCGTGAAAATGCTATTTATATTTTATTGGCTACAAGGAAGGGAAATGCATACATTTAAAAAACTGTTTCAAAATGTCCTTATGTTTGCCAAAAGCAGCCAGCTATATTTACACCAAAAAAGTGCCAATGAAAGCATTTCAATTTAAGTAGGAGGTTCTTTTTTTCCCAGTGTTTAAATTTTTATTCCAAACAGTTGTTGAGTCTTTATAAAAAGGTACCTCTGATGCCTTCTTGAGGTCAAAGTACTCTGTAAAACATCCTAAGAGACCTGAATCATCCCATTCTTCAAGGCCTTCTGCTTCTGTTGTTTGGTAATTTTAGCTGAGAAGGAGTTTAAAGAGGAAAGGAGAGACACTAGAGACCTTCATGTCAATAATGAATGATCAATAGAAGTCACACACTAGAAAATTGACATTCAGTCAGCAATTCTGTGTTATTCATGCACATTTTACATTGTCTGTTCAGGTTTGTGGTGGGGAAAGTAGATACAGAAAGGCAGAAAAATTTAGAAATCATCAGAATACCAAATAATGGAATCCAGAGTGACATCTAGTGACATGCTGTATAAGAAGCAAGAACATTTAATTACTGAAATATACTGATTTTACTAGTCATATTAATTACAGCTTTCCAGAGAAATTCCTTTAAAAATGTTGCAGAAGTTTCTTAAAATATGCATTCCATAAGCATATGTGGCCTTTCACAATTCAAATTACTGAAATGTTTGCTTTTGTCTGTTGTAAGCAGCAAATAATTTTGAAGCAAATTTTCTACAGAAACATTTTAGTAGTTCATTAATACTTATTCCAATAACTAGTTTATCGGTATGGATTCACCTTATAAATAACTTCATGAACTCATCTGCAAGACCTTAAACTCTTATGTTCTTCAGCCATGAGCACTGACTCAAAATAATAAGCTAATTATTCTATCCAGGCTTCTGTACCATATTTTTCAAGATGGCAGATTACTATCTACATGAGCAAATTGTGTTTGACCTTCTGTTTTAAACTTTTTCATGGTATTAACTGCAAAATTCTGGTCACTGAAAATGCTGTAAGGAAGGAGATTTCTATTAGAGAGTTGAAATCCAGAATACCCTGTTCTCAACTCAGTGTCCATCAAATATTTACAGGGATGACAACGCCCTTAATTTCTATGTCACGAATAAGCAAGAGAAATTAATGTCATTAAAAGAATGAGATGATCTTCAAAGATTGTGGAATAATGAAATACTGTAAGGAATCAAATAGAATTCTCCAGGTATAGCTCTTAAATAACATAGAAATACCTTTGAAAATCACTTGTAGATTATGTTAATGATACTACACTTCTGTAAATAAGAAAGTGAAGAAATCACTCCGTGGACTAAAATAATTTTGTGGGTTGTAATGGATGAATGTAGAAGTTACTTTAATCAAATTTGCTCCTTTAAATCATATCTTTGTTCATTTTTCAACTTCAATATATAAGAAATGTTTGTCATTTTCATATTTTCACTAAAATCATTACAGCACAGAGAGGAGGCGAGAGAAAAGATATCACATATTAGACTGATTAAGCTTCCATGTCAGTAACTTTAAATCAACAAATCAATTAATGTGAGAGAGAAAAAAAGAACACTTAAAATATTTGGACAAAATAAGTCTATATTTGTCTCTGGGGCTCCCTTCTTTCTAGGTAAGGAACCAGGGTAAATTATCTTACAAGTATATTGCATTTATTGCTTAACAGTCACATGATGGAGACAGATTTTAAAATTAGTTGATTGTATAGAGACCTCCGTCACTATGCTCACTAGATTTCATTGTTTTGTTATGGGTTTTCTCCTTCTTGTCCTACATACTTGGACTTTTAAAACTTCCTTTTGGAGACAGTTACCACTTTACTCAGGTGTTCATTCACTTGAAAATCTAGAAGGTGCAAGAACACCTCTAGGTTGCATTTTCCTGCAAATGCTCAATTCTACAAATAACAAGCCTCAGACACTAATTTCAAACAGTGAAATACTAAGTGATAGTTTTAATTTCACTGTACAGTGCACCTGTCTCTTCTTTTTTTCTTTTTTACTTTTAGAAATTCAGGATTATTATGAGTATCTAAGTCTTTGGTGTCCTCCCCCTTCCTTATGCTCTTCTAGAGAAGTGTAGAATGTGATACGCTGGCCAGGTAAACTGAATTCAGCTGTTTTTTTTCATTGACATAGAAGAAAGTAGATTATGCATACAATGAATTTTTACTTTTTGTCTTCATTCCACAGAGCCCTCCATTCTGTGCATATATCCAGTAATTTTCTTTCTTCTATCCCTTGAAAATCCTTGTCCCCATACTCTACACAGCAGTTTCTCTTAATTTCTTCTCCCTACCTTTTCCCTGCCTTCCTCACACTTAAAATCCCTTCCAAAATTCCTCTTCTGTATCCTCACTACTGAGAACAGTTTATCTTTAACATTAGCAGAAACAAACCAAATAACCAACCAAAAAACTAGACAAGCATGCCACAAAAACTCAAATAATAACCCTCAAAAGAGTACATCCCTTTTAACAACCTCAAATTGCTTTCAGTGCTATGACATCAGATCATAATTGACCATCCTTCAACATTTATTTCCCAACAAGCTTAGGGAAAAGCTGTCTTCCTTCACAGCCATAAAGATGAGAAGAATACAATTCCATCAAGAAACAAGGCAAAAAAAATGTTTTTTTCAGAAATAAATGTATTAATTAAAAAAAAAATTAGAAAACAGGTTTTTTAGTTGAACTTCTCCTATGGTTTCAGCAAAACCATTTTGGCTTTATTTACACAAATGAAAACAGCTGCAGTTCTATTCTTAGTGCACACCACCTTGGTTGTGACCTTCTTAACACATAAAATCTTTCACTTCTGGACTGAGAAGTGGGAAAGTTGTCAAACATATAGAAACACAGCAGTAGTAGAAAGCCCTGAATTGTTGGGTGTTACACATCACTTAAACCTTTATTTTCTTTTTCTTTCCTATTTTTTTCCTTCCCCAACATGCTCAGAACTCTCTGCCATCCTCTTTGCTTCTTTGCCATTTCCATCATCTCCCCTGCATTTCATTACTTAAGGACAATTCCTCCAGTTTTGTCCCAGGTAGTTGGTCTCTTCCTCTTGCTGTGATCAGCACTCATATAAAACAAGGTACTTCTAGCACAAAACAAGACTGACAAGTGCAACACAAAACCTGAGTTCCAGTATTCATATGATGGCAGTCACAGGGACAACTGGATTGCCCCATGAAATCTGAGACCCTCAGAAGATGTTCCTTTAAGTAAATAGAGTTAGTTCAAATATGTCATGCCTTGCACTTTCTCTGTAGCTGCTGGTGCATTATTTTCCTAAGAATGATGATCTAATTAAATAGGTTTTGGCATAGACTCACAAAATCTGCGCTTATTTCCTTCACTCAAATTCTTTCATAACTGCAGGAGAAAAACTATTTCTCAATAGCTCTTCAGTGCATAATGAACATTAAACAGGAAATACCAGCTCAATGCACCTTTATTATTTTTTAGATGTCGAAAAGGTGTAGACCAAGACAAGAATTTATTAATGGATTTGAGAGCCTAATGGCCCTAGGCTTCTTTCAAAAACACAAGCCAGGAGAGGGATGTTCTCAGCATGTTTGTGCAACAATCTGATGGAATCACTTCTTATATTTTAATCATAGTCTTCAGATTAATGACTGACACAAGAGTATGTAGAATTCCTGGACTGGTTTTCTAGTTCTCATTTTGATATCATTACTATTAATGTTCTCTTAATTTTCCTTATTCTCATTAAGGTTGATAATCTCTCACAGATATCAGAAGTTTTTATGTCTTGCTTCATTCTTCACCCACAATGCTGTAAAACTTTCAAGAAAAGCTTGATTAATTAATTGTATGAGAGAAAGGGGAACCACAATCTCTGACCCCAATTTTAACCAAAGTGATTGCTGCTTTCCTTCTCTGTTTTGTGTGTGTGGGCATGCATGTTATATTTGTTGTGAGAATGTCCACCCAACTGAGATGGAAAAATGTCATGTCTGAGACTGCTGAAAAATATTGGGGAAAAAATGTGGAAAGCAAACAAATAAAACCCCCAAACGTCACTGGTTTGCAAAAGCAGAAGACTCTTTTAAGCATTGTGCTCTAGAACTTACTCCTCCTTGCCCCTTTGATATCTCTCCTTTGATCCTTCCTCAGTCCTTTTAACAAAGGAGCAGGGGTAAATAATAAGAACTTTAGATAAACTAGTGCCCATTTTAAATCATTGTCCAAATTATCAAACACTGAATACAGACAGACAATATAAGTACAAGTATCTTCCTTTTGCACACACTGATGATAAACAACTTAAGAGAAACAAATATGCAAACACAATCATGCAAATGCAAACATTAAGGGAGCATACAGGTCAGGGTTCTAGTGCCAACTATGTTTAAATTGGAGAGGGGAAAGAGTGACAGATGCACTACTATTCCAGCAAAAAAGATCATGTAAATCACAAAGCACTTATACTGCTGCTCTTCTAGATCTGCAAAGGCAGAAGTTGCTTTATAACCAGAGACTTGCAGAACATCTTCTGTCTTTTATTTTGTTTTTTCAGCTGATAATTTTGAAAATCGAGTTAGAAATCTTCTGTCTAAACCTGCTATTAATGCTTAACAATACTAGTCTTTGACTTCAACCAAAATAAATACTAGATTTAATATTCTGAAATTAAATATAATTAAAGAAAATCTGTAAATAGGCCTGTGTTGGAAAACACAGCAGAAAAAAAAAAAACTGCTGAACTTTATAAATCCACTGCTGCAAAAGCAGTGTGTGTGATTGCAAGGCTAGGCTCACCTGCTGCTGTTTCCAGTGCCCTGTGAGCAACCTGAGTGTGGTGCTTTGGCGCTGCCTTTGGGAGCTGTAATAAGAACTGTACTGCGGGAACCAAGTGTGGCAGCATTTACAGCCCCTTAAGGACATGATTTTGTATTCTCCCTGACACAGCCATAAAAGAACAGTTCCTCTGACAGAACGTCTTCGGGAAACTTTCAGTTCAGATGGTGTTTCATATAAAAAATGGAGACTTGCGGTTTTGAATAGACAAGGAAAATATTAGAAAGAAACTATTAGATAGGAAATAAAACTACACAGCTTCTAATTTTCCTTCTCATATCAGGGCCAGAGATATCCAATAATCTGCATGCAAGAGTCTTGGGGTTCATTTTCTCCCAGAGGCACTTGGATCTTGGCATTGATCTTTTCTCCAACACAGGTTTGACTCAGCCTTTTCATCCTTGACTAAAAAAGAACTGATATCTTCTTTGCATACCCAGTCCAAATTTTTTCAAAAGCAAGACCAAGAGAAAAATAGAGCAATAGAAAATTACATGTCAGACAGAGAATTTCTACCAAGCACATAAATGCTTCCTTGGAGTTACCTGACTTCTGACATCCATATGGAGATACTGGATGAAATTTACCGCCTTGCATGCCAATGAGAAGAATAGTTTTTAATGCAATATCTGATTATCCTGCTAATGGTCCATTTCCATTTGACCGTTTTATTGCACAAATGATAAAATAAAATTACATAGCACTGTATTTAAGTGGAAGACAAGCCATGTGGATTCTAAATCTGAATATTTTATATAGAAAGATTGACAGAATAGGTGACTCGTATAGGACACTTTCAAAGGAACAGATTCCAAGTAAAGAATTTTTCTTTTAAAGATACTAAACACAAGCAAATTTAAGACAGAAAAAAAGCACTTTAAAAATCAGTTCAAACACAATTGTTAAATATAGGAACTTTTCTTTTCCCCCGTCCTATAAAACTAATTCCAATTTTGGGGATTTTAAGGGGATATTAAGATATATCTGAAAACTTCTCCAGTACTCCCACAGATGCCACAGGACATTGTATGCCCCAAATGCGAGACAAGGATGATGACTTCAGAAAAACATTGCGTAGTGTAATGGTGCCCTCACTGCTTAGCCTATATTATAATTCATTTCTACTTCTAAATGTATATAATTACATTTTAAGATGTTCCTTAGACGAAGCCTCGTGTAATTGCTATGATTCTGCTTAATAATGAATGCTCTGAGAAACAAAACAACAGATCCAAATAAAATATCCCTCCTTAAAGTGTAAGTCAAAGGCTATCCACATAGAAGACTGAAAAATAATCAGATTTTGCATTCCATCCTTTCAACAATACAACTGCACTTTCAAATATGCTTTGTTGTTTTCTTTTAATTCACAAAAATTAATCTTATAGATGTAGATGCCAGATTTGCATTAATTAAAACTCCACTGTAGAAGCCAGGCTTAATTGCAATCAAATTTGCTTAATTATGCATGGCGAGAGATTCCCAATTGAGAAAGGTTTTAGTAAGGATTTTTGTTTTTTATACTGACAAAATAAATTGAAATTGTCATTTTTTGTGTTTTATGTAACACTTGTAAATAATTTGTGGAGCACCTTAAGTCTTCTATGTAAAGCAATGTTATTGCTTAAGTAATTATAACAATCTGCATTTTTCATTGTTAATTGTGGGTGTCAGCCTCATTAATTTTAATTTACAGCCTGTAATGAAATTAAGAAAATTTTGTGCTGATCTGCTGAAACTTGTCTTATAGAAAGTTACTTAATAAAACTGAAGTTCAGAAAAGTAAGGAATTTGTTCATACATTGTCAAGACAAGTAACAAATGTTCATTTTTCTCAGAAGTTTTGCTTCTAATTTTAAATCAATATGTAGTAAAGCAATTTGTGTCAGAAAGTTTGAGAAAGTTCAATCTGCAAATTTTTCACTTCAAAGAGTAATTACATAGAATGTACACATAATATGCAGTTTTATTTATAACAGATAATATGTCACTGCACTGAAAAAATTTGTTGTAACTCTATTCTATTGTTCGTGTCACAGGACCAATTTTCTTTCCCTTTCTAAAACAATGGGGTTTTTTTCTGCACATTTCTGAAACTTCCATAAACCACAATATTCCTAAAATGAAACATAACAACCTAGTCAAAAGCCTGTGTTCACATTGTCTATGGCCCCCTTACTTCAAGTTTCTTTTTAACATACTCTCTTCTGCTCTTCAAACTTCATCCCTTCAAAACTATATCCTCCCCTTCCTCTGTTCTGCTGAGCTTGCATCAGCCCCAGCCATGCAAGAAAACAGAAAGATACGGCTTAATTACTCTGCAACTTTATTAATTTAATTTATCTGGGGACTATCCAGCAGCAGTTTCTATAATACAGGTAATAAATTTTTCATTAATTATTTTCACTTATAGGAGGGCTGCCATCAGCTTTCATTCCCTGTGGTAGCAGGTCCTTGGCCCTCTGTGTGTGATCCACCACCATCGTTAAATGATGGATAGGAAGGATGGCTTCTCATCTTGTCACACTAGACTTTGAGAGTCCTGCTTCCAGTACCCACCTCCTTTTGAGGAAGCTTTTGGATTTTTCCTTTACTAATGCAGGTTTTCTGAGGAAGCAGATCTTCTAGGAGTATCTGAGCTGGATTTAACGTGGAGAGGCAGATGGCAGGAGCAGTGGGCTAGACAGTCAGAGCTCTATCCCCTTCACAGATTAACAAGGTCAGTTAGTTGGCCTGAGCTCCCTTGACCTGCCAAGTTATCCACAGAACTTTCACCCGTCTCAATGATTGACTCCCAAAACCTGTGAAGGGAGGTGATGCTTAAGGGAACTACAACTCTTTTTCCTGGATAGTCTGCTAAAACAATCAAGGATCAAATTTTTACACTGTATATCTCATCTCAGATGTTCCACTTTGCTCATTTTAATATTCCCTGTGCTATTTCATTTTTTTTGTTTTTACCGGAAACTCTCTCATTTTTACTGGATTTGCTTGTCTTGCTTTCTTAATTGGTGTTGAGAAGCATTTATTGTTATGATCCTGCGCACACTTGCACAATGCTTTGGATGGAAAAGCATCATATGGTACCATGAAATTAAATGCAAAATCTTTGAAGGAACATGAATGGCAGCAGGCAAGTTGTGGGGAAAGGTTGTTATTTTTCTAGTATACGAAGACATTTCTCAAATATCTAACACATATAATAAATGCGTAAAAGTACAAAAATTATAACATGCAATATTCCTTATATATAATATTAGATAAGGTATAAAATAAATTAAATATTAAGCTTTTTTATATTTACCTGCCTTTTATAATTTCAGTCTGAACAAGTGGAAGCTAGAGGGATAGAGGAAGCAATAATAAACCCATGACTGTGAAGGTGTGAGAAGAACTCCTCAGCTTTGTTCTGCTCTTTGTTGTTACTTTTTCTATACATAGCTCGCTACTTTAACTAGACATGAAAATGGAAAGCATAGTCTTCTAAAAGAGATGAGTCCCAGAACATACTGCATGATCTAGCATATGCTTGACCCACCACAGCAGTACAGGTGAGTTATAAAAACACTGAAGCATATAACTATTTTAATATATCAGAGATAAAATATTTTAAAATTTCTGAGGTGATACTTCCTCACAGAATATAGGGGGGTGTCTGTGTGCTTGGTTTTTTCTTTTATTTTTTTTTCCTATTACCCTGTAATTAAACCATTTTCAATGTGCTTTTCAATATGAGCTAAAAATATATAGCAAAGTCTTCCCAAGATTTGCCAGAGATGATGGATGAAGTCCAAAGCAGATTTCCACTCCTATGTTTGAACTAAGATTTGGTGGTCATAACAATTGATGGTCTTTTAGTGTGCAATAAAACGGAGAACGTAATTGATCTGATGTGTTATAAAAATGCACAGAATTAAAACCAAGCAGTAATAATCTAGGCTTCTAATATCAAGCACCTAAGCACTTTTTCCTTTTTGAATGGATGGCAACTGATACTTATGAACTTCAGTGGTCTCCTGAATTTTGACACTACTTCTGAGGGCTGTGTGCAGAGCCATACCAATAGCAAATGAGTTCCAAACTACATGCAACTTAATTTCAGTGCTACTTATGACCTTTCATATCATCTTCTGATAATAAATGTTACTTCTGAGAGCAAGAGTAATAGTGAAGTACAAAATAAGCTGGGCTCTTTAAAAGACTGAAAAATATTACATGTTCTAAGGATATCTACAGATCTAAGTCTTCTGATCATGAACGTCTGCTACTCCCCGGTGTTCTAGTGAGCTGCCAAGATGTAGAGATGAGGTCTGATAGGAAAGGTATGGTAATAACAGTAAAAACAAAGCACATTTTTTAAATGATGGGGCATTTAATATGACATAGTATATAATTTTAAATTTTAAAGCCGGTATGGGTACAGGGTCAGGGGCCAATGAGGATGGTCACTAGCAGCTTCTGAGCTGGTTGTACTGGGCCCTCCCACAGGCACCACCTCAGCCTTCCATTTTTGCCATCCTCCCAGTGGCAGCAGTTTTACTTTGGGAATCAGTCTTTAATGTTTTTTATTCTTTGTGGCTTTCCAACCTATCACTGTCCTTTCTTCATTGTCCTCCACCCCTTTGTTTCCCTGAGCAAGACCAGAGCAGGTTCAGCTGCTCATTTCTGACACAACCAGATTCCATTTTGCCTTCCTGCCTGTGACAAATCTTGTCAGCTCTTCACAGACAGGATGTATTTAATCTCTTACAAAACTGATAATCTCTAACATTTTCCAGTATACTCAGATGCTTACCTAATAATTTTAGCATTCTGCTGAGGTGCACAGCAGCAGTACGCGTAACAAATTACCAAGGGGTACTTCTGAATCCCTGTGTGTAAAGTTCTCCTTACATTTTTGCAGGTGCTGGTAGGGGGAGAAAAACCCACATTCTTTGTTCATCATGAAATCACAGAATGGTTTGGGTTGGAAGAGACCCTAAAGATCATCTCGTTCTAATGCTTCTTCCATAGGCAAGGATACCTTTCACTACACCAGGTTGTTCAGGACCCCATCCAAGTGGTCTTGAAGGCTTCCAGGGATGAGACAGCCATATCTTATCTGACCGACCTGTGCCAGGGGTTTTTTTGTGACATTTCCACATATCCTGTATGAGCCAGCATAGCAGAGTACCAGTTTGTCCTGTTGTCAACAAATCTGTTAACATTTCAGGTAATATTCAATCATATTTTACAGTTCTTTTCTTTCTATTAGCAAGGCAGGAGCACATTAATGACTGTGAAAAGTGAATGAATAACATAAAAAAAGATAAGAACAGAGAAAAAGAAAATGAAAGAGAAAGAAAAAATCAAGCCCAAAAAAAAAGCAAGAGAAGAAGTAAAAAAAAAAGGAAAAATCTTGTTTACAAAAGAAGTACTTTGGTATTCTTATTTAATTATCAGTGGATACACAGGATGGAGTAAAAAGCTCTATTTCAAAATTGTGACTTAATGACAAGTTGATGTGTAATATTTTGCCTGAAGACCCAGACAACATCGTTAAGAGAGAGACAAGTAAATTGTAGGTAAGAAATAAAAATAAATGTTTCCACACCTCTGACATAACTGTAAAAGTTAAAAGACTACTGATAAATTTGAGACAAATGACTATTGTTCTGGCAAAATAAGGAATCTTAACTCATTTTTGGATAACAGTATTGCCAACTCTTGCAGTTTTATTATTAGCCTTATGATATTTGATGCTTCTCTTATAGACTTAGCTGCTAGATTTATACTAATTAGGAGGCTATTAACTTCCATTAAAAAAATCATGTTTCCAGTCTTGATATCTAAGCAGAAAAAACCCAAATAATTTCCTAAAACTGTGAAAGATAGAAGTCAAACAAGGAGAGCTCCAAACAGCTAGTAAAAAAGCCCACAAACCAACCCAAACCTATAAATTCTGGAAGCCTTACTCATGATTTCTCAGTACTTGACAACACTATATTAACTATAATTAAGTTAGAGATTTATTTGGTATTAAAAATGGAAAAGCTGATAAGAAGCTTCTGCAATGAAAAAGCAAAACCTGATGAAAATCAGCCAAAAGAAGGTGAAATTAAAAAATATTTCAATTTGAGGTGGGAACTTTTACTTTTTTAGTTTCTTCCAACAAACAGTCCTGCATAGTTTTTCATTAGGAAAAAATCTGACTAATTTTAAAACCTAGTTTTCAGAACCTGACTTGTTCCACTGGCAACAAACCCAATCTACTATCATAATTTTGCCATCTTAGGGATCTGTAAATATTGCTTTTCAGCACTATTTTAGTCTTCTCAGACTCCAGTAATTTGATGTTGTTTAGGTGACACAAGACCATACTGCTAGCAAGATGACTTGAGTAGACAGCTCTATTTTTTTCCTAATTTTCAAGAAAAGTGCATAATTTAGGAATCACGCTCAGCCAGTTGCCAAAAATGCAATCACTTCCCTCGCTCTCAAACACTCTCTGGTAAAAGACAAGAACTAAAATATTGGGCCATATGAACCAACTCTGCTTTCCTGCAGCACAGTCCATCCCATCAGGGGGGTGGATTTGTGAATGGTTATTCAAATGCTGGGCAAGTCATGAAGAATTCCATCCACATTGTTTAGACAAAGCATACAACCCCTGGAGGCAGACCATATTAAGTCCAATGATAAATTAAATAAAGAATACAATCTCAATAGTGTGTGCAGCTCTATCATTTCCAAGAAATAACAACAATGGCCATTATAAACTGAAAAAATCCAAGGAGATTCCTCGATTTCTACCTGTCAAATGGATATTTTTTTATGGTGCTGTCCCTCCTGTAATATTTTGACGAAAAATAATTTCTGTCTGTGTTTAAACTTGCCGTTTATGTTGACCAAATACTGCTTCACCACTATCTGAGAGTCCAGATCTTAATTACCAGGGCAGTACTCCAGGATTCACTGGGTACAATCACTTTTGCTGTAGTGAAACCATAGTTGTTCCTTAGCTCCTGACTGGTTGGATGTAATCGGCACATTATAAGTCCTTCAGGTCTATTTGTCTCCCAATGCCTGAAAGCCCTATCAGATTTGAACCTGGCAAAAATAATTCCAGGAACAGACACTCCAGCCTGACCAAAAACATCATTATTGTCAAATTTTGACAGCCCAGTCAGAACTTCAGTCCCGTAGTCTGCTGCAGTAATGCTGTCAACTGAGTATTGCTGAGAAGAAGCCTCCAACCCCAAATATGAGTCATATATTCTGTGTAAAGCAATCTGCATGTTCTGGCTGCCATCTCTAACACTCAGCTCCAGCACAATAGTGTCTAGGGACGTTGTAACAATTGCTGGATGAGCTTTGGCTTCTTGTCCCTGTAGCTCCTGCATCCTGCTCTGGTCTCGCACTCTTGAGTTGTGGATGGAGTGGGAGATTCAGACAAAGTTTACTAGAGAAGCCCTGCCACTGAGCCACAAGGACACCTTTTCATCCTAAACTCTCTTCTCAGAGAGGAGTCTGTGTGTGATTGGGTCCAATCTTAGTCCCAGACTTTGTCAGTAATTTAAGTAACTTTGTCCCACAGAATCTTAAAGTCTGGCAGATCAGATATATTTACATTAAATTAATTAATTTTTAATGGCAAATGTTTAGTCAAAAGATCTTAATCAGAATTATTTATTACACAGTATAAAAGCTAAAACTTCTAGTAGTGTATGGCATAGGATAAGATATGATACTATACGCTGCTATGATACTATATCAAAGTAAGTATATTAAAAACAATTATAATAAAGCTAGCAAAAAGAAAGAATTATTAAGCAGAGATTGATGTAACTCACCACACCAGTGCTCATGGGCAGATCTCTTTTTCTCACCCTTGAGGAGTATCCATGGTGGGCATCCTCTTACCCAAGGGAGAAAACTTCATACGCACACTCCAAGGAGGAATATGTTAGAGGAACCCAACTGTATGATTTTACAGTATACAGTGATTGACTGACAGTCATATGTCTCCAGGTCACCTTAGCAGCTTAGCTGCCAAATCTTTGCCTCGCTATCAGGGCATTGATTTGGGGTTAGTTGCCAGACTGGTTTTAGCATAATTCAACACCAAAACCAGCACATGGACCCCCTCTCAGTCCAGCGCTAATAGATTTGCAAATAGGACATTGAGTTGCTTGACCACGTTCCACGGCAAAGCATTCAGGGCAAAGCATCCTGCTACACACTGTAGGTATGATTTGAGACCTAGCTCTCCCCGAGCTTTTCACAGATACCACTTGCCAGCAATAGCTTGTCCACATGCCCATGTTTCTGTGACAGGCTGAGAATACCTGCCGCTCTGAGGTCCTTTTCATCTTTCAAGGAGAGGACAATTTTTCATACCTCTGCTGGCCATATGCAGTCCTTACTTCTGTGCAATTCTGTCCCAAATTCACTCCCTGATCTCTACATTCAGGCATAAGAAGAGAGGAAGGACTCTGCATTTTCCATGTTCCCTCTTTGACAGAATACCTTTTTGAAATCATTACAGCATTACCCACAAGCTTCTCATTTGGCCTACCTGCAGATACACTCTTTGGATTTTTCTGCTCAGCCCTAGTGGCTGCCCTGGATCTAGAGCCAAATAACTTTCCTTGAGGTGAACAAACCATCATTAGCTCTCCTGTTTCTTTCTCCCTTTCATCACTGTTTTCTTGACCAAGGGCCCACCATGGGAAAGGCTGAAGTGACTGACGTTTAGCTCTACCTCTCACACAGGAAAAAGACCCTCAGCCCACAATGGCCACTTCGGAAGGGATAAAGTACTAAAAGAGTGATGGGTGAGAAGATTTCCTCAGTCCTCTGGCATAATTTAAAAAAACCAAGATTTTCAGAATAATTCTTTCCATTGGTTTCTTGGTGTGTATTACTAAGGAAGTGAGGCTAATGAGTGCAGGAATTGGCTATCTAAGAATAGCCAATGCTAAGAAATGTATGTGTGCGTTTCAGCACAACTGAAGAAATAAGATGATAAAGCTCCTCTTTCAGAAGCTATTTTTATGGAATAAATAAAGTGGTTGTTTTGGAACTGAATTTTCTTCGCAGAAAATTTTGGAGTAATTCTTCAAATTATTTGACTGACTGACTGAGTATCTTAATAACAAATTACACATTACCCTTACCAATCACCATTAGCAAGTCATTAGCATGTTTTTTGGGCTTTTTTTTAAGAATTTAGGGGATGTCTTGAGAGTTACAGTTTGTTACAATGACTGAGAATTAAATAAAAAGTAGTGCAACATTTAGGGAATTGTAATATATATGGCAAGGGAAAAACCAACAACCTTTCTGTAACTGAGAATTGTGCCTCTCTAATGTGTTAGAAGGTTCTGAAAATATTAATAAGGCAGTAGACGAACATGACCCAATGGACATAATTTACTTAGATTTCAAAAAGCTTTAGAAAAGGTCTCTCATAAAAGAATATTAAAGATAATAAATAACAATGAAGTAAGGGGCAAAGGCTTGTCATGGATTAAAAAGTGATTAAATGATAGGAAATAAATAGTTATAACCTCAAAGAAGAGATATATTAATAATGGAGTGTCTCAGGGGTCAGTACTACGATCAAGTTGTTTAATGTATTTTTTTAATAATTTGAAGTAAGAGGATTGCAAGGTGGCAGAGTTTGCTGATGACTCTGTACTATTGAACAAGTAGCCACTTGCATAACCTCCTACTCATTACAGTAGTCTAAAAATCTATCTGTACTGCTCTGAAAATCACTGACAACAGGAATGCCTGTGCATACCATTAGGGAACAAATTTCTCTGTATGTCATCTGTTCAGCTCTGTCTTAAGAGGGACACAGTGAATGGTTACATTCTGGAAAACCTAAGGTAGGAACTGAGACAGAGGAGAGTGTACACTTGGCCTTCCCTGTAAAATGTTTGTAAGACATGCCTTCAGTACATCACCTTCAGTAAAATTGATAGTTTTTCTGCATAATTGAAGAAAACTGAAATCAGATATATAGCATGCAACAACCACATATTAATCCTTCCAACAGAAAGTTTGTATTATTCCTTTCTCAAATTATGGATATGTTTGAATGGTTATGGGTTTGTCTCCTAAAGGACGCCACATTTAAAGATGACAGGTCAGGCTTCATCGCAAGTAAATGTGAAACTCTGGATACATTTATCCAAAGTGGAATTAAAAGTTTGTGACACAGAAAAAGAGAAGTTATATTCCACAGTTTCTTCCTAAAATGTGAAGAAGTAACAACAGTCACTCAGAGAATTAGCTCTGGTCAAACACAGTTCCAGTCCTTCATACAAATTCCATCCCTTCAGAACACAGTCTGTTTTATTCATCTGTTCTAGGCACAGATACGGAGCTTTATCCACAACTTTGCCTCTTGTTGCTACCTTTGCAGAAAAAAAGTGTGCTGATACTAGGTGACTGAAGAAACAAGAGGAGATAATGTAGGCAGACCAAAAAAAAATGCTATTATTGAAATACAGTACTAATCCAGACTTTTTATAGGCCAGTTTCAGCATTTGGACTAACACAATTTTTATCTTATGCAATGCAAAATAATACCAAATAAGCCTTATCATCTAGGACACCAAATTATGGCTATCCAAACTGCAAAGTATTTGTTTCATTATGTGTAAACTGCAAAATTATCTGATTATTTTGGGAGATAACCTGAAGTATTTGACAGTGGCTTCATTTGTAAGCAGAACACTACCTTCGAAAGGCCAGCCATTTAATCCATTATATGGTTCTCCATTATTCCAAATATCATGGGAGAAATTCTGTCTATGCACGGGTTGAAACAACTTGCAGCAACTTAGGTGGTAGTTAAAGCCACTCAGCAAGGGACCTGACTTTGGCTCATGTGTTTTACATGTCTGATGAAATGTATAGTCTTAAATGCATTAAGTTTAATCAGGCAATTGATTTCTGAATTTGTAAAAAATAAATTAAGGGATCTCCATTTCAGTCTTTATTTTTATTTTTAATAAGACATTAGATAAAAATTCTTGTTCATTGTCAGCTGGTCGAGAATTATAGTATGTCGCAGTATAACCACAAACAAATATAATTACAAATATCAAGGGAAATTTAGGCCATAAGGCAAAATGAAAAAAGAATTTGACTGTGGAAAATTAAATTAATAAAACATTAAGGCACTAAAATGAAACCTATTGCCTCTTATAACTAAATTGTTTGCATAGCTAAAATAAAGAAACAATCCCAGTGTTTGCATTTATGAATGTTACACGGCAGTCAGCAGGTAAAGGAGAGAAAGAGTGCAGTAAAGGTTATCATCTCCCATCCATTTCTCCTACAGATCTGAACAATGAAAATAATTTAAACTCTATCATTTTTATTTAAAGTAATGAAATTAGGGATTTATTACCTTACTTGTAGTTTCTAAGAGACAACACACCAATAGGTTACAAAAATAGCCATGATATTCCATGTCATGGCACACACTGGGAACTATTTTTATGTAGAAGTCAATGGCAGCAGAATTAGACCAACGCTAAAAGTTCATGTGAAATCCTTCCCAGGATGACTTTCTCAACATCAAATAGTAAGTCTGTAGCAGAACTGGGATTGGAATTGAACTCAGATCATCTAAATCCCAGTTAAGTGCCTTCATCACATGACTTACTGGAGCTCCCCTAAATGAATTCATACATGTTCCCATCAGTTCTTCACCTGTAGACCCAGGAATTCTGGTCAAAAGCAATCTGAGGTAGCTGCAGTTATGAGTCATCTCCCTGTCAGCTCTCATTTGCCAAACATGCGCATGAACTGACCCCCATAATTCCTAAAGGAGGGAAACAAATTCAAGTGGAATCCATCATCAGAACATTGAAATAAAATTCCTTAAAAGACACTAGTTTACCTAGAAGGATTTAATTTTTTTTTCCTGTTAGTGTCTTATCAGTCAAATGCACAATTCATTTTCATGACTGGTTTCTTGTGGAAATGGAGTACAAATATTACAGAAGTGCTAGCTTCAATGCAAAATCATCTTTCTAAGAAGAAAAAGATTCACAGAAAGACAAAGCTTCAAGGACATTTTTTGTGAAAGTTTGAGAGCCACCCAGACCAGCTGTGACATCTGTACTAATTGAAAAAGCAAACGAGGCCACAAAGGACTGTTCTTTGACCATTTAATCAATTTTCCACTCAATGCATTGTTCATTCTTAGAGACTTTAATGCTAGAATTGATTTTAACAGCCATTACCGAAATACGTGAGTCAAAGGTCTCTCAACCTTTTTTAAGTCTGACCAATGGGAATAAAAGATTATGGATATGCGAATAAATCAGGGGCTATGATTCAAATGCCTTACTAAAAAACACCGTGTGAATCACGGTCTGCCCGTGTACTGGTGGTCACATGGGCTGATTGGAACACAAGGGGAGAAATAGCAAGATGGTGATCTCTGATAACGCCTGGTCTGGACTCTGTGAAATTGCCTCTTAAACTTCCAAAAATGCAGAGCTCACACAGCTCACTTCAATACAGGGTTTTACAGCTCACTTCAATGCAGAAAGAGGTCAGTCTTCAGATGTTTGTAAATACACTTGGAAATTGCATATTTGACTCAAGCAAGCAGAGGGGACCAGAAGGATGAAGAATATTAAGATCATTTATTAAGATGCTTTTAGGCTAGTGGATATATGCCCTGGAAAACAGAGGAAAAGGAAATATGGAAATATGCCTTGCAGTTACATATTCATCCACAGAGAGGGAAAAGTCAGAAAAATTAATGCTTCAATAATTTTTCTTTCATTTTTAGCAACTTCCTTTAAAGAGAAAAACATACTTAACCTAGCATTTGCATGCTACTGGCCAGAGCTAATATAGATTTAAGAAAAAGAGGTAAGCTCTAGTGAAAACAAAACACACTAAAGTAGATTTAGATTGAAAACCCCAAACTGATATTATTGTACTACTTCTGGATTTTAGGAAATTTTTGTCTTCAGTAACAAATATTAGAATGCAGAATTACTATCTCACAGAAGAAAATCTTCTGTGAAGATGAAAAAGTGCGTCCGAAAATTCTTTTTCACAGTACAAATATACAGCAAAAGGCAGGAATAACTGTGGGTGTTACTTGTGGGCAGTGACTTCTTTATCATCTCTGTAGCATCAGCAATTCCCTCATGTGCTGCCTTCTCCTTCTTCTGTGTTTGGTCCTAATGAAACAGATTTACAGTATGACCTTTGCATACGTGCATGATATATTGTGATGACAGCCACTCCACTGTGAAATACGATGCTATGATCTTTCAGTTGTTTCCCTTTGGAAGATGAGCCTTACATGATTAGATTGATAAGCATCAATGTATCAGAAATTGTGCCAAAACAGCAGCTACTGGCATGTTGTACTGTAGGAACTTTAAGGGTATTGACATAGTTCTAGAAAAACAACCTTAAGGACAAGCTGAGCCACAAAAATCAAATAACGTAATTGACAGGTTATTTGATGCAGTTCCTGGTTAAAACTTTCCTGCTTTACTGAGATACACTGACTTACAAAAGACCTTTGACACTCCTGTAAAGAGTATAAATGCTTTAAGATTTTTTATCATTATCATGCATGCCTGAAATTTGTTTATGCTGTCAGGAGTTTGTCATGGAGTCCTCAATATTGTTGTAGTATGAAAGGGCATCCATCAGACACATTAAATACCAGGTCTTCTCCTTAAGGAGATTACCTGTATCTGTGATATGTTGCACTATTGACACACACATGACATCCAATTTAGCAGTCTGTATTTATTCAGAGATTTGCATGCACCATAAAGCAGAGCTTTAATCTAATTTCTCTTCTCTACTGGGAAACAAAGGAAGTGGGAAAAGGGTGCTGATTTTTGCCATCCATATTCAGTGACACTGTTGAGTGTTATTCATTCATCTGAATGTTCATGTTGGTTTAAATCTTATTTTAATTTATAAAGGTCAAGGCCAAGATGGGCCCAACTGGTATAGCTGCAATGCAGAAGTAGAAATATCAGTAGAAATATCAGTGATTCCCTCAAAAGGCTCTAAGGAGTCAAAACATAACTGGTGGATTAGACAGAAAAGCAGGTTAAGGTAGATTGAGAAAGATGAGTCAAGAGATAGAAGAGAATGTGCACCTATGTATCCTAAGTTCTTTTCACATGCCTTACTACTTAGAAAATTTAGCTTTCAGCTCCATCCTGTTAACAGTGTAAGTTAAAGTTTCTGCATTACTTCTTAACTTTGGGTGTATTCCAGATCTCTATGTGGTCTCAGAGTACTCCATGATGTAAACATCTGTACTAATTTTGAATGCAGTGTAACACAAATGAACTCTGTCCTATTTTGCACAAAGCTGTTCTTACGACATCTAATGTGTTGCAACCTATCAACAAAGCACAGAGTCATTTTCATGTTTGAATTTTTTGGTGACGTGTAGCCACAAACTGAGAAAAGCCGGGGTGCAGGTCTGAGTACAGACACAAGAGGATGCATTTCATTTGCTTTTTGGGGGAGTGCCCATCACAGCTTCAGAATAGGACAAACCGTGCTGCTTCATACTGTGCCTGTGCATGGCTTTGAGGTTATTGTGGACCAAGGGGTATTTCAGCACATTCTTTAGAGGTGACTAGTCTGTTCTGAGAGGTGAAAAAGTTTAGCTGTGTAGGTATGGGTTGTGCCATGCAAGGGTTTTTTATTAATACAGATACAGCTGTAATGCTGTGCAGTAATGTTCATCCTATCTCTAACACAGTTTTACAAAAGATGTTTCACAAAACAATGATAAAAAAAAAAATGGACAATATCTCAAAGAATACTAAAAATATTTATATGGCTTAACTTGAAATGGAGGCCCAACTAATTGTTCAAATGAACTGCTAGACATTGACATGAAAATACACCTAAATATGCAGACGATAAGACATCTAAAAAGCTCTTCTGCTTCCCCATATGTAGTGAATGTCTTGAGGTCTTCATTTGGACTTCTTTAGAGTGAGTAATTACTCCTTGTTTAAGCTGTTGGAAGATAATGCAGCAGGCTTAGTTCTTAAATTTCCTAGTGAAATCAGAGTACTCTTTTTGAATAAACTGAATCTTAGCTTGCAAGATTTCATCATCAAATGAAGTGTGCTAACTCTAAACACGGGAGAGCGAACAACCCCACATAAACTCAACACCATCACACATTTCCACAGCTGTTATTTAAAGTGTTAATTCCTTCCAGTGTTCAGTTACTGCTATTACTTCCAGGGTACAGTCACACTTGGAGAGGGGAAAAAAATATAAACAGTCAAAAAAAGAAAGTTAATGTTATTAGTTATAGAAAAACAACTTTTGAGAAAATATTGGAAAGGAATTTGACCTTTCAGTCTGGATCTTTATAATTATGATGACAGTCTCTGGACCATGTGAATCAGTATTTCATTTTCTTAAGTACCTTGCTAACTTGTGAAATTTTCAACAACACTAGATAATTAGAGGTACAATAAATTATGGGCTTTTGATACATTTCTGGGATACAGGTTGTCATTAAAAAGGGTCGTCTAATTATCTGTTTTGTTGTCACTGAAATTCTTTCAATGCTGTCATCTCAGTGGAATCAGTTAACTATGGTATGAATCTGATATATTTTAGACATCAGTAATGCTTTTTTGCTTGTCTTCCCATAAACATCAGCATTTTGGGGGTAGAAAAAGGATTTGAACTGTTTCAGTTGTGTTATTATTACAACTCTGACCTTGCTAAAGACTCTCGGCAAATTGATTAGCTCTGAAAAGCTGCCATCCATCTGCAAAGTGAGAATAAACTGTAAATAAAGCTGCAGAGAGGTCTGTTGAAAAGAATATTTCACTCTTGCTGGTTGCTGAAATGCCCCTTCAGAAAAGGACGATTCACCTCCACCTGAGGAAGCATGTTGGCTGCTTGCACTGATACAGAGCAGTGTCAGCATACTGGCAAAAAAGGAGAGAAAATCTGCTGTTCTTTTCAGTTTGTGAAATAAATCCCAGGGCTTATTAGGAGGAAAGAGAACAGGCAGTGGTACACAGTAATGCTGGTTTCATTAAAAAAAAAAAAAAAAAAAAAAAAAAAAAANAAAGAAAAAAAAGAAAAAAAAAAAAGAAAATAAACTTAAATTAAAAGTAGAAACCATAGTTGCCATATAAGGTGGAAATTTCTATGCTCCTAAGTGCAGTCTTTGTATTCAGGGGAGCTCCCCATGTAGTTCTGAGTAATCAGGCTCTGCTGGAATTGACATGGAAAACAAAATGTTCCTGATCTTAGTTCTAATTTGCTTCATAGTTTTTACAGTCTATTTAATTTTGTAGCTGTATTTAATACTGAAGGTGTCTCAGGATGCAATTTTTAATAAAACACTGTATAAAATGCTGCACTGGCACTATATCAATTAAAGCTTAGAATAAATATGTGTCAATGCTCCGTTTCTGTTAGAGGCATTGCACACACCATTTATACAAAAGTCCGGTCCTTTTCCACACAACTTTCATGCTAAACTGACCACCATGGAGTCACTCCTGATTTGCAACTGATTGGGTAAAGAAACAAAAGCCTCATGGAAACCAAAGGGATGCAGAGGTGTGTCAGCTGTCAATAACTTAATGAAAATACCAGGTAGCTTTTCAATTTTTTTCTCCCTTCCATTTTGCCCTTTTTAAAAAATTAATTTAAATATTTCTAAAAAACTAAAGACATCTGAATGACTGAAAATTAAGGAAGAAAGGTTCCCATCTACTCTAACAGGATGTGTGAGGAAGGGCAGTAAGGCAAGGATAATGGAAAGATAAAAAGGAAAATGGGCAGGGAGACTTGGGTTAGCCAAGTCAGTTGAAATGAAGAGAAAGTGACCATAATAAGGCAGAGATATGCAGAGTTTTGAAAGGACAAATCAGATGCTATGCAGCAAATCCAAGGCTTCCACATTAGAGCAAACAATCATACTAGGGCTGGTAATGTGCATTTTATCTTAATGTCAGAGATAATTTTTTCCATCCTTTGAGCTTTGCTCAAGCTTTTTGAATGAGCTTTTCTAATTTATCAAAAAAAAAAAAAGGGCTATTTGGATACTAAACGTGAATATTAAAACAAAAAGAAGTATGGTTTATGGAAGTTCACTGCCCAAATGTCTAAGCCCTCTATTGTGAAGCAAAAGCATTCATCTGCTCTTTCAATTGCTTGGTTAAAATGCTAAATTATTCCTGGTGCTTTGTAGCAGATCAGTTAACATTACTTTTAGCTTTATTCAGACAGCATGTTCTGGTTCGTCTTTGTATACGAGGCACTGGCAGCCTGACCTTCCTGTTTATTCCTTTATAAGACCATTATCATCAAAGTTCTGTGGCAGACAATTCACAATTTTCAAATGTTAATGTTAAAAGACCTAGATTTCTGACGGATGTCAAGCTTTATTTACACATTTTGAAAAGACAAAAAAGCCAACAAGTTTCTCATCACACTTTGAATGAATAAGCTCTAGATAAATAGTGAAATACGGCTTGAAATGTTTCTGTATCAGATTTTTGAGAAGAACAAGATCACAACAGATGCTATCCAGATTTTACACTGTGGAATATAATCTAGGTAATATGTATGTTGGAAATCCATACTGTGAGAGCCAAATGACAGTACATTTTATTTTTTTCTTAATGAGAAGCTATTTGAAGACAGAATTTAAAAAGTTCCATTGAAGGGCTCCTCAAAAGCAGTTCCTCTTTGTGTGGATTCAGATCTTAGCTTCGCATACGGCATCAGTGGTGCTAACCAGACTGAGCAAATAATTAGTGAAAAACAACTCAACTGATGAATTCAGCCTTTTATTCTGAATATGCTATAATATGTATGATCAGGCAACAATTGTTTGAAACATACACCAAGTTCCCAAATAGCTTCCATCTGTAATTTTTAATCACAGATTCTGCTGAGTTTTCAGTGCTTATACTTCTATAGTTGTGATGGGTGAAACAAAACACACAGCAGTGTTTCTGTCTCTACATTGCTCAACGCTTCACGTGCCTCATGGCTAAAAATGCTATTCCAGGGTATGGAAAGGGTGTTTTCTGTGGCTCTTCTGCACGTGTGGGTTTGGCATTCACCTGTGATGACAAGGAGTTATGCCCTGATGCCAGCACCCAACCACTGCTTCTGGTGACAGTGGTAGAGGAGCCACCTTCAATTCAGAACAGGGAGAAAGAACTAAGGAAATGTTCTATTAACAATTTGGAGTTTACTGTTCCCAGTACTCTGTCAAAGAGACAGTTATATCAATTTGTATGCTATTAAAACCTATGCACTTTGTGTATGTTATTCTGTTGCCATGTTTAATGAAAGTAATTTGACAGTGGAATGTTCCATAAATGTAACCTGGTTGGCATATCTAGGGACCAAAATTATATTGATTTATTTGTGGCTCAAACTAAAAGCTAAAGAGGTAGATGCTGACTTCAAAAAAATCACATTCAGTGCAGAGCTGATAACACAACCCTTATTTACCACACCATATATTCAGCCTTAATTTTTTGTTGTTTATCCTTTTTCTCTGCAAGCTGCAGCACTTGCACAGAATATAACAGTGAAATAGTGGGTAAACAGGCAGTGTTATTCAGTTTTGCTGGCTGTTCTAAGTGATGAAACTATAATTCTCTGGGTGATAGATAACAGAAGGTAATTTTATGGTTACTAAGAATGAGTTTGCATTTGTTGGGATAGTTACTACATAAATTTATAGATCTATTTTGTATGTACTGCATTTTAAATTTTAGTGGCAGCACAAGGAACAGTATGAGAGTAACACAAGTAGTCCTGTCATGAACTCCTAGTTTAGCAGCCACTTGTAAAGGTATACTGTAATTCAACATGAAATAGCTTCAGAATGTTCTCACAATCTTGTTATAAATCATGGTCTTTGGAAGGGAAGGTGTTATTAAGTTTGTTTTTTGATCTTCTTTTGCCCTTCCTCCATCATCTTATCTAGGGAGAGTGTTGAAACGTAGGAAAGGCAATTCTGTACAGGAGGTCCTTTTAAGTGCTGGATTTAAGTGCCCTTTCAGGATTTAACACTTTTCTAAGCTTAACTGACAGGTCACTTTGCCCCTTGTTATCTGGGCAGATAGACCCTGGGACCCTACAAAGACAATAAGATTAATTGTGGGGCAGGCAGTAGGATACTACAGCTTCAGATCACAAAATTCAGACAAGGCTCAACACCTGTCAAGCTATTATGACATTTACATTCAATAAATATAATGTCTCCAGAGAACCAGAACTGTTTTTGTTTAAAGATGGAGATTGGGCCCCAGGGAAGCCATTTTGTTGAACACACCATTCTGTGGTGAAGAAATACCAGCTTTTGTCAAAGATTTAATTGTTGGAAGACCCATTAAGATTTCAGTTCAGGTTACAAATCTGAAGGAAGCCTAGACTGACAGAGGGGTGCTTGATTTGATGATCATGGGAGCAGAAGAGGAATGGAGGTGGTAGATGTGCTAAATTTGCATTTTAAAAGCTCACCTAGGAACACAGCAATTAGACTTTTAAATATAAAAATATAACTTCAGAGCATCCCAGAAGTATTCCAAAGTACTGAATTATGTAATGGCCAAACCAAGGACATTTCTTGAAAGTTAGGTTATCTGCAAAGTACTATAACAGAAAGTGTCAGAATTCTGAAATGATCTTCAGGAGTTCAAACTGAAGTTTTGTTCCATTTATAAAATTAAAATGGACAGTGTTAAGAAATTATTTTTCTTGAATTAATTGAGGTGATTTCTTCCACCATGCTTCAAATGAAAATGCTTCTACTCAATTGTAGTGTACCCACAAACAGCAAGAATGCATCTGCAAAAAGACAGAACAGTTGGGGGAAGAAATTGAGTGCTGTCCAATACAAAAGTTATTCCAGACCTTCCTTTACCAAAACAGATTGAAGTGATAACTGTCTGGTATAACTTACCATATGGGAATAACCTGGGATTTTCACAGAAGAAATACTAGATGATCCAAGATAGCCTTATATAGTCATTAAGAATAGTGATCATCAAAATCCTTGATAAGCACCTGTAGACCTGACAATAATGCAGAAAATTTACAGCAAGACATGTTTTAATGCCTCAGATACAGCATGAACAAGGAGCTGGAGCAGCATTTGATTTTGGCTCCTAAAACTATTCAATTGCTTTTCTCCTTTTGAGAGCAGTGGGGAGGTACTCTGCATTTGTATCCTAATTGTGAAAGTGAAGGAAGCCAGTTTACTGCCTACAGGAGCACGCATTGATGGAGAAAATGAATAGAAGAAAAGTCAGTGCTGGATCCTCTAAGGTCTGCGCTCCCAACACCCGCAGCTGAATCACAGGAGAACTGCAAGTGGGAGCTGCTGCCTTACTGAAGTGTGGAGATCTACGGGTAATGGGAAGATCCAGAAGCAACTCCTTGCTCTGAGAAAGATTTCATGCTCTGCTTCACTTCAGCATTTAATCAACCACAAAAAGTTTATTGCTGTGTATACTCCAGTGCCAGAAACATTATCGCCTAATTAAATTGTTTCATTGTTTTGCTATATCTAGCAACACGTCTCTTTAACTCTCTGTTTTATTTAGCAATGAGTTTGCTTTAATGTCCTCAGAATGGGATATTAAATTGAAGGGGTGGCTGTTTAAATTCAAGTTCAAATCAATAATACAGGTAGATTTTCGCTGCCAAAGTCTAACTTAGGGCCTTTCACTTTGCTGCTGTCCTGTGTTTGCATGTGATTTATGACTATTCCTGTTGGTGGGACCTATGTTTCAAGGCCTTTTCACTGTTTAAGCTTTCTGTAATCAGTGGAGTTTCTCTCTTCTGCAGTTCTTTTGGATATACTGCCATGCTGAGTTTCATTATTAATTTCAGGTGTCAAAAAGGCAAATATTTAGATATGCCTGGCCCTCACAAAACCTGAAATTCTGAATACACATCCCGGAGCCTCTCTAAATAGTGAATTTGTTATAAATACCCTAGATTCACTTTGTGTTTATCCTTTATTAGTTTTAAGAGCTCTAAATGATACTTAAGTGTTCAAATGCCCTCAAGGTTATTCCAGATATTTCAAGATGGTTCAAGCCATAAGGTTCTCATTCCTGCAACAATGAATCATTAGCTATGTTACATTGCTGCTATTTTATTATTTCATTTGCATAATGAAAATTACTATATAAATAACATAGCAAAAAAAGGCTTTATATCGCAGTATAAATAATTACTACCTATTTAAAGGGAAGAGAAATGGAATTTTGTCACCTAAGAAATGTTGCAATTCCCTTGTTCATAGTTGAAAAGTTTATTGTCTCTAGTAAAATTTAGAGTTACATAGATGAAAGGAAAGGAGGAAGTACATAAAAGTTGTTTGTCATGGGATTTTATTAGGAAGATTATTTTAGGGAGAAAATGCATGCTAATGCATGACTGGTCAAACTCTGTCTGTGAGCTGAAGTGTGGGGTATTACCAGAAAAAACAACCTCTTTAATTTCTGCCGGTAAACCCAGAAACTGAGGAATCCAGGATCCCTGTCAGAAATGCAGAGGACTGTTCCTGAGCTCAGCATCCTCCAGGCTGGTAGAGGATCCGTGTGTCACATTGGTCCCCCATTCCCACCGCACAGACACCTATGGCAATGATGCTTGCTCAGCACTAACGGGGATAAAATGTTTTTCTTGCATGGTGGAGGGCATCTTCAGCAAGCACAAGCAGAGGACCCTTTTGGGTGTACAGAAGTCTTCAATATATCCATATTTAAATTTACTTATCTCATCTTCACATTAGCTGATGAAAGTTAACTGATAAAATTTTTCTTTCTGCTCATAACCCTTGTAAAAAGTAACTGCTTCCCATGACCTTTTCACTGAGCGTTTGCTTCTCCCCCATTAAAGAAATAAAAATTATGCTTTATTGTAATTTCTTTCAAACACTCTATTTAATTTGTTCTCCATTTGTCCATAAAGATAAACCAGCTATCCTGTTTTCTAAAATACAAGAACTGTGCCTTGGAGATAGTCCAGTCACTTTCTAAATGCACTGAAGTTATAAAAATAATCTCACATCTAAATTCTCTTTTTAAAATATATGAATATTAAAGGTAGTTCCCTGACCCCCCAGAACTAGGAGCAAGATGCAAAATTCTTATGAGAATCCCAGTTGTTTCTGAATTGTTTAGGTCCTGTAAAGTAACCTTCTTTACAAATGTTAAGCAAATGTTAAAAAGGGGAGTGCAAAGTCAACAGAAAAGAAAGCAGTTTCAATCACAGGTAGCATTGTTTCTTTTTTTTAACCATTTCTTATGCCAAACAATGATTATGTGACAGTTTTTAGCTGTTGGTCAGTCTAAATAAAGTGTTGAATTAGATTTGATAACAAACTTATTAACATACATCAATCATCCCAGTTTTATAAACCAAAAATATTGTGTTCAAATGGATGTTGACAAAACAGAGAGAACGTGTATAAAAATAATCAAAAAAATATCAAGTAGTGAAAGTTTGCAGTTCCCTCTTCACAAAGACAGTGCTTAGTGAGGATCACAACATAAAACAAAGTATTTGTAAAGAAAGGCTTATTTATCACTAGCTTTTCAATCTGGTATTCAAACAATCAATGGCTAGAAACCAGAAATCTTGACATGAAAGTTCTACCTACAAGTAAGAATTTCTGAGTAAATTTCCTTGATAAGGGAAATAGTTAATGATAGCTATGATAGTTAATATATGATAGTTAATTATCCACCAATGGTTTGAATGGATTCTCTTTTAATGGACATTGTTGGACCTTGCGTCAAAGGAGAGGAGAGGAGAGGAGAGGAGAGGAGAGGAGAGGATTCCAAGGTTTTTATCAGATATCACAGAAGGTTATCACAGTGGTCTCACTGGATTTTCAAGCTAGGAGGAAGCAATAGTTCAATATGCTGTGATAAAGTAACAAAAATTGCTAAAATGCACAAAATTTATTTTGTGCTTTTTTATATGGTTTTGACAGTGGACTTAATCTTTGCAGAAGATATAACCTCATTTAAAAATGGGCCATAATCACACAATTTAGCTGTGTACTACATGGGCTAAGCCACACCTGATGCAATTGACAAATAAAAAAAATGTTTAAAAACCACACTGAATGAAAGAATGTAGATTCATGACTGAAAAAGGACTCACAAGTGTCTATTTCTTGTATTTCAGAACTTCTATTTGTAACGAAGGGAAATAACCTTTACTGTATTGTTGGAATAAAAGGAACTAGATGATTCATCTCTGTGAATCTGCTTGTTGAATTTGATGGATCATTCTTAAAAGCGACGTTGCTAATCTTCAGGTTTTCTTTTTTAGGTTATTCACAGATCAGTGGGTTTTCCGGCTAATACAGGTCCTGATGCTCTTCTGTCTTCACACATGGTATTCATCATATCTTGACAAGAAAAGACCTTCAGTCTACAAATAACCTTCACTGAAGTAAGACATGTAAGTGGGTTTCTATATGAAAGATAGATTTTATGGCTGAATAAAAAACAACTGTAGTTTAAAAGTGTCATTGCATGGCCCTATATGAAGATTTTTCCTCAAAAGAACTTTTAGTGTTTGTTGTTAAAAATCTCTTCTAGATAAAAAAAAAATTGAATTATTTTATCATTAGCCAGAAATTCAACAGGAAAGGAAGATCAGTTAAGTATTTTATCATTCTGAAATGTGCAGCCTTTAAAATATTTAAGTATCCACATTAGTTCTTGTCAAACTAGCACAAAGCAGTGCATAATATGACCTATGTGTAAAAGCAGAACAAGATAAGAGGCTTTGGTAAGGGTGAAATATTCACAGTATGGTTACTTTGTGCAACAGTTAATAATTTGGTTTCCTAACAGTATATTATTATTATTATTATTATTATTATTATTATTATTATTCCTCAACAAAGTGACAAAAATAAAACATTTCTTTCTCTGTTAGGCAACTCAGCATCAATACTCCTAAAAAATAATGAATGTTTGTCAGTGACACCAAACTTCAGCACAGCAGAAACCTGATTACATTTTGTTGTCCTGTGCTACAGAAGCAATTTAGTTTTGTGTCAGAAGGATTGGTCAAATTTTACTATTTGCCACACCACCATAATCCTAGTGAAGTCAACAGATCTCTGACATTGCAGGTTAGAACTAACTCTTCCTCAAGTGATTAACTGATTTCAAAGGGCATATAAGGAAAGAATTTATCTCTCTTCAAGCATTTTTTAAAAAATCCAAAAAATAAACAAACTAGAATTAGGTCTAATGAAATTTAATTTCTAACATTTGTCGCATGCCAGTCCTATGAGGTGTACTAAAGGATGTTTTGATACATTTTTTTCCTCATTAGGAAAGTTTTCCTCATATTCTGTGAGGAACACTAAGAACTCCCTTGTCTGAGGTACACTCTTTTCATGTAGCATGTAGAAGCTTAATATCTTCATGACATCCATTCCTAATAAGTCAGCTGGAAAATAGTCGCTGGTTTCCAAGAAGGTATAGTGGGTGGGAGAACAGGCAATGGTAATAGGGAGACTTGTTGAGGCAGAGTGATCTATCTGAAACTCTCTCTCCTACGAACTCATAACAGCACATTTAATCTGTGGTCATACTACAGCAGAATATTTTTATTTTCATGCTGAGTTAATAATGAAATAAAATTTATGCTAACAATGACACAAATGTCAGGACATGCCCCTTGAAGAGGTAAACACAATACTAACATTTAATTGACTAAATTGTTGAGCAGAAAGGTAAAGCACAACAAACTAAAATCTGACAAAGCTAGGATCATATATTTTGATCATTTTCACAAGGAATTTCATATTATTATCTTTATTGTAGAGATCTGAAAAAGAGTAAGAGAATTAAAGCAATGTTTTTAAAGTGCTCTGGAAAAAATTCTGTGTTGTATTAAAAAAGTTACTAAGAATGAACTGCAAACATCAATCTCTAAATGCCTCAAGATACAAATGCAGTTCTAAGCGCGATCAAAACAGTGTAGAACCAGCTATAAATATAATGCATTTGGATAGTACCACATAGCCCAACATATCTCATGTTTTTCACTTTGTCTTTTTTCTTGTTCTGTTGTTTAAATTATTGGACTTAACCATGTCTCATATGTTTGCATCTCTTTGATTTGAAATATCATATTTTCTATACCCTCAAGTATCCTTACCAGGGAACTGGTAAATACAAAATACCATAACTTCTCTGTTCAAAGCAGAGAGTGGTTTAAAAATATTTTAAGATCTTGATATGTAAACAATTGAAAACGCATAATAAGTTTGTACACACATAAATTCTTAAGCAAAACCATCATATAATAGTTAACTCTGACTGAGAAGAGAAGAACCTCATGGACTTAGAAATTTAAATTGTTTCACCTTTCTCAGAAAACCTCTAAAAGTGTAATGCCATTTCCAGCTTCAGAGTTGAACAGCTAACATATGAGAAATGCACTCTTTATTGTGAATGTTCCATGAATTTTATTCTTCTTTTTTTGAGTCTTTTGAAAGAATTAGAAATCCTGAATCGCATTTGAAATTTAGTATCTCAAATTTCAATGCAAAATTCATATTTTACTGGAGACCAATTGAAATGTCTAAAGAACCAAACGTCATTTTTCCTACCTTCAGAAAACTCATGTGAAACTCAGTAATCAGTGTTAGTGGTAACTTAGAAAGTTATCAGTGCAGTTCTTCACAATACTTTTTTTTTAGTCTAAAATTTATTTAGAAAAAATCGGAAAAATAAGACTTCAAATTAAATTTGCTGGTGTGCTGCAAATTTAGTTCAAAATTATTTTGTCATCAAAAATCCAACAAAAACATAACCATTTATTGTGCTGGAGCACGAGCCCACCACATGCTATTACAGTAAAAGCTAGGCATTATTTCCATCTGGCTTTGAGCACACAGGATATTGTATAAACTACCAGAAGAGCTCTATTTCATTGTAATTAAAATTTAGTGTTACACTTAAGCAATAAGGCAACTCCAGGAGATGTGATTATCATGAGATAATGACCTTGGGGTGTTACAAGGCAAGGAAGCAACCAAATGCCTCTAATCCTCCAGGGGGTGTGATTATTTCGTAATAACCACACCCCCTGAGGATGTGTGATTAGTATCAGAGACAAAGTCTGTACCGAGAATACAAATATGATTTTGTAGGGAAGTGTTGGGGGACTGGTCTAAGTAAAGTTGGTAATGAGGAGTGCTGAAACAGCAGTTTTGGATGAGTTGTGTTTCTCACGCGCTAATTCTAAAATGTCTTTAAGAACTCTCAGGACACATATAAAGCTGACAATGATGTCATACCTGTATAAGTAATCCTCCATAAATGCACAGATCTAATCTTTTCATCCTATTTTGGTTTCATAATTTCCATTTCATAATAGCAATAAACTGTGGTAAGCAATGCATTTCTGGGGGATTATTCCACTTCTCAGGTGGCTGAAGTCACTCAACCTTTAGCCTCATATCTTTCAAGACATCTGAGAAGTGCAATAACTCCCCAGAAATGCACTGCCTGTCATGTCTTATTGCTTAATTACTTTGTACTTATCAAGTAGTTGCTCTTTAAATGAATGCAGAAGCACAGTATGTTTTACAATTATGGTGTGTATAGGAGCAGTATAACACTGTTACGGCAAAACATAAAATAAGTAATTGTTACAGCAGAAGTACAAACTGAGGCTGCAGTACAAACTACGGTGCAAACCATGATGTCTGTAGAACACTTTATGTTCTGATAAGTACCTTGTGCGTGGTTATGTAATGTCACATGTTCAGCTTTAATAAGGATGCAAAACAGGAACCAGAAGGAAAAGATACAACAGATAAAGCAAAAATAAACTCCAGTTGCAGAATTTATGTTCCTCTTGCTATTGATAGCTTTGGGAATATGTAAACATTTCTGAAACTAGTAAAATCACATTAGTAGTGATTCTAGTAATGAAAAAAACAAGTCAAACCAGTGTATAAACAAAAATGAGGAAAGGCCACATATTGCTATTGATCTTTCAGAAAAGAAAGTGCCCAAAAATGGGACATGGTGAATAAAAAGCAGTTTTTACTTGCAGTAAAAGGAAATCCTGTTTGATTTTTCATGAAATCCTTAAAACTAAGATGTTATTCATAGTTGTGAGCCACAGGAAAGGATGTGGAATTGAAAAACTCCATTTGCACACTTCCTTTGAGAGCTATTGTTGAAACCATCACAGCTTGTCACTGTAAGATCTCAGTTCACTTTCTTACTGGAGTGGTTTCCATCCTTCCTTTCCTACAGCTAAAACTGGGTTCTGTGGAAGTAGGTGTTTATTTTAATGAGTGAAAAGAATAGAAGCCAAGAGAAAGCTGTTCAGACTTCAAAGGCTAGGTCTTATGTGTTTGACTATCTACATATGTTCACAATCTACTTCTGAGCTACAGAAGGTCAGCAATGAAAGATTTAAAAAATATTGGGAGAATGGCTATGGATATCATGAGTTCAATATATGTTTGAAAACATCTGACAGAGACCACCTTCCCCTCCTGGTGGTGCTAAAAATAATGTCCATCTTTTTAAAAGCGGGAAATGTATGAACACACATAACAAAATTTTCACATATTTATCTACAGAGTTTGGAGCCCTAGATGTCTAGGAGGAGCCACACACAAAGATTCAGCCAGACCAGGAATTCTGTTGCTGTTAAGTAATTCAAAGACAAGGAAACAGCTTGGCTGCTTTCATTCAAGGATACTAAGCTCAAAGGCAGCCTAAATGATTTGGAAATGCAAAAAGATACATTTAGCAGTGTAACAAAATAATATTTATTCACAACTGGTTTTGTCTGAGTTGTCTGCACCATGTAAATAAACTATTATACAGAATAGATATGATTGCTAATACTAATTGTCTCATTTCAAAGTGGATTTTTATGCTAATGTAATATATTTCAGTAACAGAACTATAATGATTCATTAAAGGAAAAATAGCTGAAATTAAAATTTACTTTACACTTACCAAATATCTGTTTTACATTCACTCATTTTGCCTTGCTGGCAAAATCAATGCTTGGGCCTTCTCAGGAAGATGTTCTTCCCCTTTCAGAGAAAGCTTCCCACTGAAAGCAGCATTACAAAAATGACCAACTGACAAATTACATATGACAGACATACAAATGCAGGTACAACATCTCAGAGCTACACAGAATTTTTTCTCTCATATGGTACATAAAGGAGCAAGTTCCTTTGGGAGAAAAAAGGCTGAATTTGGCCAAAATGAAATCAAAACCCCCCTCATTACCCTGATAATATGTGACTCAAGAAAACTATAATACATAACGCCCATAACTGGTGAATCCATAGTGTATACCTATGAACCTGAAAGAAAAGAGACTTGAGAATTTCCACCCAAACTCATAATGTAGCACTGTCTCTGTTCATTGCTATATAAAGATTAACTCACTTTCTAACAAGCTCCTTCATATTCTGCCTCCACTTTGATGGTAGCAACTTATCTATTAACGCTGAATACTCGTAGTGAGAAATTTTAATACTCTGCCAGAGTAGAAAAAAGACTTGCCATGCTAGCATCCTAATTTTCTCAATAGTTACTGTCACTGCAACCTTTAATTTAGAGCGCAGAAGTGGCACAATGGTAAATTACGGCACTCCTCAAAAGCTTCACCTTCCAACCCCAGCACTATGATTGTGTCAAAATTTGAAAGAAGAAGAAGAGTTTATTTCTCAGTGAGTGTGATGTCACGTTGAGCAAGAAGAAACTCATGAAGTGAGGAGATTTGCAATGCCAGTGTACTAGTTCAGAGCTCGTCACTGACATATGAATTTCTAGAGCATTGTTCTTGGTAATTTTTTAAACTTGCCACTTCAAAACTTCTTGAAAACAGCTAATGAGGGTGCCGCAATCTTGAATGTCATTTAAATGTAGATATATTTGCTTTGTCTGTTTAGACATCATCTGTTTCTTATTAAAAAAAAGGAGATGTCAAAGAAAGAATACTGCAAACAGACGAGAACTAAGAAGGGATTTTTCTTCCTAACTATGAGGGGATTTATTCTCAAATGACGTTACTTGGATGGTGATGGCTTTTCATGCCTTGGGTAAAGATATGGAAGGTAGGTCAGAGATGAAGCTATGTAAAAACTACAAGTTGTTTTTCAAAGACTAAGATAAAAATTGTCAAAGTGCTCCATGAACATTGTTTGATCAGCAACAAGTTCCAGAAATATGAAAAATCCACTCTGGGGCTATGTATAAAGGCAGTCACAGAAGCAAAGAAGCATAATCTATTATCCCAGAGGATGGCATCATTTGTATGTTCCCTGTGGACCTGAAAGGTCTTGTAACCCCCAGTACGAAAATGTTTAATTAATTAACCTACCTGAATTCCTCTCAGCTAGAGCCGAGGCTTTAATATACAGCCAGTGAGTGACACAGACTCTATTAAACCAAGGAAGTTCACCTAGGCTGTCTTCTGACTGAAACATGCCAGCACCTTTCTGCTTCTTGGACCCCAGGGACACAGAAAGGGGATTCATTGCTCTCTCAGAATAAAAAACCATGCCAGGATGAGTGAGGGGGATCAGGGCTTTGGCATGCACAGCCACACATTTCTGCAAAGAGATTCTGACTGTCACACAGCACTACCTTTTTTTTCCTGGCCTGTCAAGGGGCAGAGCAGTTTTTTGGCCCACCTGGCAGTTGAGAGCCGAGAGAGACAGGGGAACAGGCCAGATGGGTCTCCCAAACAATCAGCAGTTATGTAACTCAGCTCATCTGGCAGAAGAGCCCATGTTCTTCCCAGCCCAGTTTGCAGACTAGAGAGGGAACCAGAGAAAGGAGGGGAATAGTGTCTCTGGAGTATTGCAAGAACAAAGAAGATAACAAGCATTGAAGTGGAAAAAGACAGGGATATCTGGGAGTTATCTTGTTGGCAGGGGGTCACTTGGGGTACTAAGATAAGAGAGACTTAAAAGTTTGGAGGGAACCAGGGCATAAGAAGGCCCAGCAAAACACTAGGTTGAGCAGCTGGTGTAGAGGGAATGGATAAACTGAATCCTTTAACAGCTCAGTTTAAAGTATAGGCTGCTTCTAGGACTAATACCATTTTAACATTTCTGATATGAATTTTGGATAAAAAACTTGTCTGCAGACAAAAGTATTATTTCTGGGAAAGTGGCTGTAATATCTTCCAAGCTGAGCAAGTAATTTCGTCCTATTTTCTACATCCAAATGCTGAATGTAACTATCTCTGATCAGAAGCATCATCTGGATGAGGAATGGTGCAGTCAAATTTAAAAAAAAAACAGATACAGCTGAGGCAACAGACAAAGACAAGGGAAAAGCTGAGTCAAATCAAACATTGAAGTATTCATGGAAGATAAATAAATGAAGAATAAAAATTGTACCTTGAGGAATTTGCTACGATATGGTAATTTGTACATTGAAAACCCTCTACTACAAACTGGAACGTCCCTCATCTCACTTGTGAGGCTTGTTACAGTAATTTTATTTAACTCTTCCCTCATTACTTCAGTTCAGCATTTGTAAGCACTGCAGAAACCTATGTTGTTGCGTTGTAAAATCAGTATACCAGTCCTAAAATCACAAAGGATGGTAATTTTTGTTTTCTGAATGGTAGATAGCAAAAAATCTTGCTAAAATATTCTGTATGTAAGAGTAAAAACCTATTATCATTCTTGATGCTTCTAACCCAGAGGAATTCATGTTTTATAAATGAAATGTTAGATCTTATTTCTTTATTGACTGGCAAAAGCCAGGTAAATCCCAGTAGAATACCTACAGTAGATCTTTTCTGACATGGAGCAATTGGCTGTTTCATTACAGGGAAATCAAACCAGATGTAACTTGATTCTTTATTACCTTCTTGTAGGGCAGAAATGGATCAATCTTTGGAAACTAGTATGGACAATGATTTAGATGATAACTTGAAGAAGGCATATTTTAGTGTTTAAAGCTAGACAAAATCGGGAAATTTTGCTTTAAAACCTTTAAAACTTAGTGAAAAGCACTGTTGCACTTAAAATACAGGGACATTGTGTCAATACTTGTAAAATAAATTTTTACAACATTTTATTTCATTATTACTTTTAAAACACTTTGTGGTGTGAGGGTTGGGAAATATTTAAACTTATATACAGGACTGTTATCGAATGGGTAAATCCATGTGTATTTTATCCATGTTAGATATGAATGGCAACATCCCCAGGTCCCCTCATTTAGAGTGACCACTTCTCATTTCTCTGTAGTCAACAAATACTGTTCATGCAAATTCCATCTGTAGTCAGTTGAGAACCATAGCATTTCCAGATAGTGAGTCAACGTATATGTTTTAGATGTATTTCTATGGATGGAATGAAAACTGCTTTGGAGACCTTCCTTTTCTCTATTCTTCCCTTAGATAGACTTACCAAAGTTTATAATTAAGCTTGAAAAGTGGACTGTGTAGAAAAAATGAATCAATTGAGTGAGAATTAACCCAATTTTACTGATTTATTTCTAATTACATAAATCTGTAGAGAAAATGCATGAAGTGATATTTACCATGTACTGACTGATACAACACTCAGCAGTATGCAAGTGAAATGTGACATATCAACAGTTGGATTCGGTGCTTAAGCTTAATCATCAGAAAAGTGTAATAAACTTTGTTAAAAGGATTCTCAAGAAATTCAACAAAAGGAAATGCAAAGTCTTACACTGAGAAACACCTGGAGTGATGGAACCGATACTGAGCTCTCCAGTATAAGTCTGGAGCACGAACTTACTAAAGTACAGGAGGTGATGGGAACAAACAAGTAACACTTTCTTTTGCTAAAATGGTGGTGAAACACTGTAAGAGGTTGCCCAGAGAGGCCATGGAGACTCCATCCTTGGAAAAAAATGGAAATCTGTCTGTACACAACCCTGGACACCTGCACTAGCTGACCCTGCTTGGATAGGCTGGACTAGATGATCTTCAGAGATGTCTTCCAACCTCAGCCATTCTTTGATTCTGTGTTATAAAACCTAAGTGTATTCATGCTTTTCCCTGACCCCCAAAGATGTGAAAAAGAACCCCACCATATCAAAAATCAGAAAGGAGCACTGTGTCTCACTGAGGGGCCTGATCTCTATATTTGATAACCCAGGTGAAAATACACAGTCATTATCAAATATGTGTCTTACACGTTATTGTCAAAGCTGCTCTATGCCCCAAACAGTAAAGGAATAAAGATGGCATCCATCAGATAAACCTCTTCTGTGAGCTATTTGGCAACAATTCACTAAACAATGTTATTATCAATTACCAAATGTCACAAAGCATATGCTTTCTAACTAAATCATGCTAACAAAATAAACTTATCCTGACTGGAAAGTGTCATTAAATACAGAACAGGAATGAGTTAGGATTTAATCTAGACCTTTCTTTTCCTCTGAGACTTGGTCAAGACCATACTTGCCAGAAGTCCATTTAATTTATTCTTAAAAATATCCAGGTAAAGGGATTCTAGACCACCCATGTCTAATCTGTTTCAAAGAGTTTCACCAGCTTCAAGAGCTGGAAAGCTTTTCCTTATACCAAAGTTCACCTGGAGAGCCCTTTACAGTATTCTTATATATTGGCAAACGATTATTATAGACATAAACACTCAGTAGTCTCTCTCTCAAAGAAACAAACATCCCAAGCACCCAACCATTTTCCCTAATGAAATATTTTTCACCAGATCTGTCATCAGGCAATCTTTAGGAGGTCTACAACATCCCAGACATGATGTATATATGACTTAAATATTGCAATGAGAAGGAGAGACAATAGAGAAATGACTGCTAAGCCACAGAAAGGGATGTAGGTGAATTAGGGTGCAATCTAAAAGACTTAGAGAATCAGCACAAGGTAAGTGGAGAATAGGAGAAGAACAAATTTTACTGAAAGCATCTGCAACTTTCAGGCAGTTTTTAATATGCATCTTGTCCTGATAACAGCAAGTGTAAGATCTAAAAACTGGCACAGTACTTTCTCAACACTTCACAGCTGTGCTGCATTAAGGTCTTTACTACACCTTTTCTAATAGCTAAAGGTCATCCAAGATTTATGCTTGCCAAAATAAAAAGCTAGGTTGTAAAAACCACCAGTAGCTAATGTAGCCAGGCTCTCTATTCCTGTTCATTTTCAGTTCGTTTATAAGAAGCCATGAATCCCATCTAAAATGAGCAAAACAAACAAAAAGAGCATTGTGTATTTTTGTGGAACAAAATGCAGCATTAGAAGCACAACATACTCCAGTGTTTGAAACCCGAATTTGGCAGTTAGGTTCTTAACAGGCAGATTCTTCAGTCTTTTGCGAATGGAAAATTTTCATTTAAAAAGTAGGGTGTAAGCATATGTTCTACATCTGAATTAGAATACATCTGAATGGTTTGCATAAGAATAGACTCAGGTATTTCCAGTATCTTTTTTTAACAGATCACAATATAAATGAAGTCAGCATTTTGCTAATTGTTGCAAGGAGCACAAATAGCAGAGTTATTTCTCTATGATATTTTTTTGAGACCAACAATCTCATATTCTCTCTGTCAGCATGAAAAACCTTGATGTGATATTGAATTAGGAGCTACCTTTTGACAGCCATCTTCGTGTAATATCCAAACCCCTTTTCACTATCATGGGTACAACACATGCCTGAGATCTCTGCTTGGAGACGGTGGAGAAGTTGATTCATACCTTTGTCATATCTAAGTTGGGTTACCAAAATTTATTATTTTAGACAAGTCAAGCTAAAATGCCTGTTAAAATGCAGCTCCAATTTTGTTAAAACATCAATTGCTACAAATCTACACAAACTCAATATTGTTTATCAACCCACTTCTATAAGTGGTTCCATTTACTTCTGGTGAAATATCACATTTATTTTGGAGGAAAGATTTCATCTGGAGAACCATACTAGTCTTGCTAATTTGTGTGTTTATTTAACAGACTAAATTTTGAAAGGGGCTTTCAAATATGTAGTCATAAGCATTCACACATGTAAGTAATGGAGTTTATACTTGCAAAACTCATTTTGACAAAAGGGATTTGCTTCAGAAAATTCTATTCCATGTGCAGGTAAGTGCTAGATCCATCATATGCAGGCAGAGATGACAATGTTTTAAAATATATAAACAAACAGAAAAAGGTTTTCAGTACACCCATGGAGGCAGGGTTTTCAGAATTTGGGTTAGATTTAGAGTGGATTTTCTCTGGAAGGTACCAGCACTCTCCTGGAGAAACTGACTTCCCATGGCTTGGATTACTATTCACTGGGCAAAAAACTGGCTGGACAGTTGAGCCCAGAGTGAATGGAACTAAATCCAGCTGGCAGCCAGTCACAACGTGGTATTCCCCATGGTTCCGTATTAGGGCCAGTCACATTTAACACCTTTATCCATGATCCAAACAGGGATTGAGTGCACCCTCAGCAAGTTTGCAGATGACACCAAGATGGGCAGGAGTGTTGATCTGCTGGAGGGCAGGAAGGCTCTGCAGAGGGATCTGGACAGGCTGGATCATGGGCTGAGGCCAACAGTATGAGGTTCGACAATGCAAAGTGCTGAGTCCTGCACTTGGGTCACAACAACCCCATGCAGTGCTACAGGCTGGGGTCAGAGTGGCTGGAAAGTTGCCCAGTGGAAAAGGATGTGGGGGCGCTGATCAACAGCTGCTGAACATGAGCCAGCAATGTGTCCAGGTGACTGAGAAGGCCAATGGCATCCTGGCCTGTATCAGCAAGAATGTGGCCAGCAGGACCAGTGATTTTTTTTCCCTATACTCAGCATTGGTGGGGCCACACCACGAATCCAGTGTTGAGTTTTGGGCCTCTCACTACAAGAAAAATGTTGAAGTGCTGGAGCAAGTCCAGAGAAGGGCAATAGATTTCAGGAAGGGCCTGGAGCACAAGTCCTGTGAGGAGCAATTGAGGGAGCTGGAGTTGTTCACCCTGAAGGAAAGGAAGCTGGGGGAACCTTGTTGTTCTCTCCGACTACTTTAAAGGAGGCTGTAGCCAGGTGGAGGTAGGTCTCTTCTCCCAAGTAGTGACAGAACAAGAGGAAGTGTCCTAAACGTGCCCCAGAGAAGGTTTAAATCGGATATTAGGGAAAATTGCTTAATTATGAGGTTTGAGCAACATCAAAACAGGTCATCCAGGGCAGTGACGGAGTCTCCATCCCTGGAGATACTTAAAAGGCGTGTAGATGTGATGCTAAGGGACACGGTTTAGTGGTGTACTTGGCACTAGTGGGTTAACAACTGGTCTCAATGATCTTAGAGGTCTTTTCCAATCTAAACAACTCTATGATTTTTTGATTGTTAAGGCAGCAATTTCAGGACAATACTGTCACAGCTCACTTCCAGTTTTAGTGGTTTTGAGGGAAACAACCTGGTAGTTTGTCTCAATTATTTTTTTTTCTCATAACCTTACCATAAATTGCTAAAAACAGAAGTGGAAACTGTGCTAATCTAAACCAATTTTCTGCATGAAAACTGTAGATTTCTTCTCCTTGTTTGTGCATATAACCTAATAAAGTGTTATTGAAATAGATTGTTTCTTTTAGAAAGACACCTGACATTGATAAAAGGACTCCTAGTGATGAGGAATTTACCATATTCTTCACTAATCCATTGAAAAGCTGATTGCCCTCACTGTTATAAATGTGTATCTTGCATCTACTCTTTAAACTGAAATCCCTTTCAGCTGCACGTTGGTTCAAGTAAGATGCCATGACTTGTGTAAGAGCTTAATACATCAATGACTGCTCCAAGTGCTGACAATACAAAATGAGTGAGCTTTCTTCAACCATCAGATCAGATACAATAATCTTGTTACAGAACATTTATGCTTAAATTTAAATTTATAAAGCATTGCACAGGATTTTAACCATGCTATTTCACTGACCATAATGGAAATTGTCTGACTGCATGCCCTACAAGCTGCTGATAAAATGTATGTGTTAGACAATAAGGGCAAGATATATGAAATGAATTGGGTGCTGCTGTGCTGGGATTTGTAATGCCTAAACTTTTAAGCTGCTTGACTTCCTTTCTGCTATCAAGGTCCCGGATTAAACAGCCAAGACTCAGTGGGAATAACAGCGTAAATCAGTGGGACCACATAGCTGCATCTCAGCAGCCAGCAGGTTCTGTAGGAAACAATTCTACCCATGAAAAAGCTTTAGCTATTGCTAAGGAGGAAATATATATTAAATAACATTTCTGGCCATGGTTTAGCAGCTTAGTCTACAAATAAAAGACATTAAAGATACCTTTTGTGCTTCCAGATCACATGTCCAAGCAGTAAATATACTTATTTCCTTCCATGTGAGGGGATAAGGAAGAAGAAACAATTCAAGAGAAGGCAGTAAGGGTGATGGCTCTTTTACACAGGGGGACCTAAGTTAAGCTTCCTTTCCAGCATGTGTGAAATTAGAAATCAGCTGCTTCCTACGCCTGAAATAATTATATATTCCCACCACCTGAAAGATCAATCTAAGTACAGCAGACATAATCAAACTCTTTTCCGAACTGCACTACACACTTGCATATAGCAATTAACCTTCAAATTCATTTCCTAAGCCAGGTCACCAGCATGATGTTCCTGGCATCACCATTCTCTAAATTTGCATTCCCAAATAAAGATTTAAATACTACATTCCACAAGCCTCTCAGCCTTTCACAGTATCACTAAATGATTGAGGTTGGAAGGGAGCTCTGGAGTTACCTGGTTCAACTTCCACTGCATAAACAGGACCACCTAGGTCTGGTTGCCCAGGACCAACCTTGCTAATTGCCCAAGTCCAAATAGGTTTTAAGTACCTTTTGGGAGGGACATTCCGTAGCCGCTCTGGGTAACCTGTGCCAGTGGTCAGTTACCCTCACAGTGAAAGAGTGTTTCCAGATGTTCAGAGGAAATGTCTTGTGTTTCAGCTTGTGCCTATTGCCTCTGATCCTGTCACTGGGTGCCACTGAAAAAGAGCCTGGCTCCATGTTTTTTTCACACTCCCTGCAGATATTTATATACATTGACAAGTTTCCCCCTGAGCCTTCTCTTCTCCAGGCCAAACAATCCCAGCTCTCTCAGCCTTTCCTCATAGGAGAGACACTTTGACCCCTTCATCGTCTTCATGGCCTTTTTCTGGACTTCCCGCAGTGTATCTGGAGAACTGTCCAGTACTCTCTGGTACTCTCCAGGACTGAGAAGCTCAGAATTCAAGAGAGTACTTCAGGAATGGCCTCACCAGTGCTGAGCACAGGGAAAGGATCACCTCCCCTGCCCCAGCAGCAACCACATGCATCAATCCAGAATGCCACTGGCATTCCTTGTGGCAAGGGCACATGGCTGCTTCACATTGAGCTTTGTGTCCACCAGGACCCCCAGGTACTGTTCTGCAAAGCAGCTTTCCAGGTGGGCAGTCCTCAGTGTGTATCGGTGCATTAAAATTCTGCTGTTTCCATACTTCCCATTTCTCAAACTCCTGCATCACGTACAAGCAAGTTGGTTTTTATCCTGGTTGCCTGAGGCCTTACTTTTGAACTGTATGTGTTCAAAAGCATACGGTAGCAGCAGTACCACAACATCTCAGAGCTAGGACCTCCTGTTCTGATGAGATGAGAGGAAGTGTGGTCAGGCAGGGGTAAGGAGAGGAATACAAGGCTAATGATCTACCACATTCAGCTGGACTGTTGGACAGTGAGACACAGCTTATGCACTTTACATAAGTCACCAGGACTGCAATTTTCATGCTCTTATGTAAAACACCTCACCAATAAGTGCCACAGTTCTATTCTAACTCCTCCATGTACTGTCAAATTTAATACCAGATTATTCTTTAGAAAAGAATTTTCAAAATATATGTGAATTTCTTTATTTATTATACTGTAAATGACTTTTTGTCTTAAAAAATCAAACATTCCTAAAGCCTTCATCATCACAGGTATCAAAATTATGTTTACTCCTTTCACAATAGTCGTCACTCGCAAAAAGAGCAACCTCTTCAAAAAAAACCAGTGATCGTACCCAAATTTATAACATAAACCCTGGGTTATAAGAGGATACTTTCAGGTTTGAATCACACAGAGGTAAATAAACAATTACAGTCCTGAGACAGCGACAGAGTTTCAAGTCCCTTGTCCCATGCCCCAAGTGTCTCATTTAGTATTGCAGATATAATATTACTCATACAGTTAAATTATAATTCAAAAATGTGATCTAGTTAGGAGCAGCCAGGGCAGAAGTTAGGAGACTTATTTGCTATTTCACATTCCATAATTTCTTTCCAAGTGAGAAAATCCCAAAACATGTTTGTCTCAGGAATAGAATTATGTATATCTATTTTTATTTATTAATAAATGAGATGTTACATGGTCAATAATTCACTAATTATAAATATTGTTGGTATTATCAGGAAAGCAAGACGTATCCTGACTTCATGATTTACATTTTGTGATAATCCTTTCAATGACTTCATTGTACTGAGTGTTTAACAAAGAAGCATTCAGAGTGCACTACAACATACATGGCTGTAGTTTATGACCTGCTGACATGAGCTGAATAGTACATATCTCATATAATGCTGGTCTAATATATAATACATGTGCTCTTGAATCATGAGTTTGCAGGCTGCTCTGTTAGACCCCTGGCTGGAGCCACAGAAGTTTATACACAAATTTCATTGTCACCTTATAGATCTCTGCTGTTGGATGCAGAAACGTATCTTGCCCTTTCTGTTTTGCAGCTAAGGAAAAAATAGTTAAAATATGAAGGGCTAACTTTTCTTGGTCTCATTGTGTCTGGAGTGTGACTTCCACCCTTGCAAGAAGGAAAGGGGATTCAGTCAGTGTTCAACTGATGCCTTAGGTTTTAACTTTTGTATTCTTTCAGGTTCTGTACTATTTAGTGTGTAGCTCTGAAGTTTCTTGTAGCCTGTTAATTTCTGCTCTCTCATGCTAGTTAGACACAACAAAGCCTCTCCAGGCCTGCTTCTCAAGGACACTCGGACCGTCCTAGGCCCAAACTGCTTAAACCAAAGACTCTAAAAGGGGGGCAAGCCTGGGGAAATTGCATCATTGAACTGAGGCTTTAATTGGAGAATTGACCCTGATATGTAAATGAACCAAACCTATAAAAGTGTGAAGAACTCGTGACCTGTCGTCCATCTTGGGGTCCATCTGGGCAGTAGCCTCTGGCTCCCAGGGTGTGCCTTTGAAGGCCTTCCAAATAAATACCTACCTTTATTTCTTTATTCTGTCTAGTCTCTGTTTCTAGGAGGACAGTTAAGGCATCACAACTCTGCATAACTTTACCAAACCTCTCACCTTTTTCAACATGAAAAAAACAGTTGTTTGCTCAAGACATGTGCTGATGACAAAGACATACCTTCTGAGGTATGTGGATTGAAGAATGGCTGCATTTCTTTTTGCAAAGTCTTGAGATTCTAAAAATTCCTCATGGAATATGGTGAAGGCAAAACTGAAGATTCCTGAAGCAACTCCATAAAAATACACAAAAAGCCTAATAAATCATGTGGACTGGACTATGGAGAGCCAACCGCTAACATACCTGGGGGATAAGGGACCTCAAACAGCATCTCCAAAATCTATCATTAAGCTCAGCTTTATATCACTGTGCTAAAAACAGCTGAGGGAACTCTTTCTCCCTGTTTGTTAGTAATCAAACAAAGCATTTCTGTGTCTCTCAACATTTAACATTCAATTTGTTAAATGTCACAGAAGAAAAATAAAATGAAAAAGACATCAGTTCATAATGTATTCTTTAAAGTTTCATCATCCCATGACTCCGTATTTCTCCATATTGACCTAATTTGCCATGACAGAAACATGTTCTGTGTTTCAGAATATTCCAAATGTAGAAATTACTAAATCTTTTTGAGAATTGTATGCTAGCTTAGCAAAGAGAGCCATCTTTATTGACATTAATTTCACCATTCATAATAAAGATATATCATTAAGCAGAAACAACTGTACTAAGAAAAACATCATTTATTTAGGTACCTAGCATTTTAATTGTCACAGTTAGGGGTTGATCCTTCCTCATATGGCACTTTGACATTCTTTCTACATCAGACCTCAATGTAGTCAGTTTCTATCCTGCCAGATTAGCTGTAAATTCAGATTTTGTTAGGACTGTCTGACACTCTAAACAAATCTCACAATATGAACACTTCAACGGGAATTGGACAAGTAAGCTAGAAGGTTAAAATAAATCCATCCCTATCTGTTATCAATGAAAATCATTATGCACTGACAGCAGAGGCTGCTGAAGGAGTTTCAGGAGAGGGCAGAGGCTACTGCAGGAGTTTCAGTCATGGTGGACAGAAGTCCACATCACAAAATCATAAATATAAGTAGTCTAATTCTGTAGCCTTTAAAGATCTAAAGTGAGAAGAACTGAGAAGCTGATAAAATTAACCTTCCCTTTCACCTTCAAGGAAGTCATCCTAAAACAAGAGTGAGGCATTCTGGCTCTATTGTCAGTAAGGTTCTCTTTCCATGTTTAATAATTCTGCGAATGCAAAAGGTTCTATAGCAGTCATTGCTATTAGGTGCCGATTCAGAAATATGAGAATTCAGAAAATGAAGGGATAGGATTAGCAAAGTGGTGAAGATTTAGGTTAGATGTCAGATTGGAACATTCTGCTGAAATTATTGCAAAATGCTTGCTGGCAGAGAGAATAATAAATCTGACCAACTACATTTATTAAAAGTATTCTCTATGCATAATTTATTTACAAATAATCACCTTCTAGATATTTAAGTATTAGAGAGACTCTGTTTTTTCCTAGAAAATTAATTAATTTAGCGATCCCAGTATAACCATTTATCCAATTTACCTACTTTTTTATTCTACAAGCTACCCATAATTTGAGCTGTCACATTAATATATAGTGATTCTAGTGCACTTAATCAGGACGACTCTAAAATGAAAAAATGGAGGGAAATGCATAAACATTTACAAGGTCATCTGCAAGCATACAATTTCCTGAGTGAAAGCATCCTGTGAGGCACATCTTAACCTTAAAGGCCAACATGAGTTTACTTATTTGTTTATTCCTATATAAACTGGCACCAGTTTCCTCTGTTCAGTGACAACATAGGGAAATTCCAGGAAAAACGGTAGCATGGCATATCCAAGATATTGACTATTTCCAACTCCCTAATTTTCCTTTTCTTCTTTTCTTTTTTTTTCTTTTTATTTTTCTTTTTTTTTTCTCTTTCTTTTTTGTTTTTAAATTCAAGTTCAGTTAAGCAATAAGCAGAGCAATGTGTGCATGGATGCCCTCATGGAATACAGGTGACAGAAGTTAAGAGTAATAATTTAAAATTATTTTTAAAAACTTTTAAAAAGCAAAAATATGAAGATTTAGTCGCTTATCACCGCTACTTATGGTGTACTAAAGTTTCCAACACAAGATTCTTGATTAGTTTCCAGTTAGATTCTCGGTTACTTCAATGATTATTCAGCATCACTTTCAGTCGCAGTAATCTTTTCTCACTCAACATACTCGCTTCTTTTCTCTTTAGGGCTAAAGCCTTCCTGTAGGAACCCAGGGCTTTTTCACTTCAAGGTCTAATCGTGGTATATGACACTACTCAGAACTACCCAAAAAAGCGGAATTTGGTGAGCCTCCTTATTAAGAAACATACCTGAGAGAATACGTGGACCTTGGCCGCATTTGCTGTAAAATGACCAGAGCAAAGTTTGCAGCAGTCACTTGGAACCACAAAATTGCAGATAGACATATTTCTGAGAGATCCCTTGCTCCTCACTCTCTGATATCACTGTGGCGAATCTAATCACAAATGATTGCACTTACACTGCTGTGCCATTAACAATGGTAACATTTTCTCATGAGAGTTCATATATATTTCATTTTTTAAAACTGTAACTATATTATCAGTTACCAATTCTAATTAATAGAATATTAGTAACACAGACTTTAGTTCCTCAGCCTATTCAGCATTAGGCTACACACCAGACTTTACCACGACAAGGAACAAACTTCTCTTTTAGGCAAACTTTGTAATTGCTTTAGTTAAAAGTAAAAATGTAGATGTGCCTTGAGATCTACTTCGCTCTAAGAATTCCTTTCTCTCCTGATTAGACAGGATCTTGTTATCTTCAACCATTTTATTCTTCCAGGCTTTTTTAAACAGACTGCTCATGGAGCTGTGAGGATTTAACAGGAAGTAACAGACAGTCCTTTGGCATTACAAGGATTCACAAGAGTTCCTCTTTTCAATCCTTTTATGCATATTTCTCTAAGATACAGTTTTAAAATTGTGTTTTGCATTTGGAGCATGAGTGCTTATATGGAAAACTCTTTAATATATAAATAAATTGCTCATCCTGTGAAAGTTAAGGAATTCTATATCTTGATACAGTAGTTTCACCCTGTGGATGCAGTCTAGCTGGTAAATCAGTTATAGCGTGAGACTAAAACTGCTATAATTCACAACTATCATTTTTAACTAAGGTAGGTTTTAAAATATCTTTACAGCTATAAACCAAACATAGATATTTACCATGAAGTCTCTTCATGCTATGTTTCATCCCATCTTGTCAATCAATACCTAATACAATGTTAGTCTAATTATATACATATAATGTAATTATACATAGCATGTAATTATATTGTAAGTAGAAATACTCCTATTAAACATAACAATGCTTTAGACATGCGTAGAGTAAAGAAACAAAGCACTACAGAGTTGTGTACAATTACTATTATCTAAACAAAGAGCTGAAATGTCATATGAAGATAGAGCACAATAAAAGTGATTGATATGTCATTTTTTGTGTTAGTTAAGATATTGTATGCTGACTACTTTACAATGCACTCTGGTTACAGAAAAGTGTGTCACAGTGCTGCTTGAAGACATATATATATTTCTGTTATTGATCTAACCTGTTTAAATTACACTATTGTTTTCAAGGAAAGCTTATAATCCTTTTTAGATGAGTGACATGTTTTCTTTTTAGCTTTAGTGCTTTACAGAAGAAAAGATGAAGCAGAGAGAGCATCAGATCTAGGAAGCACGTGCATCAGCTATTATCAGTCACCTAGCTCATACTTGTCTCCTTAATGTGGTTTCAGAAGGCCAGACCTGTAGCAGATGTATTACTCAGGTGACAACAGGAACATCAGCACTGATGCATATCACTCACAGAAGTAAAACCTCTCTGCTTGGGCCATTGCTGCCCTATCAGGACACCACTGCAAAGAACAAATTGTTTCACTTACTCTCATAAATGTGTATAAAAAAGAACTGCCATCAGTGTACTTCCTTCAGACCTTCAGACAGAATAGATCTCCTCAGATGCAGACAAAGGAGAACTTGCAGAGAGAGTGGGAAGGATACGTATGTATTCTCTAGGTTGGTGATACCATATGAGATGAAACTTACAAGGCTGGTGAATTTCCAAAGCACAAATTAGACAACAATGAACACAGAGGATCAACATTGCCAGGACTATTCAGTGCAGGGTGCAAAACCCAATTTAGTTGTCAAAATGTCAGTACTTATAAGTAAATTAAGAGTCTAAGCTCCTGTGGTCAGTTGACCTTGGCTGGACACGAGGTGCCCAGCAAGCTGCTCTATCCTCCCCCCTGTCAGCTGGAGAGAGAAAATAAGATGGAAAAAATCTTGTAGGTCGAGATAAGGCAGTTTACTAAAGCAAAAATGAAGGCTGCCTGTGCACGAGAAAAGGCAAAAAACCCAAATGTATTATTCTTTACTTTCCATCACCAAGTGATATCTGGCCACTTCCTGGGACTCAGGGCTTTAGAACACGTAGGGGTTGCTCCAGAAGGCAAACATTGTAAATCACCAATTCCCCTGCTTCCTGCTCCTTTCTCTTAGCTTTTTTATCTGAGCTGACATAATATGGTGTGGAACACCCCTTTGGTCAGTTTGGGCTGCCTGTCCTGGCTGTGTCCCCTCACAGGAGTTTGCCCACCCCCATCCTACTGGTGAGGGTGAAACGTTGGAGAGATGGCANAAACGTTGGAGAGAGGGCATCGATGCTGTGCCGGCGCTGCTCAGCAGCAGCCAAAGCACTGGGCTGTTATCAGCACCTTTCCAGCTACCAACGCAAACTCAGCACTGTGAGGGCTGCTGTGGGGAAATGAGCTCCATCTCAGCCAGACCCAATACAGTTCCCATTATGGTCAGCTGAATGTCAGTCAAAACAAGGAAGAAGGCCATACATCTAACTAAATATTGTTAGCTACTTTGGGGTGATTTTAAGAACTCTCATCTGCTACTAGTTTTATTGACTAGATGAAAGCTTAGGTACCTAAATCACACATTGGTGCTTCCATTTAGAAACCTTAATTTAGATTTTTAGAATCCGAAGTTGATGATCTCTACAGGTACCTTCCAACCTTGGCCATTCTGTAGTCTTGTTGTTTCTCAGTTCCATATGCCGACTCAGCAGAATATTATGAAACAATAAAACATTCTGAATAACTCAGCCTTCTGAAAACTTTGAAATCATAATTGTTTCCACATATTACACAAGACTACTTAGAAATTTGCATTGTAACAGAAGTTTAGCATAAGCACAGAAACATTTAACCTTGACAAACATAAATCAAAGTTTAAAGCAACAGTGATTTTCATATTCATTGCCCTTTTTTGTTTATCCCTTCAAGCTTTAATTTCTGAATCCTTTTATATATATTTTATCATTAAAATTCAAAAAGCTTATTCAAGATGGGTAACTGAATCAACTTGTATGTATCATAGTTGCCAGTTCACAGTTTGTGAGTGGTGAAGGGACATATCCATTGGCAAAATAACCATAAACTTCTAGTCTAGTGGGCTTCACCCATCTACAAAGCACACGCAGAAAACTGAGACCACTTCTAACCCATGATACACCACTCTCAGCATGGGGTGCAATCCCTCTCCTCCACTTTCATTTATATCTTCAGCTCTCTGCTTCCTTTGAGGGTATGAAGCATTTCTTGGAGGTGTACCTTGGTCCACCTTGCACAAAACAGCTTACACTGAAGTCACCTACTGAATATATTCAAGCACTGCTTTGAAAATGTATGCCTGTGTTTTAAAGTGAGGTGAATTTCCATTTACAGCTGAAGCAAGATTTAGAGGAGATCAATGAAGCCTCCCTCAGCTGATACAAAAACAGATTTTGTAGACTTTAGAATAATCAAAGAGTTAACCTAGTTTCATTCCTTCATGAGCAAAACTCACTGTTAGGCTTTTATTATGTTAATTTTCCAAACTTGCAAAGCAAAAAACTCAGTAAACTGAAGGTAACCAAAGGGGCTGTTTGGTAGAGACAGAAATGAACTGTGTCTTTTGAAGTGTTCTAGAGAAAATGTGTTCAGAATATTTAAGTCTCAAGTGAGTTACCAAAGGTTATTCATTCACAAGTGAGATAAATTCATACCTGTCAAATTGTCTGGATCCTCTGTGTGATCACTAGGGCCTCAAATCATTTATTTTTTTCCCCAGTGAAAGTTCAAGATTTTCACATATCCAAATTTAGTAGCATTTCCTGTGTCTGAAAGTAAATTAATTCATTTTCCTTTCATCTCACTTTCCACTTTTACAAGACTAGTGTGAAGAAAAAAAATAAATCCAGGTTGGCTGGCATAAATTGTTTTAAAGTACAATTTCACAGTGCAAACAGCCTGCAACCTCCTTACAACTGATACTATATTTTTAAACAATCTTTTTAGAAAAATCCTATGTCTGGCAGTGATTTAAAATGAATGTGTAAAAAATAATTTCAAACCAATTCAAGACCTGCACAGACCTTGAAGACTTTTCTACAGCTTAAGCTCTTGGATGTGCAAAAAAAGCATTTCCTTCTGCTCCACTTTGACACTTGATCCAAAAGGAATTACTATAATCAGCCCAAACTTGTGTTATTGTAATAACATGAATCACTGTTTCCAGCATGCAAAGTGTGGACTGTGGTATCATTCCTGTGGATTGAAGAAAATTCCGTGGAGTAGGGTTAAGGAAGGAACTGAGAAGTCAGCAAGAATAGCAGAAATCTTACATTTTCAATGAAAAAAAGAGATGATCAGGGCAAGCAACAGAGAAACTCTTTGCTCATGGAGCCAGAATGTTAATAATGGTGGACAGAAGCATTGACCAGGAATCACATTAGTGGGGGGCACCAAGAGTCAGAGACTGATGTTGTGGATGTTTCCTATATTTTCCTAAACTGTTCTTATTAATAACGACACATAATAGCAATTCAAAATATGGGTGAGTTCAAGGTCACACACACTGCATAGTCAAATTTTTGTAAAAGAGTAGTTATATTTTACATTTCTGACTTCATGGCAAATAGCTTATTTTTATTTCATTTCAGAAAGAAATAAAATGAGAAAAGAAGTCCCATATTTTTTTCACACGCTTTATGCTAGCTAAGTCAACATTTAAAAAAACCCAGAATACAAAGTTTTTATGTTTTTATGTTCTGTAATTTTTGCCTTTTTTTTTTTTGTGAAGTGTTATATTTCACAGCATTTATGTCCTACCTTTTGCTGCATTTGGCTTCTCAGTGCATTGAAATACAAAGAAATTTTGAATAAGACAGTAGGGCAAAAATTTGGAAAACCCACCTCATGCCAAGATACACAATTTCAGAATTCTTACTTTTCCGTATAATGTCATTAGATCTCAGAGACAGTAAAACACCTTAAATAAGATATCATTCTATTCAATTTATATATTTCTGGATCAAAATTTAAATTCTCCCATCCAGTCACACTGTTGTGGTTGACATTTATTTATTTATTTATTTATTTAAATGCCATTAATAATTTTTATTGTCAAATCTATGCATTACTCCTCACTTAGGATATGTTGGTTCTGAAAAATGCAGCCCATACGTTGTCTATTGTTTTGATGATGTCTGATTCATGATGGGGAACAGCTATTTGTGGAGAATTAAAACAATTAAATAGTCAATCAAAGGAAAAGCAAACTATTCAGTCTCCTAAAACTGATGGAGTGAAGTATCCCGTGCTTGTACCTTGAATATGACCATAGTGCATCTTTGGATAGCATTTTTTGTATTTACATAGGTAAGTTAGAATGTGCATACTAATGAAATATAAAAATTATTATTATTATTATTACTATCATTGTTATCAGAAATGAACTTCTTTATTTGATCACTCATTATATATATACAAAACTTCAAAAAATTCTTTTTATGGGTTCTGATAGCATGACTAGTGTACTAGCTACACTATTTTAATCCACTATTGTAGAATGTACAAAGCTGAACTATTTTGATTGTACCAAGGGGAGAATCTGGCCCAATGGGGTCAGAGGAGAATGTAGCAGCACATATATATTGTATAAATACAAATAAAATAGATCAGAAGGTACTCAAAAAATGACAGACACTTTAGTTCTTAAAAGGCTTAGACTTTCAACTCCTTTAGAAATTATGAAATGAAGAATAACAAAAAAACAACCCCCCATTATTATCCAAGCAGAAGTGGTATAAGAACATTTATCTTGATGGATGTCACCTTAGAGCACATATTATCCCTATCTCTCAAAGTGTTTTTTCCCCCTTATTTCATCTCTGACATTCATTGTAAATTTAATGATCCACATACGATTTGCTGGTGTCTCAGTCTGGTGTTTTGAATCATGAAACTAGTACTAAATTTATGGCACTGCAGTACCACTTAGTGAATCATTAAGCAGTACAGTGATTTTAACGATTTGGATCATACTGGACCTCATCACTGTATAATGAGGTTCCATTTAGTGTAAATTTTATGTAAAAATTCAATTTGCAAACCAACAACATGAAACTACAACATTTTTTTTAACCTGACGTTGCATTTATTTATCATGATTTCTATCGGTGTTCCACATGGGGAAAGAAAATATTACCTCATTACAAAAATAATTTTTTACAGTCTTCACACCACTGAAAAATATATACTTTCAGACTGGTATTTTTGTAGAAAACTATTCTAAAACAAAAATCTCTAGAGGGCTTAGATGTGGTTGTTAGAGTATGCTGAATTAGACTGTGGTATTACTGATGGGGCTGAGCACTTGGAGAAGGGCTTGTTCAAAGGCCTCCCAAACCCTTCTATGCTGCCCAAGAGGATCCACCAACACAGAGGGGAACATTCCTTACTGCCCAGCTCAGTAACATTGCATCATCCCACTACCTTTTTTATTATAAACCTTGTTTCACAAACCAAAGACTTTCGATGCTGAATTGCTTCTCTAAAATTCACTAAAGGACTAACTAGATATATGCAACCAACACAAATACGGATTTGCCATTTTGAAGAGTTTTGTGCTGTAGAAACTGTGCAGGGTACAATGGAGTTAATGTACTGTTAGTACAACTTTTTCAGTAAAGTTTGCTTCGCAATTTGGTTTTCATCAAACAAAAGCAATCTAAAATATTCATAGATAATCGGGTGATAGTCTCTAATTCCATTTCACCCACCCTCTTGGTAGTATTAACTTTTCTGGTTGGTCCAGAGTCCAAAAACAGAAGAACTTTAATGGGAAGTAAGCACAGTTCTTGAAAAGAACGATGTTTTTCCAGTTCTTCTGGTCCAGATTACATGCATTTAAGGAACTTGTGATTTAATTAATTAAGTCATTGAAGCCCTGCAGTATTTTTGAGGTAGTGCAAAACAGTGGGGTTATAATAAAAATCCTTACATTAATTGATTTTTTAGTTCAACAGCATGTGACAGCTCAGACTCTCTAAGTACTTTAGAGATGCCAAAGGTAACAAAAGACATGAGTCGGATGAGACTGGAGTTTTTTCCTCCAAAGGAAAATCAAAGAAATGCAGCAAATCAAATGCATATAAGTGGCAAATAAACAAAGTAGCACAATAATTCTAACAAATTCTTAGAAAAGCTTGTGTTACAAAATATCCTAAAATGGTGCAGCCACTTTTCTTCATGGCTACCCAACTCAGATGCCTGTTGATAGACTTAAAACATAGAAATTTTCTGTTCAATAGCATCAGTGGCTAAGAAATATGTGATACTACTTACCTGTGCATTTTTTAAATGGAGAGTAAAATACCAGAGATAGAAGCTTTCTCAGCCTTTTAGCTTTCTTTTCCATGGTGCAGTTGTAGGCGTAATATTTTATGGAACCAGGAACATTCAGTAATCTGACTTGAGCGACAGTAAATCTTGCTATATTGAGTTGTGTTGTTGCTGTTGAGTTAGAAAGAATAGTAGATTAAATGCAACATAAGATCTCTAGCAAATAAAATACACATTTTTAAAAATTTACAATTGAATCCATATTTGTAACAATGTTTAGGAAATAACAAGGCTTGTTTTCATCCAACTGAAGGAATATGCATGAGCACGCTCTCACATATGACAGATTCAATAGCATTCTCATTCACAGGTTAGCCTGTACTGGAGCTAAACAAGCTGAGTTTCCTATGGATTTGTGTGCCACAGCTGACACCCTCTCCCCCTACAGATGCTACATTTCCAGTGAACATTTCCTGCTCAGAGAAAGCACATCTGCTTTGTGTGGATTCTCTGATGTCTAATGATGGTTTAAGAGTGGTTGCAATATTTTTTTCAGCTGGGTCACTAATGGGGTCCCTCTCTCCAACTTTGCAATCTACATCACACGTTTCCACTGATCTGTGATCCATGAAATCTATAGTCTGCTGTGAAATTTGGTCAAAACTAACTAAAGGGTATTGAGAGGAGGGGTTGAGGCGAATAACTGAACAGACCTAGACCAAGATACTATAAATGCAGAGCTTTTTCCTTTTTAATAAAAATTAAAAAAAAA